>CM031240.1:613009629-613537129 GCA_018340775.1 Taxus wallichiana var. yunnanensis
GGGAATGAGGAGGTGGCTCAAAATGGGACATCCCCTGGTGCCAATAATCACACTAGTGAACTATCTTTATTGCCTAATAAACTTGCAGAGGTAGAGAGAACAGTGGGCGCTTTTGATTACCAGAATAAAAAGTTGGAAGATAGGGTCTCTAGTTTTCTTAATGAGATTAGTATTTTGAAAGAGGAGAATCAATCTGTTGTGTCCCAGAAAGAAGATTTAGAAACCCAATTGGGTATTCTTAAGGGTGAGATTGCATCTTTAAAGGAGGACAAAACTTAATTGTAATCTCAAAAAGAAACAATGAGAATCCAATTGACTATAGATATTGAGAGGTTTTGGTAAGCTTATGTTAGAAAAAGAGGAACTTTGGACACAAGTTGAGAAAGAGAAAACCCAACTGCACTAAAATCAGAATGAAGCCATCCAAAGCCAATTGAAGACAATGACAAAGCATGGTGGACAGGCCTATCTATATTAGAATGGTGGTGAGATATTTCCCTGCCATAAATGTCAAAGGAAGTTGGCAAAGACCCAACAACAATGCAACTATTCCATGCGGATGAAATAAATGATCCTTCTACTATTTAGTAGTTTATGTCCATCCTCCTAGAAAAATTGCTAGATTTTTTGAGAAAATTTGGCATAATAAATGCTTGACACTTACTTCAAAAAAATTAAATAAAATGGTGGCTATAAAAATCCAGTTGGAAATAGAGTCGCTTAATTTGACACTTTCAACAGAGGGCATCTTCAAAGATAGACACCTCTAGTGAATTATATGTAAAAAAATTTAAAAATTCTACATGTGAGTTAAGGTTATCATCTACCTTATTAAAATACACTATTGACTAAATATAGCTTGAAATTTTTATTATTGTTTTATCTTTTCATAAGATCTTCCCAAAATATCAACTTAGTATAATAATGAGCATTGGTATATCCTATAACTTTTTATTTCTCTTTCGTAAGTTTTTTTAATAATATTTAATTTTTCCACTTTTCAAAAACATCATTAGAAATTTATTAACAAAGATTAAGAAATTTTATTTTAAAATGGTAAACATTATTCCATTATGGACAAGTTCTCTTAATCAAATCATTTTTCATCAAAATCTAGATACCTAGATGTTTGTGAAAATATTCTATTTTTTAAATAAAATTAAAATTAAAAATTTTATAGAGTTTTTATTTTTTTTTTTTATTTTGTTTATTTCTCATAACACATAAATAATATGGTTTATATTATGATAATTATAAATAAAAATTTTAATATTAGGTTCTCTCTCTCTCTCTCTCTCTCTCTCTCTCTCTCTCTCTCTCTGTAATGAGAATGATTCCCACAAAATAAAGGTTGTTGTTTTCTTTTTTAGAGTAATTTTGTTAAAATATATCATTAAAAATCAAATTTTTATAAGTACCTCTTTAATTATTATGGGTTAGTGTTTTGGTGTGGAGTTACATTTACAAACTAAACAATTCATATTCAAACCCCATGTGGATAGCATCAAACCCCGACATGTGTTTGTTATGAAATGGAGATGTAACATCCTTATGATATATTACGAGGTAAAATATATGGATACATCATATTCCATTACTTATGTGTGCACACCTTATAGCAAGAGGTTATAACTAACTTTATATCATTATCATGCAAACCATATATTTATTATTAGAATCTTGTTTTCTTGAATTAACACTCCTAAGTGTCTTATGGGAATTAATAAATTATTTCATTGAAATAATATGTTATCACCCATGAACCTATCAGATTTTGTTAACTTATTGAGCCTTTTTTCATTTGGAGATCAATTTTTTCAAGTATGGGATGAGGATAGATGAGAAGATTTAGTAGCTAAGAGATAATGTATAGTGAAAATTGTAAAGTGGGACGAAAATGATAAGGGAATTAGTTTAATCTTCACCATGACTCAGTAGGAATAGGTATGGGTCCTTCTGTGGGGTTACCAAAGTTGACTTAAATATCTATGGTTACTAGGTTTCTTATGAGTCGAGATACATTAGGGGTTACCCTTTGTAATTTTAAGTAGTATATCCTTAAGCAAATAATACTTAGTATTTTTTATTAGAGGTAAAAAGGGTTGAGGGGACCCTACCACGTACAAATTATTCCTAGATATTTACAAAGTGGCCAAAGGATTTACCATTGTAGCCCAACTAGAATCTAGAAGCATCGCTAACCAAACAGCCAAGAGAAACACCCAAAAAACCAAGAAGTAAAATAACTAATAGCAGAGATACACATGTACTAATAGAAACAACAATTAACTAATAGTAGAAATTAGAAACACCATTATCCACAAAACCATGTTTCTTCATCATTCTTTTATCATATCCCCCATTGTATTCATACAACCATTCCATTCTTTGACAAGGGTGGCGATAGTAGATTTCCAATACTTGTAGTTAGGCTCTGGTATCTCCACTTTAGGGCCTTTTCCTTCTTTTCTTTTTCCTTTGCTAATTCCATAGAATGAATCATCTCTGCTAGGAGTTTTAGATGGTGGATGGTGCTTTTAACATTGAGAATGTGGACATCATGAATCTGGAGAATTATTTCTTTCATCTTCAGCATTTCCTTTTCCATCGCCAAACTTCTTTCATTAGCATTTTTTAGTTGTTCACTAAGAACAAGAGAAGATAAATTTTCCACTTTTTCTATTAGTTCCCTCAGGTCCATGGACACCATACTGATCTTATGTCTATTAATGTCCAATATCTAACCTAAAATTCTCAAATTCCCACATGAAGGCATGTGATTTGACTGCAGAGTCCTGGGCGGTAAACAATTTCTTTTGGGCAGTTTTAAGTGCATGCAGGCTTTCAATGGCCTCCTCCGAGTTCTTTGAACACTTTCCCTCAGAATTTTCTAGAGCTTTCTCACTCTCCATCTCATCACTTCTTTCCCCTTCAATGGATTCTTTATCCTTATTGGAATCGAATGGGTTGGGTTTCCTTCTTGGTTCTCACATGAGTCTAAGATAACTTCCACCTCTTCTACCATCTTTGGTGCCTCCTCCACCCTACTTTGTTTCTTGACTCCACCTTAACCCAAGTTGGATCTAGTTCTTTTTGCCACAGGTTTACCAGTCAGATCCCCACTAAAAATTCCCTCCTTGGGCTCCAAAATTTCAGAAATCTTTCCTAGAGAGGAATTCTTAAGGGCAGTTGAAGCCCCAAATTTTTCATTTTTTCCCAAAAGGGGAGTTCCCAACCTGATAAGGGATTTGATGAGACCTTGGTGTAGTGGTAAGGTGAAGGTACCTTTCTCGACCATGGCAATAGATTTGGAAAGGGAAGTATACAAGAAGAAGGGGAAATTATAGGGCTTAGCATTATGGACATGGTTCAACATTGGGAAGTGATATCCATATATCACTTTATATTGCCCTTCCAAGGTAATGTAGGCCATAATCAACTGAGCTATTTCTTCAAAAGGAGGGGGAAATTTTCCCGAGCATAACCATTATGGAGAGAGACAGGCACACCCTTACCTTGCATAAAGCAGTCGATCTCCAGGCTGTAGTCCGAATTTGGTTTGTATATACATCTTCCTTCCTGAGCTAAACCCATCACTTTGGCAATAAGCTTGGGGGTAATGGTGAAGGAGAAGTTTCCAACCCGAACATGGCCTTCTTTAGGTTTTTGCCATAGCTTCACTCAATTTTTCATCGAATCCATCAAATATGTTGAAGAAGGGTAACATCCCCACCTTTTCAAGTAGGATCTCAGCTTCTTTGGATATCTCCTATCTCTTGCTAGGTTCTGTTCACACTAAATCACCCCCCATTCTTCTAAACCTGTTCTTCTTTCTATTCGAGAATGGCTACCTTCCCCAATCTTATCGTCCCACTTCCAAAAATAAAAAATATCCGACCTACCCTTGCTATGATTTGAAAGGAAATTTTGCATGAGTCTAGGAGTCATGAGAAAGTGATGTCACGAGCATGAGGATTTATTACCTCCTCATTTGTTGGTGTATTATTAGGGACTCCTTCCCTTTTCATGATGTCTTTAAATTTGGCTTGCATCTTGTTAAGATCCTCGACCACCTTAAGACCCCTTACGTCCACCCCCATATTGGCCATAAAATCTGTGAGAGTGTTTCCTTCACGATACACATGTTGAAAGGATATAACCTCAAAAGAGGATAAAATAAGCTTAGTTTTATTGATGAAGTCAACAACAGAAATGACAGGTTGGGATTTTCCTTTCAAACATGAGATGATATACAAAGAGTCCCCTTCCACTTCAAGGTGTTTTAAGCCTTTCTCCTTAGCTAACTTCACTCCCTAGAATAGTGCAGCTACCTCTGCAACATTGTTTGATTGAAGTCCCAGGTCAAAGAAATAGGCAAGAAGAAATATTCCTTGAGAATCATGAAAGACTCCTCCTCCCCCTACTTTCCCAGGATTACCTTTCGTTGCCCCATCAAAGTTGAGTTTAAAAAAACCTTCCCTAGGAGGATTCCACTTAATCCCTAGCATGAGGATTAGTCCTTTTAGGTTTGGGGTCACCAATAATATTCTAATTCTTTAAAATGTGTTGTTCATTGTCTAGGATTTCCATTTCATTTTTCCTAAGGATAGAAAAATTATTTCTAACAACCTGTAGGAGATTGTTTATAGTCAACCTAATGGGAATTTTCTTGTTTTTAAAGATCCTTTTATTTCTTTCTTTCCATATTTCCCACCAGAGGTGACCCAAGCTCATGACCCAGAGATTTTTTAGCCCTTGACTAAAGAAAGGACATTTCCATTGATTCTAGGCATCCTTGATCTCTTTAGGGATTACCCAATAAACTGAGAAGCATTCCAGAATTGAAGATAGCATTAGATGAGCATAAGGACATTCCAGAATAGGTGGTTCACAGTTTCCATATTCACTTCACAAATAACACATCTATTGACCATTTGGAATCCTCTTTTAGCAAGATTATCTACAGTAAGAATTATATTTATTACTGAGAGCTAACTGAAAACATTAACTTTAGGAGTTATGTTCTTGTTCCAAATTGTAGTGCCCACTTCCCTTTGGCACCTTTTATTACTGATCATGATACTATGGACTATGTGATGGACATTTTTATAGTTTTGATTTAGTATGATGTTAGATGTCAGATCCTGGATTACTGTTGAATCTGATTCATATATGATGCATGATGATTGTTGGAGACATTTTATATAGATGATTGACATGTTGTTGGACATGGTTATATATATATATATATATATATATATATATATATATGTGTGTGTGTGTGTGTGTTTTTAAGACATGTGATATTTGGATATATTGAGTAGACCAAGAAAATTGAATTTAAAATTGATGATTATATAGTTGTTGATGAAATTGTAAGTGATATTGATTGTTGATGTTTTTGTGATAATATATATATATATATAATATATATATATTGATGATTTTGAAATTATATTATATTCATTTTGGATGTTCTGATATGGCCATGAGGCTAAAGGAGGTATTTGTGTTTTGCAGGTTAAAAATCACAACAAACATCGGGGATGGAGACCAACCACAATGGAATTCTAGGTGAATTCGACAAGGTCACCATGGCAACTTGTTTTATTGTGTTGTGTTTGTTTGTTGTTAGGGATTCCCATGGGGGATCACCTTTATATGTGACCATGGGTTTTATGTATTTTATTAATGTGGTTACTTTTTATTATTGTTGTATGTATTTTATTAGTGATGTGTCCCTTTCTTTTATTTAATTAAATTGTGGTAGATTAATGTGAGAAAACATATGGTTAAAAGATAAATAAATCAAATTGGGATATGGGAAAGTAATTATAGAAGTTGTTGGCTTTTGTATTAAATATGTAAGAGATGTGTAAGTATGTGTAAGAGTTGTGTAAGTCATATTTTGGAGTATGAAACACTCCACCTCCTTGGAAATTTGAATTTGTCCTTGGGGGCTATTTTTGGAGGCTTGTGGGACAAGTAAAACTTGTCCCATACCTCTTAAATTTTAATTACCAACCATACCTATGGTTGGAGGGTTGATTTTAGACCCTTTTAATGCATTTTTATAAATCAAGTTACATGTTTTAATTACACTTTCTTCATGTTTTAAATTTTGCAATCCTTTGGGGTGTGGGCTTTTTGGAGTGTGTAAGTATATTGTCATATTATTCACCCACCTCTTTATTGTGCATTGGAGAATGAATTTGACTTTTGTGTTGGAGTTGAGGATGTGTGATGTGGTATCCTACATGGATCCACCTCATCCTCTCCTCTTCCCTCTTCTATAAAATTCAAACTCTTTGCTTGTTTTGGGTTGTTGAATCTTTTGCATACTTCTTTGGGGCACATTTTTGTTGTTTGGAGCTCTTGTGGATTTTGGAGGAGATTGGAGATAATTTCATACTTGGCATTACTATTTTGGGACTGTGTTCTTGGCATTGAGAGCTTGTTGTTTGGAAACAAAAGCTACCATGGAGAGGTAGGAGCTTAGCTCTTCTCTTATGTTGTTAATTCTTGTTGTGTTTGTGTGAATGGTGTATGTTTTGTTTATTTGTTGGTTATTTGGGTAGATTGCCATAGGAATGGTGTAGGAGAAGGCTATGGGGAATCCATGTGGGGGCATAAGGGAATGTCAGTGGCATCATAATTCTTGTGGAGGGAGTTTGGGTTTGGGATCCACCATGGAAAAGAAATAGCTTGCATTTCTTACTTTGTGGGGGGCATAAGGAGGGATTGTGGGGGCATAAGGATATGTGTGATGATCTATATTGGCAGTTTGTTACCAGTGGATACCCAATTCCCATTGGGAGGCATAAGTAGCTTCCCCATAGTCCTTGCTCCTTTGGCTTGCATGATAAAGCCTGAGTTTTGTTTGAATGTTTTCAAATGTAGTTGTAAACTGTTGTCTTGTGTTGAACTGTGTTTTAATTTGATTATGCATGTTGAAATAATGTTGTGTGTTGTGGAAGCCTATTGTTTCCATGGGTTGCTATCCATTTCTTATTGCATTGTGGTTGGGGCTCAGGGGCCAATGATGAAGGATGGCTTCTCCTTTCATTGGATGTCTTGGTTGGGTGGAGAGCATTGCCTTTCCCCCACTTTTGTTGTGATCAAATTGAAAGAAAAAGGAAACTTGGCATGTTGTTGTTCTGGAGCAGAAGAGAAAGATATTTGACTATCCCTTGTGAAAAATATTATATTGTAACCTTTCCCACTTTGATGTGGATGAAATTGTAATGTATTTTGTGAAGTAAAGATGTATGTAATTGGTTGTGAAAATGTATATTCGAAATGTGAAAGATATTTATATTTTGTTCTGTACATTTGAAGAAAGAAGGTGAAATCTGCTAATTGCATTCAAGGAATGGAGAATGTGAAGATGTATTTCTTTTGAATTAATAAAGAATTGCAAGACTTTCCCTCATATGCATTGTTGTGTTGAACTGGAATATCAAATTGTGATTGGAATCCCTGTTTTGGAAAGTGGAAAAAAAGGAAGAAACACGTGGGATGTAATTGTATTATTCTACCTTGTTTCAAATGTATGATTTTGGGAAGAGACAGAAACTAGATTCTTGTTTTAATGATTGATTGAAGAAGGAAAAACACTCAAGTCTAGCATGGAATGAAGTCAATATTTCATTGTATGGAAAAAGAGAAAATTAAATCTCTATTTGAAAGGAAGAAATGTATGTGGGAATAATACAGTATTTTGTATCTTTTTGGAAATGTATAAAATTGAATTTCAGCATTGCATTTTGATTTAGAATGGTTTGTATAAATCACTTAAATGTAGTAGATTGGAAAGGAAAGGAACTTTCATACTTGGAAGTAGAAATGGCAATAAAATCCCTCAAGAAATTGATCTTTGTTGTAAATTTACAACTGGAAAATAATTTAATTAAAATGCACAGTTCGAACCTGCACTAAATAACCAACATTGAAACATTGAAATCTAGCATGTTATGATATCATGCTTTCATTTTGACAAAGAAAACTTAAGAAATAATTTAAAACATTGCAAAATTTAAGCCCAAACCTTTTCACAGTCATTTTCTGTCAATTGTTGGAAAAATGCAAATTGGAAATCAAGCAAGTAAAATTCACCTTCCTAAAACATCTTAAATCCTTCCTAGAACAATCCTCCATGTCTGTTTGGCATGTTGAGTGAAGGAGAAGATCAAATTGAACAAAATTTATAAGTTAGATTTTACCAGTTGGCTTTTTAAAATCCTGTAGAACGTTTTCTTTAAAATGACCCCTCAAACTTTATCAAAATGTAAAATTGATGATTTCTGTGCAAAGAGGGCATCGAGAGCTTTCCAGAAAGTCCTCGTTTTCCCAAAATTGAGCTTCCTAGAAAAATTTATGGCCCTTTGAAGTTTTCCTTCCTTGGCGGGAAAATTTTCCCTAGCGAGCCGCATGTCCGAAAAAAATCCCTTTAAAAAAAATCCTTAGAAAGAAAAAAATTTGAAAATTCTGGGGAAAATTTTTTAAAATTTCCTCCACCGGCCCGCAGCCAATCAGAGGCTGCCACGTGTCCTCACGGGAAATGGCGGAGGCACAACATCATTTTCTCCCTTGGGCCTTTTAAAAATTTTAGAAAATTTTACCTCTTTCCCCCACCGGCCCGCAATCCCGCATCCATCGGGTACTACCACATGGCAGCATGGGAGATAGTGGAGGGGGGGCAGAACCCACATGACCTTTTTGTTTTTGAAATCTTATTTTTGGAAAAATTTGGAGTTGACCTCCATGGCCTTGCACTCCCACCCTCACCTTGGTGTAATCCCTCCACGGATGCGTGGACTGCGTGTGCCTCTTACCCCTTATCTCCCCCTCAAAGAAAATCTCCCAAACTCTTCCGCCACCCCGCCCTTCCCTCACTTTCTCCCCGCTTGGCTAGTTGAGTGCCATGTGTCCCTGACGGACCCGCGGGTGTGCGGGTGCAATTTGGATTTTTCCTCCCATGCAAGAATAAAATATCAACACCACCCCGCGACCCGCCAACCTCGACAAAGGGCCTTCTTCCCCGCTCGACACGTGTCCCCTTGGGGAAAATTTGACTCCCAAGGCCCGTCGACCCATAACAAGAGTTTTACAAGGAGTTAGGAGGACTTCTTTACATCATCGGAAAGGTGAGAAAATTTCCTATCCAATGGGAATGATTTAGGGAAATTTTGAATGCATTAAGTGTGAGAAAATCAAGTTGAAACCCTAAGCCTGTTAGAGAGTGGGTATGGTGATAATTAACCCCCTGAACCTTATTGAACCTTCTAACCCTAAATTTTGGACCTTGTGACCTCTGAGAATTGTTAGTAAAAGAAAAGTATGTTCTAGTAGATCAGAATTGTCCTGGAACTTGTTAGTGACAACTGTGGTCTCGTAACCTAGTTGTAGACACTCTTAACCGAGTCCGGGAGTGGGTAAGTAAGACTTTACTCTGATGATTTTAAATATGTATTCCTTTCCCCACTGTAATTTAACCCTGCTCTTGTCTTAGATCTTTTGGAATTAAATACCTTAGGTATTTAATTTTTTTGGGTCCCTTAACCCTAAAATTTTATTCAAGGAATATTTAGCTAAAATGTCAATGTAATCAGTGATTAATTTAATCCCTAAGGAGATTTGAGCTAGGTGTGGACTTATTACACTTGTTGCTTTATAATGTGGTATTAGTAATTATTATAATGGGAAAAGTTATTAGTTGAATTTAATTGTCCTTGAGACTTTGGTTGTTAACTCCTAACACCTTTATAAAAAAATTACTCCATAATTTTGTAACTAAACCTAGGTTGTTCATGGTTCTCAAGTGGGTTGTTTTAGCGGGCATTACACAAATCTTACCAACATTTAAATCTTATTCTCTAGTTTCTCCCTCAAATAAAAGAGAGTAGGTAGATTTGTTTGAGAAATTACCATTTTGTTCTTTGTCCCAAACAATTCTATCTTGGTCCTTGCTGTTAGAAGACACATAATTTTTTAGAAAATCATTGACCCTACTCAAGTCTTCATTGAAATCATGTCCGTCCAATTCCATGAGTTTACAAGTCTTAAAGTGTCTTCATTAGCCATATAATTGTTTATTTTTTCCCCATATTTATCTTCGATCGTCTAAAAAATTGGGGGAATTTGTCTTTACATGATAAAATTCCCAGCCCATTATCTTTCCAGAAACATATCTCATTTCCTTTTCCTATTTTCCACCTGCCCCCTAGCCACAATTTCTTTAGCCCATTTTATAGCTTTCCATATGCTTGATCCATTGAAGGATGCCTGTTTAAAAATCCATATTTTGTCATTAACATCCATCAATATTTTTTCTTTAGAATTTTGGTCCAAAATCCATTTTCTTTTGTTAACCTCCAACCAATTTTTGCAAGAAGGGCTTTGTTCATTTTTGTCCAGTCTCTAAGACCAAGTCCCCCTATCTTTTTGGGTTTACAAACTCTATTCCAAGCCACAAATGGGATTCTTTTTTTGCTTTCTGTGCCACTCCATAAGAAACATTTTTGGATCTTTTCCAGTCTTTCCCCAATACCTTTAGGAAGTTGATAGAGGGACATGACATACAACGGGAGACTCTAAAGACAGTTGATGAGAAGGGTGATTTTTCCATCTGGGATAAAAATTAGCTTTCCATCTTGCAATTTTCCTTTCAAACCTTTCAATTAAGAAATTTCATTCCAAACTAGACGGTCTCTTGTCCCCAAGAGGAATTCCTAAATAAAAGGTGGGGAAGGATTTATAGTCACAATCCATAATTTCAGCTAATTTCTTACAAAGTTGTCCATGGTGTTAAGGAAGAAGAGAGAGATTTTTCTGAAGTTTACCAATTGTCCCAAAACTTCCATATAGTCATCAAGAAGATATTTTATTTTCTTAGCTTCAGGGAACTAATGCTTCCCCCACCAAGAAAGTGTCATCAACAAAATGTTGGTGAGTCACTTTTTCCATCTCCTTTGTTGGGAAATCCCTTTGATGAAGCCACTTTCAGTTTCAACATTTAGTCTTCTACTTAGAGCTTCCACCATAATAATGAAGAGGAAAGGGGAAATGGGATCCCCTTTCCTCAAACCTTGAGAGCTAGGGAAAAAAACCAAAGGGGTCCCATTAATGAGAATTGAAAACCAGGCATTAGAGATACATGCCTTAACCAGATTTCTAAAGGTCACATCAAAGCCAAACCTGTCAAGGATTTTGTCAAGAAAGCACCACAAAACCCTGTCATAAGCTTTGGCCATATCTAGTTTTAAAAACAAAGCTACCTTCTTACTGAGTTTAGCCAAGTGAATAGTCTCTTTGATTGTGATGATCCCATCCTGAATTTGGCACCCTATGACAAAACCCCCTTGTTGATCAGAAATGATAGAGGGGAGGATCAGTTGCAAATGGAGGGCCAGAATTTTTGTGCAAATTTTATAGGATGTATTGCAGAGACTTATAGGTTTAAAATATTTTAATTCCATGACATTACCACATTTTGGAACCAAATTCAGAAAGGTATAGTTCATGTCTTTTAGCATAACTTTCTGTCTAAAAAATTATTTCACGGCCTCATAGACATCTTTTTAATTATGTCCTAGAAGTGTTGATAGAAGAAGGTTTGGAATCCATCCAAACTAAGAGCCTTGTCGGGATGGGGTGTTTTACAATGAATTCCACTTCTTCCATTGAATGGATCACCTTTGAAAGCATCAAATTATATTCATCAGAAACGAAAAGAGGAATGCACTTTAAGAAGTCTTGCTCTTTAATCAAATTTGGAGAACAATTATTAGTAAGTAGGTCTTGGAAGAAGGAGATAACCTCTTTATTTATTTATTCTTTTTCTTCCACCATTAAACCCTCTTATTTTTGATTCTATTAATTCTATTTAAGCTTCTACGTTTTAAAGTAGACAAGTGAAAGAACCTTTTATTTTTATCCCCTTCCTTTAACCATGTAATTCAAGATTTTTGTCTCCAAAAAATTCCTCTTTTCCCAATATGTTGTGGTATTCCTCAGGAGGGAACTTTCCTTTTCATGGTCCTCTATATCCATCTCAGAATCCCATCTCTCGGTCTATCTTTGGACATTCTGTAGTTCAGCTCTGATTTCCATTTTCTTCTGAAAAATATTTCCAAAGCTCTTTTTATTCCAAGCTTTGAGGTGAAATTTAACATTCTAGAGTTTTTGGAAAGTCTATACATCGTTGTTCCTTTAACCTTTAGTTTCCACCAGTCATTAATGAGGACATTCAGTTCCTCACTGTGGAGCCACATCTTCTCAAATCGAAGGGGGTTCTTCTTCTAGATGGACTCTTGATTTGTAAGAGAATTGGGTTATGATCAGACCCTATCCATGGAAGAGAGAAAAGAGAGATGTCCTGATTTAACCACTCCTCTGAGACCAAAACCCTATCTAATCTTACTTGAATATGTTGTGTACCAACTCTTCTATTAGACCAAGTGAAACTACTTCCTTTAAGATCAATATCATGGAGTTGTGAGGAAGTAATAAATTCATTAAAATCCTCCATGCCAGTTGTAAACTCCTTAGATCCTTCTTTTTTTCCCGAAGCCTGGGGTATTGAAATCCCCCATAACAATCCATCCTGAACCTTTGATAGAATAATTAAAAATAGAAGGTGATGCCAAAGATTTTTCCTTTCTTTATGAAGGGTAGGAGCATAAATGTTAGATAAAACCCATATACTTCTGTTTTCAAGATTTCTCATCATCACCACCAAATGATTATCTCTTTTTACTTAGTATTAAAACCCATATACTTAGTATTAATAAGAATGTAATTATTCTTTTCCATTCACCATCCTACAATACATCACAAATATTTAGATTGTATGTTATAGGTTTTGTATACATAGAACACTCTCCCTTTTGGTATTGGAATCTATGTCTACCTTCCTAGTGAAGGGTAGGCCACTATTGGGATGTGAGAGGTGTGTAGGGTAACCAAACTAGCTCTATTGTTGGAGGAAAAGCATTATGATGATATTATCCATCTCCCACTTCATTATTGTGACATCAACATGATCTCTAGTGTTATCTCAATGGTGCTCACATTGAGAATTCTCCTTATGTTCTTTTATATCAGTTTCTCTCAACAAAATATTGTATTTTTATTTGTAATTTATATTATTAAAAAGGACACTCATGATTGACATAATGAAGATGTAGTGTACTTGGAATGAACTTATTCCCTTATGTAATTATCTAATTTTGATTATAATAAGATTACTCAATTGACTAAATTACAAATAGATTATGTCATTTCATTATTAAACTTTCCCTTCAGTAAACAAGCATTAATTGTTTCCTTTTGTTTTCACATTATGGATAGTTTAAGTTAATAACTAGGATTTGATTCTCATCCTTGGTGAAATCATATGGAAATTCACACAAGGAATATTAAATAAAAATTGATGTGTTTTTCCAAAGATTCGATTGAGGGGTTCTTACGATGTTCTTGCTAAGAATTGGAGATAGGAACTAGGTGTGCTTAGATGTGATGGAAGATAGACCCCTTAACCTTATTGAGTTCTTTTAGAACCATCATAGTGATTTCCTAATGGATGTGCATTAGATTTAGGAATATTTAGGGAGCCTTAAGTATCTTTTACAAGTGTTGGAAGTGATTATATCAATAAAGTAACATATGATTGCTAGGGAAGTAAATGGGGTGATTTTAAATTGTTTATATAGGGTTCTAAAGGTAAATTATTATGATATGGTTGACCAAATGGGGATAAAATACCCAAAAATTTACATTGTATTGAAAGAAGAGTTGGAAAATATGTCGATGTAAGACCATATAAATTGGATAGGATTAGATTATACAACGTGACTGAACTATATAGTTTTGGAAAGGTATAAGGTGAATCAAATATGAAAGTTACAAAATGATGGTAAGAGCTTAAGCATTGATTTTATGGACTTACATCCATATTTTTCAACACATCTGTGTGTATTAATAATCAAGTTAGGAAAGAGAAGACAATGTGAGCTGAGATGGGATAGGATGTGGGTGTTTATCTTAGCTAATAAGAAAAATTATAATAAGAAGTGTCAAAAGGGTAAATTACCAATTTGAGTGACAAAATTTTTAACCCCTTTAATTATGAAAAGAAAATTACATTCTTAGAGGAAAAGATACCTAAGTTTGTAGACACACTTTGTCTTTGCTTGGATTTTTATCCAAATGTTTTGGTGTTGGCACACTCCATGATGAAAATTGCAACACAAATGGTATTGAATGTCCCTAGTAAAAATTACATTGTAGCTCAATGTTAACCATATAAATTGAACTTTTATAAAGTGAAATAAAGAGATGTAAAACATGGAAAGAGTACACTCATTTTATTTGTGAAGGTAATAGCTTCCCATTCCTTGCTTATAGTTGGAGATTTTGAGATTTTGATTATTTATGCTAAATTGTGTTAAGGATTAGGGGTTATCATTCCCCAATTGTGTCAAAGGATAAACTAGATTATTGTGTGCAAAGTATAGAATAATGTGACTATAAACAGAGTTAGTATCATGGGTAATGTGTCTCTTAGAATAAATAGGGGAGTGAAGTAGCTTAAAGTTACAAATATTATGCTTATTGTGTGGATAAAAAAAAACAATATGGATAGGAACTTGATTGATAGATGCATGAATGTATAGATTATTTGAAATAAGAGTATCATCCATATCAAATACATAAAAATTAATAACTAGTGTATATAGTAGCATGGGAAAAATAGTGCCAATTATTACATCTAGTGGGTGGTCGTAGGAAGATAGAGGTGGGATCACATGATAGGTTTTATGCACTTCATATGTAGATTTTTTAGATTCATGACGAGGCAATGGGTCATCAAATATTATCAACGTTTCATTATCTCGTAGTAATCTTGGAAGATTCGGTGGGATCATCCCATTCAATTATTTTAGCACCAATAAGATCTTGTATAACATGTTTTAACTTGATACATCGATTAGTAAGATGAATAATACATCAATGCTAATAAAAATAGGCATTATGACCAAAAATGTTACTATGAGGCATGTTTGTATCAATGTCAAGTGGTAGATGGAGAGACACAAGATTATACTCAAGTAATTTCTTGAACAAGTTATGGGGATCACAAGGTAAGTGTGTTAATTTCCTTTGGGAAGGATGGAATCATAGCTTAGTAGGGTGTGAGATATCATTGATAGTGTCCTTAAGAGTAGCCTTATGATCAATGTTTTTTATTTTGAATGTATATTTAATTAGGAATTTGGCATTAGATGTAGAATATGAGATAGAAAAATATTTGAGATTTTTCATGTAGAGTAATGTAGCCTCATGTTCCTTGATAGTATGACATAGATGAGTAGATGAGTGGAACATGTTAAATATAACTTATCAAAAGAGATATTAGAGTTCGTTATCAGCTAATGTGTTATTATTTTTAGTAAGCATGGTCTTATAACATAGAACATAGTCACCGATTTGTTCATTATATCCTTAGTGTACTTTAAACATTTGATCATATGAAAATTTGTCGCCAATGTTGATAGAGAATTGTGTAAGAAATTGATTATCCATTTTTTTGAAAGATAGCATAGAATGTGTTGGTAAATCATAAAACCATTGTAAGGAAAAAAAGTGCTTAAGACTCCACGGGAAAAATATTTGAGATTATAATATCATGAGAGGCATATTTAAAAAATCACATGGAATGATTGAAGGTTCTCTACAAGATCACTCTTTCCATCATAAATAGGTAACTTAAGAGAAATAAAACCAAGAGGTAATGGATAAGAGGCTAGTTTGGTGTAAGAAGATTATGAATCAATTGAGTAGAATCTATGGTTGTTAGAATCATAATGGGTGAGAGGGGGTGAATCAGTCCTTAAAAAAATTCATCCAATTGTATTTAACTTGTATAAACCATTAACCATTCAACCATGCATTAATGTGAGTTTAACAACATGAAACAACCATTCATAAGAGCATAAACTAAGAGAGTACACAAGAACACAATATGTGAAGTGGGAAACCCTCAAGGGGAAGAAAACCCACTAAAATTTTTGAATATATTACTCAATCCAAAATACTTGCATGAATATGACACATCACACAATATTTGTTTAGTGAAGCACCCAATTCACAAAGAGCACCCACCCCTATTTAGTATAGCACTCACTATACAAGGATGCTACTACCCCCAAGATGATTAAGCACCCACTCAACCACCTGATGAAGAATATCAGTGATGTATGTTGCTCCTATAACAGATTGTGATCATAAATTTAGCTCACACACTTCAAAACCCTCTTCAAAAGCACTCTCTTCTACTTCACTCAATCTTGCTTCTTCATAATCTGATTAGGTATAATGACCTTGAATTCCTTCTAATATTCCATTCTCACCTTAATATATTTCTTCTTGACTTTGCATTGAATCCCTTTAAAACACTCTCTCACATACTTTAGCTCGCTCTTACCTCTCTCAACTACACACCTCACAATGAGCAAATATAACACTATTATATACATAACTCAACTCTTAAAACACCTCTAGGTTATCCATTACCATTAAGGTCAGTCATACCAAAAATAAAATACACCTACATACTCATATAAAATCATAACATGAGACTATATAGGTCGGCATAGAACTAAGAAACTCAATCATGCACAATGAGGCCTAAAAGGCTATTTTATCTCCAACGAGAACTCCATGCACTTAAAGGGAACACTCCATCATCTTCAAGACTTCAAAATCTCCATGAATTTTAGTGACACCCTATCAACACCTTTCATAAGCTAAGGAACTTGTACATCATTAATTTTCTTCATGACACTACCAAATAGGACAGTTTCCTACTCAATCTAGGCACCTTCAGCGAGACAGTGTTCACATTTGGACATGTAAATACCTCCAAATGACTTCACCAAGCTATAAAATCACCTCAAACATATATCTTATCTCCCCATATACTCAAAACAACAATTTATATCATAGGTCAAATGGAAAACTCAAGAGTAAATCAAACTTTTTGAAAATATGAGTGGGTTCCACCAACTATCAAGACTCCAAACCACCACCGTATGAAATATGGGAGATTTCTTTCCATCCTAAAATCATCAAATTTTATGATCCAATGCATTTTGATCTCACACCATCAATATTTCCTCCATCACTCATGAACTAGGGTTTCCTCCTTAGATTCTTATCAATCATTCATAAATCTTATACCCTTATTTAACTTCATCCCAACTCTCAAATACTCTTAGTTCCATGCCTCAACATCCCTAAAAGGCTTAGGTCCCCATGAAAATTTTTCACATGCCAACAAAGACAAAACATTTCATATCAAGCTAGGAAACTCACCTTCTTGAGCTCGGTAGGACTAAAAACCTCATAACATAAAAAATATTCAACATAGATACCTAAAATTTTTCTCATAGATCTAGGATAACATCTTTTGACTTCTCTAATGCACATCAGATCATACTTGGTTCTACATCTTCTCAACCACTATTACTTTCCTAACTAGGCCATGAAATTAGGTCTATCTTAGACCTAAATATAGTATATGAACATCATAAAATTGCTTCAAATCTCTTCAAAAGGCCCTAACATCATTAATAAAACATGTATCACACCGCTACATTCCATGGTCATCCCACAAGCCTCTATACCTAGCCTTCATTCTTTATTAGGTTACCAAACACCTAGACTAGGTCTAGATGAACACCTGTAATCCATGCTCAAACCTTTCATTCACCCTTTAAGACATGTATGATTATTTCAACACATTACCAACATGCTCTCCATTCCTCTACCATGCTTCAAAAGCATCCATGCATTTGTATCCTTCATATGTCATCACCTATATTGATTAGGCTTCGTGATTAGGCCTACTTAGCCAATCAATTCTCACCTTCTTCACTCTTGCATTCATATCACTCCTTATCTACTCATGACATCATCACTACAAACTTCCTCTCGCACTCTTTGCCATGATCCTTTGTCAATAATTTCTTAGCACATTTTACATCAATAACAACACAAGCACATACATGCCAACAATATCCCCTTTTTCATTGATGTAAAATAACCTAATACTTCTCCCCCTTTTTACATTAATAACAAAGAAAATACATGTAGTAAATAGTCTCCATCTTCAAAGAACATACTTGGAACACCTCGTGGTTGGAAACATCAACCAAAAACATAAAATAAGATCATAGTCTTGTCATTCTTCTCTTAACTTTGTTTTGGATTCATGAGAGCATTCTAGCTCCTCCTGGACATAAGCATATCATAGCACACAAATTATACATACCATATTCGAGTATCACACCATGTTTGACTCCTT
Source organism: Taxus wallichiana var. yunnanensis (assembly GCA_018340775.1). Taxonomy (NCBI): domain Eukaryota; kingdom Viridiplantae; phylum Streptophyta; class Pinopsida; order Cupressales; family Taxaceae; genus Taxus; species Taxus wallichiana. The sequence continues at coordinate 613,027,997 of CM031240.1, forward strand.
CTCAATCCTATCTCAGCTGAAGACACCCTCAAATAGACTTGAACTTTCCATACATAGACTACTACCCACTTTTAGGACCAAGATCCCTAAAGCACCTCTTTGAGACCAAAAATACCAAACTTATCCTTGCTACGAGGAGCATACTAAACACATGAAACATCACATTATATCTCCTCTTGAAACATATCATCATTCTCTAATAGTTTATATAAATACAAGATCACATTGTTGATGCAAAATCACCAGCACCCCGGATGCAAATCAGATTTTTAGTTTGATCATCGGGCATCCGGTGTGATTGCACAACATGGAAACCTCTCTACAAGTGTGGGACTTGCAAAATGAGAGAGGAATCTCCAGAGAACGCGGTTCCTACTCCTAAACTCCCCGCCACAAGCTATTCCAAAGTGCAAAGGCAAGCTAATCTAATCCTAATCTAACCATGCCAAGGAGGAGAGAGAGAGAGAGAGAGAAAAGGGAAAAATAGAGCCTACACTAAAACGGTGATACACCAGAGAAGGAGAATGTTGAACATCTATCAAAAGCGCCATGGAACAAGGAGAGGTGAGCAATGGGAAGGATGGATAGATGCATCACAGCCCAAGGATAGATTTCACACGTAAAATGTCCCAAAACTCCATGAACACGGCTCCAAACTGTAATGAGTATTAAAACATGCATAAATACCTGCAATGAAGAGAGGTAAGAAGAAAACAAGTGAAAAACGAGCAAGGATGGACAGATGCATCACGAAACACGTTTTTGTTGCTTCAGAAGTTTGCACAAAACATCATTTTAATGGAAAAGGCAAAAATGCCATTACAGAAAGCAAGGGAGGAGGTTCGAACTCCATTTTCAACCCGGAGAAGAAAAGAAGGGAGGCAGAGCTGAAAAGATGAACCACCATAAAGAAGCCCCTCCTTACAATTTATAGGAAGAATGAGAGAGGGAGAAGAGAGGAATTCGAAATCTACCCCAACCACCTCCAGACTGCATTTAACTCATCTCATTATGGTGGTAGGTGAGAACCCCAAAGCAAACCAAAAAAGTGGCGCATCATTCAAAGATGTCGACATAGAGTTATCAGCGCCCATGGCGCGCCGCAAACATGTCGACAACAAGTTATCAGCACCCTTGGCACCGTTCAACATGTCGACAGCAAGTTATCAGTGCCCTTGGCGCACCGTTCAACATGTTGATAGCAAGTTATCAGCGCCCTTGGCACACCATTCAACATGTCGACAACAAGTTATCAGCGCCCTTGGCACACCATTCAAAGCATGTCGACAGCAAGTTATCAACGCCCTTGGCGCACCGTTCAGCATGTCGACAACAAGTTATCAGTGCCCTTGGCGCACCATTCAGCATGTCGACAACAAGTTATCAGCACCCTTGGCGCACCGTTCAGCATGTCGATAGCAAGTTATCAGCGCCCTTGGCGCACCGTTCAGCATGTCGACAACAAGTTATCAGTGCCCTTGGTGTGCGCCAAGGTGCAACTTTTTCTATGCCAACACTCTGTTGTTCTTTGATTTCCAGACTCTTCCATTTGTCTATATCTACCGGGGGGAAGATATATACAACAATTTGGTGACTCAACGGGATCACCTGCCTGCTAGGTAGAAGATCAGTGGCCTTTTAGCAATCCATTGGGCATGGAGTCATAAGAAAGCTTGAAAGCTGATCTTAAATTTGAAAAATCCTTTCTGAGCCACTTGAAACCCATTGAACTTGGAGTTGACCTTTCACCAAAATGCCACTTAAAACAAGCGTGCAAGAGCAAAAATAAAGCACCAAAAACTATGTACAACTGAAAATCATACATGCTCCAAATGGAACATGCAGAGTGTGCATAAGCACTTCTTCTAGCTGAAAGAAAACCTACCTACTCTACTCTAACTTGGAAGCAAAGGCAAGCTAAACAAACCCTGCAATTGGTTGTGAGAAATAGCTTCCCTTTCTCAAAAGTGGCAGCCATGCAATTGATTTGGAGCTAAACATGGCTGGTTGGATGAATGGAAAATCAACAAGAAGCTGGTCTTCCACCCAAATCATCAAGGTATCAGCTGAAGGCAAATTCAATACCTCTTTTAGTTGCTCTGCATTTGGATTGAAAAGGTATGGCAGCTGATCCTTGGTACTTTGTAGCTCACCCTCATGCTCGAAGCAAGCATGGTGGTTGTGGCTTCTCCTTTGGCTCCAATGAAGCCAAATACCTTATTGGGCAAGGTATGGTCCATTTGAAATGCCCATAGCTCGATTTTCAACTCCAAAAATGGAGTCTTCTTGTAGACCCTCTTGAATGGATGGTGCGAAGCAATGGTGAAATTCCTCTGTCCTTTCTCTTTCTCCAATGAAGAACATGAAAGATTAAAATATTCCAATCTTGGTTCCAACGAGCTACTATAAGATGCAAGCTGTTGTAAATGAATGCTCTCCTTCATGACACAGAGACTCAAGTGTTTGGAATGTGGATGATGAAAGAGAGAATGGTGGAAACTCAACCGGCTCCTCTTTATCAAAACAGTCCTCCAAATCAGACAGATAAACCGCCTCATGGCTATCCCTGCCGCAAATGCTCAACTTCCTCCATGGTGTCTTCTTGATCTCAGAACTTGACCACCATGGTTTCTTTCTCCCTCCAACATTGAGTTTGAGAGGTCAAACTCCTCTTCAAAGACTGGAACTTGAGAGAGGTGAAGTAGAAAGAAGAACCGAAGGTTCTCCCCGTAGCTCTGCTTTGTGCTCGAGCTCTTAGATCTGCACTTTTCTCCTCCACATGACTAGAATGTGCTCCTCTTCGTTTGGATTTGGAGCAGCTTCTCCTTCCTCCAATGTTTGAAGAAAATCTTGCTCTTGAATGAGCTCCTCCTCCAGCATGAAGTTTGTCAAGTCAAACTCTTCAATCTGCTGCTCTAGAGGACAAGTTGGGACTGCAAGAACTTCTTCTTCTGCTGTAACAAAATCAGTCCTGACCACCATTTGTTCAACCTCGGCCTCTTCTACAAGCTTAACCATCAAGGGGATCTTTGTCATCCCAAACTTGGCAGCCCAAACCCTCAAGTTGTATGTCATTTCTTTTCTGTTGGGCTCCTCTTCTTGCTGTCCTTCATGGCTGATTTTTGCAATTTCTTCTTCCCCACATGGAATTGGGGATGCAAGAGGAGAAGTGGATTGTAACTCAAATGGCTTGGCAATTTTTCGTGGTGGTGGAGGTAGAAACTCTTGTTTCTTTGGAGGAGGGGGTATTTCTGTTAGCTCTTGTGGAGGGGATGACTGTTTGGAAGGGAAAAGGATAGAAGAATTGAGATGAGGTGGAAGACTAGGAGGTGGAGAAATGGATTCAACACTTGGGACAACAGATGGAGAGTTTAAAACTTGACACTGCTGAGATGATATAGATTGAGAAGGAGGAAAAGAAAGAGTATGAGATGGTGTGCTTACCCATTGACAAGGTTGCTGAATACTCCTCTCATACACCTTTATATCTTCAATCCACTTTGCAAGCAATGGCAGCGTTGCAATCATGAAGTCAAGCTTCTCTTGAGGGCTGTAATGCCTTGGAAAGGGTTCCACCCATGGACAGGGTGCTCCACAACCGATTCCAAATGCTTTCATTTGTGCTTGAGCCCTGGACTGCACCATCTTTACCTCCATCTTTTGGATTTTTTCCAGCAGATCAGCATCTTGCATCTGATTGTCTTCATTACCAGCATACCCTTGCTCTTGATGTGCTTCATATCCAAACTGACTTTGGCACTGCTGCTCATATGGGTATGCATACTGATCTTGAATTTGTTCAAAATGCTGATTTGGAGGATTTGTAAAACATGTTGGAGGTGTGATAAACTGTTGTTGTAAATGTGAGTTCCATGATGGAAATGAAGTCATGATTGCACAACTTCATGGAATGGAAAAGAATGAAAGAGATGGAACGAAAAATGGATGGAAAAGAATGGAACGGGTCTGTAACTCAGAGAATGAGTTATTTACCGATGGAGTCGCGGATGTGCTTTTGAATATGCCTCTAAAGGCTAGATCTTTAACAGGAACACACCAACCTGTCAAAGATAAAGTGAAAGACCTCTAAGGTCCCACCGGGCGTGCCAAAACTGTTGATGCAAAATCACCAAGCACCCCCGGATGCAAATCAGATTTTTAGTTTGATCATCGTGCATCCAAAGTGTGATTGCACAACATGGAAACCTCTCTACAAGTGTGGGACTTGTAAAATGAGAGAGGAATCTCTAGAGAAGGCTGGTTCCTGCTCCTAAACTACCTGCCACAAGCTATTCCAGTGCAGGAAAGCTAATCTAATCCTAATCTAACCATGCCAAGGAGACAGAGAGAGAGAGAGAAAAGGGAAAATAGAGCCTACACTAAAACGGTGATACACCAGAGAAGGAGAATGTTGAACATCTATCAAAACTGCCATGGAACAAGGAGAGGTGAGCAATGGGAAGGATGGACAGATGCATCATAGGCCCAAGGATAGATTTCACATAGAAAATGTCCCAAAACTCCATGAACACAACTCCAAACCTGTAATGAGTATTAAAACATGCACAAATACCTGCAATGAAGAGAGGCAAGAAGAAAACAAGTGAAAAACAAGCAAGGATGGACAGATGCATCACGAAACACGTTTTTGTTGCTTCAGAAGTTTGCACAGAACATCATTTTAATGGTAAAAGGCAAAAACGCCATTACAGAGCAAGGGAGGAGGTTCAAACTCCATTTTCAACCCTGGAGAAGAAAAGAAGGGAGGGCAGAGCTGAAAAGATGAACCACCTGTAAAGAAGCCCCTCCTTACAATTTATAGGAAGAATGAGAGAGGGAGAAGAGAGGAATTCGAAATCTACCCCAACCACCTCCAGACTGCATTTAACTCATCTCATTATGGTGGTAGGTGAGAACCCTAGCAAACCCAAAAAGCATGTCGTTCGGCATATCGAAAGTTATCAGCGCCCTTGCGCGCACCATTCAAAGACATGTCGACAAGAAAGTTATCAGCGCCCTTGGCGCACTGCTCAAAGCATGTCGACAAAGAAGTTATCAGCGCCCTTGGCACACCATTCAGCATGTCGACAGTAAGTTATCAGCGCCCTTGGCACACCGTTCAACATGTCGACAGCAAGTTATCAGCACCCTTGGCGCACCGTTCAACATGTCGACAGCAAGTTATCAGCGCCCTTGGCGCACCATTCAGCATGTCGATAGCAAGTTATCAGTGCCCTTGGCGCACCGTTCAGCATGTCGACAACAAGTTATCAGCGCCCTTGGCACACCGTTCAGCATGTCGACAACAAGTTATCAGCGCCCTTGGTGCACCGTTCAGCATGTCGACAGCAAGTTATCAGCACCCTTGACGCACCGTTCAGCATGTCGACAGCAATTTATCAGTGCCCTTGGTGTGCGCCATGGTACAACTTTTTCTATGTCGACACTCTGTTGTTCTTTGATTTCCAGACTCTTCCATTTATCTATATCTACCCGGGGGAAGATATATACAACACATACTCGCACACATGCCATAGAAGGGTCAAAACCAACACCACAAACTTGAAGCAACTCTTTAGTTTTTTTAGTCTTATTTTCATGTCATCACAACTTGTTTGAGATTATGAGAAGCTCCTTTTCAAGTATTCTTGAAAACAACCAACAATTCTTCAAAACTATCCTTATTGACACCTTAGACATATGTTTAAAGATCATTATCAAATATCTTTGTTTCATGAAGTCTTCAAACACTTGTAACTCACCATTATAGTACACAACAACATATTATACCCTTTCATGATGAAATATTCACTCATACTTGTCCTACTACACTCGTAGATTCACATCTCAAAGATGATGAGTACTCAATCTCCCCTTAACTTATGCGGTCATACAAAACACCATGAATCTTCATACATAGGTAGTAGTAAGACATGATTTCCCTTACTACACAATTACCACTTCAAGGATGAACTTAGAGACATGCATTATCATTTGAATGCATTTGCATAATCTTCACGGTCCTTTATAAATATTTAAATCTTAATTCTACACTTTTGTAACCTTACAAGCCGTTTTATCATCCTATACTCTTGTTTAAGACATCTTTATAGACCTAATCATCCATACACATGTTTGTAATAATGTATATCAACTTAAAAATCACCTTTTAGTCTTCACATTTCTAATAGTACTTAACCATCTCCATACTACCTCCATGATGCATGATCATACATGATACATCTCATAACATGAATCAAGGACTAAGACTTAGCATAAAGGATGAGACAAGACATAAGCATACCTAGAGTACAACATTATACCCTACCTACGATGGTCCGATCAAGTAATAATACAAATGAATGACTTTGTTCTTCAAAATCCAATAACTTTGCAACATGAAAATATCTAAACCAACTCCAAAATAGATTGGATACCTTCAAAAACACAATGAACACACCATGATAGCACTCATACAATCTCATATTTCAACCCATTCATGCTCCCCCTTAACACCATGCTTCATATGGATGAGAAATGTCTCTAACAAGCCTAGTAGATACATATTTCTACATGAGGAGTCTATAAAAACAAGATAAAGAGGTTCCACGACCTCTTTGACACATGTGACTCACCTTTTCCTTCTTTCTTCGATCCGAAACCTGAAAACCTTCTTGTTTTTCTTCAACACCTACCTTAGGTGTGATTTCATGACTTACTCTTGGCTACCATATCCTGCTTTTCCTCATATTCTATTCTTTAGGATTCTAAAACATCCTAGCTTTCCTTAAAAGACCATAAAAACAATCCCTAGAAACATGTCCAACCTTATTGCAGCTTAAAACATACAAATTCACCTCTCTAATTTTTACTAGATGATGCATATAGGTAGTACCTAGCAGATGTGACCTTTCTCGTAACAATTATAAAAACAATGTTCTTTGTCTAATCATCTCTATTATCCCTCCATGAATGATTATTTTTGACAAACCTTCTAAACTCTTTTTCTTTATGTCTAAAACCATTAAAAGTATAACAATAGCCATTAAAGGATTTTTCATATCTTGATACATTGGGTTGCCTCATAGACTTTGTCTTCACATTTTCTTTGAAGTTTCTCTCCTTCCGATCCTCTTTTGTGCTTGAAATTTTAATCTCCTTCCTTGAAATAGTGTCTTCTTGTAACACTACTTTTCCCTTGAGGTATTCCTTGAACCCCAAACCCTGTCTTATCTCCTGCATACCTTTGACTATCGAAGAGATCAATAAGATCATTAGAGATATTTTCAAATTAATGGAATAACTTAACTTTGTTATCTGCTTCAAACAACTCTACCCTTAGAAACATAATTTATTCTTCAAAATTAATGCATTCTTCCTCCTTGGATTATAGGTTTGTAGTCATATAACTCGCCCTTTGTATCTCTAACTGTTTGACAACCTCATCAAGCTTACTAGTTTCAGACTAGTGCTTCCCTTCAAGATCATGAATTTTTCTTCATATTCTTTGACTTGTGTCTCAACTTCTTGTTACTCTTCTCAACATGCTTCAACTCAGTTTGAACACACATTAGTTCATTTTATAGGTCATATTCTTCTTTGTATATCTTATCATGTATACATGAATCGCCAAACAATATGGAGTCTTCACTCTTAGAGCTCATAGAATCCTTGGCCATAAACAATACTTCATCACCTATATCACCATTCTCATATTTAGAATTAGATTCAGAAACACCATCATAGCTACTTTCCTCAGATGAGAAACATTCTTTCTTTGTGTAGAAACTCTTCTTGGAATTCTTGTTATTTTCAAACCTCTTGAAATTCTTCTTGCCTTTATCAGACTTGTGATTCTTCTTGTCATGATCTTCATCATGCTCATCATCATATTCATCCTTGTGCTTATGAGGGAACTTGTTGGAAAAGTGACCTATTTCACCATAGTTAAAGCATTTAAAAGGAAACTTTCCTTTGTACTTACCTGAACCAGGTTTCAGTCTTCTAGCAAACATGGAAATTAGTTCATCATCATCAATCTTAGGAGTAGCATCATCATCATTAGTATTCTTATCCTTTGACTTCTTCTCAACCTTGAAATTAATCTCCTTCTTGATAGGTTTAGAATCAATTATCCTCATCTCATATGCAGTCAAGATGCCATGTAGCTCATCCATCAACATGACCTTTAAATCCTTGGCTTCCTCAATAGAAGATACTTTAGAATAAAACTTGGGAGTTAGGGTTCTTAACACCTTTTGTACCACTACTTTCACTTCTTCACCTAACCCTCTGATGGTGTTGACCACTTGATCAACTTTGAGTAGATAAGTCTGTAATAGATTCTTCTTCCTTCATCCTTAGGATTTCAAACTAATTTATGAAATTTTGAATATTTTTCATCCTCACCTTGGAATATCCTTCATAGATGACCTAAATTTTCTCCCATATTTCCTTAGCCAATGTACAATGCATAACGTTGAAATTTTTCTATTTTTCTAGTCCACACAAGATTGCATTCATTTCCTTGGAGTTTTCATTATAAGCCTTTTTTATTGTAGTAATGGTTAGAGGAGTTTTACCTAAAAATATACCCATCTATCACAGACTTCAAAATGTCACATCCTAAGGACATGATGTGAGTCCTCATCCTGATGCTCTAAAATGCATATTTTGATCCATAAAATAAGGGAGCTTTGCTAGTATAAGTATCACCTTATTGACTCCCCATTTTAGTGCTTCAAAGGATTTCCTTTAAGTGATTAAAATTATTTAGAAGGAAATTTATTTTATACCAATTATTAGAATCAAAATCTAATGAAAGGGGGTGAATTGGTACTTTAAAACTTTCATCCAATTGTATTAAACTTGTATAAATTGTTAACCATTCAACCATGAATCAATGTGATCTTAACAACATGAAACAACCATTCATAAGAGAATAAACCAAGAGAGTACACAATAACACAAGATGTGAAGTGGGAAACCCTCAAGGGGAAGAAAACCCATTAAAAATTTTGAATATATTACTCAATCTAAAAGACTTGCATGAATATGACACATCAAACAAGATTTTGTAGTGAAGCACCCACTTCATAAGGAGCACTCACCCCTATTTATTATTGCACCCTCTAAAAATGAGGATATTACTCCCCAAGATGATAAATAACCCCCTCAACCACCTGATGAAGAATATCACTAATGTATGTTTCTCCTACAATGATTGTGATCACAAATTCAGCTCACACACTTCAAAACCTCTTCAAACACACTCTCTTATACTTCGCTCAATCTTGATTCTCCATAAGCTAATTAGGTCTAACTACCTTGAATTTATTATACTCTACCATTCTCATTATTATTCTTGAATTGACCTTGAAGCCCTCTAACATACTCTCTCACTTGTTTTAGCTTGATCTTACCTCTCTCAACTACACACCTCACAATGAGCAAACATAACACTCTTGTATACATGACTCAACTCCTAAAAACACCTCTAGGTCAGCCATGACCATTAATATCAGTCATAAAAATAATAAAATACACCTCCATACTCATATAAAATCATAACATGAGACCATAAAAGTCAGCATAGAACCAAGACACTCAATCATGCACAACTAGGCCTAAAAGGCTAATTTATCTCTACCGAGAACTCTATGGACTCCAAGGGAACACTCCATCATCTTCAATGATTCAACAGCTCCATGCATGTTATGGAAACCCTATCAACACCTTCCACAAGCTTAGGAACCTCTAAATAATTCATTTTTTTCATGACGTTACCAAGTAGGATTGTTTCCTACTCAATTTGGGTGCCTTCAACAAACTAGTCTTCACATTTGGACCTTTTCACACCTCCAAATTAATTTAATAATCTCTAAAATAACCTTAAACATATATTGTATCTCCCCATATAATCAAAACACTAATTTATATCATAGGTCAAATGGAAAAGTTAATATCAAATAAAACTTTCCTGAAAAATAAGTAAATATGATTGGGCTCCACCTACTATCAAGACTCCAAACCACCACCATTTGAAAAATGGGAGAGTCCTTTCCATCCTCAAATCATCATATTTTATGATCCAATGCATTTTTATCTCACACCATCAATATTTACTCTATCTCTCATAAACTAGGGTTTATGGAGGGTTTTAACCTCCTTAGATTCTTAGCAATCATTCATAAAGCTTAGACACTTAACTTCATTAAAAATATGATATATTCTTAGCTCCATGCTTCAACATCCCTAAAATTCTTATTTACCCATGAAAAATTTGCATGTGCCAACCAAGACAAAACATTTCATATCGAGCTAGGAAACTCACCTTCTTGAGCTCGGTAGGACTAAAAACCTCATAACATACAAAATATTCAAATTAGAACCATGAATTTTTTCCCAAATCTCTAGGAAAACATATCTTAACTTTTATAATGCTCGTTAGATCATACTTAGTTATGCATCTTCTCAACCATCATGACTTTCCTAACCAAGTCATGAAATTAGGTCTAGTTTATACCCAAACATAGTAGTTGAACATCATAAAATTTCTTCAAATCTCTTTAAAATGCCCTAACATCCTTGATACAACATGTATCAAACCTCTATATGCCCTCATGGTCCCATAAGATTCTACACATAACCTTCATGTCTTTCTTAAATTTTGACACTAGTGACCCGACATGTCGACTAAGACCTCAAGATAGGAGTAAGAAAACTGAAAATTCCAACCATAAATGTAAAAAATGTGAACAAAAATAAAGAGGCCATAAGTGCCCATGCTGGACATGAGTGTCTAGATGCTAGTGTCCGATTATGGGTGTTGGTGTCTAGAGACAATTGACAACAAATGTGCAAAGACTAATAGACAGTGATCCTTGTGAACTAACCGTAATCGGGTGTATGAGTGAGATGTGAGAGATAAAAATAATAGAAACAATCAAAGCAAGCGGATGGACTAGGAAGTGTGTCACCAGTGAATAATTTTCTTACTCAATATCCATACATAAAACAACATACTTGGCGGTATAGTAAATAGTATTAAGTGTGTGATTTTGTGTCTACATTTTCCCCCTTTATGATATTTGAATGAAATTTAAGTAGTGTAAAAGAATTAAGGAACATACATGTAACAATTCAACAGGATTCATGTTGTAAAATTATGCTTAGGATAATAACACATGGTGTGGTGAACCATGGATCAGCATGTCAATCCATGTGGCGATAAATAGAGATGTCGAACCGTTGTGAGGAGCACTGAGAAAATGACAATATTGATTTGGAGGACTGGAGATTTCAATTTCATCACAAATGGAGATTAGACGGGGTAGGGAGTGATCGGGTTCCTAACCTAATTTTTTATGTGTGAAAAACTTAAGGATTAGGGCGTCCCTGCGTCCGAGAGGAAAATTGTTAGGGAGAGAGGTCTAGTTTTACCCTCTAATTATGACTATATCCTCAAAATGTATATCCTATAGACAAACAAAGACCAAATTTTATTCCATATAGGAGAAGAAAATGAAATGCAATGATGTATCATTTCCCTCACTCCACGGGTGTCGTGATATGTGTAATGTTAGACAACTTCCATGTTAGGTCATTTGGAAGTGATAGAGAATGTGAAATTATTTCCCATGTTAGGTCATCTAGGAAAGTAGTGATGCCACTCCAAAGTTTGGTCATCTGGGAGGAATGTTAAAATGTTATATGTTTTACCGATTGATTGATTTGATTCGAGTAATAGATATTTGTGTTTAGATAGACATATTTCATAGATTACTCATGGAGATATTTTCTACTTGTCTCCCCATATTAGGTCATTAGAGGGAATGGATAGAAATTAGTAGGAAATGTTGCATGTTGTATGAGATGTATAAGATATTTGTAATGATTGTATAGTAGCTTGAGAGGGATTATAGGGTGATCCTGATTATATTCCCCCTTTCGATGAAATGGGGAGTGATGATGAGAACAAGCGTTGAGTCGAAAGTAGATGTGCAATGATGTAATAGTGAATGAAACGAAGTATAGTAGATGTCATAAAATTATATGTATATTGAGTTGATGATGTGATAGATAAGAATATAGCACTGTGAAATTTATACAATACAATAGTAGGAGAAATTTTGAATCAAACGGCATAGATGAGATATAAAACAAAGTCGAAGCTCAAGATATGAGAAAAATTGTGTGTCATGTATTAGTTGGAAGAATAAGTGCAAATAATAACTATAGCCAAGTGAGAAATTGAAACTTGTTATAAATAGTAATAGTAAAAGGTGAATAGTAACTTCATTTGAACCTTGAGTGAGTGTGATTTTGAGCTTTAGGCCTGTGATGATGCCGCAAATTAGAGCATTGAGATTGATCTAATTTAAGATGGTAGCAACGAACGTGGCATCGCACATGACAGCTGAGTTCCTAAGTATGATTATTTTCAAAAATATGTAGAAATGAGCTCATTTTTGTGATTTTTTGTGAAATTTGCTTTTTTATATAATTTTAGGTGTTTCTTACCGGGCAAGAGTGTCTGAGGTGCTAACATCCCTCAGGTGTCGCACTCAAATCAAGGCATTGGTGACGTGCTCATAGGTGTCTATGTCCTACTCCTAGGCACCGGTGATAGAGAAGGTTGTTTCAAGCCCAAAACATGATGAATGTGAAAATTTGTGCTTTTTGATGTTAGCAATAGTTGTTTTTGCATGTATATGAGGTGTTAATGTCATGTTTTTGATGGTGTTTTTGTTGTGCAGAGGGATATCCATTCGAGAGAGTTCCATGGAGGTCGACACTTGAGTACGTTGTTGGGATTAGGCTTATTAGATGCATAGTGGTATGTACTAGATTGTGTCATCCTACAACACACCCAAATTGGGGAGGTACCCCATAATATGTTGATGATTACTACTTTGTGTGAGAGGTGGTATGTGGACACTTGTACATTTTGGTTACCTACTAGGAGATAACTATAACCCTAGAGGATGTATATCACATATTACGGCCGTAGAGGATGCACAGAGATATATGCGATCAACAAGGTGGTATTTATAGGGGCACGTGTACATACGAGATACCCACATTAGTCTAGATGTCATATTAAGATCAGTGCTCCGTGATTGTAGAATTTTATAGCAGTTTTGGTTGCTTCATCAGTGATAGTGGAGGGAGGAAGTGTAGGCATCTTGTATAATATGCATGATATTTGTCGTCGTATAGAGGAGGATGGTACTAGATATACATGGGCGCGTTGTGTATTAGTGTAATTGTATAGGGACCTATACAGGTTTACATAGGAGGACCATGGAGGTGGGCTAGGAGCCACCACATTGCTACATGTATGGGCCTACGAGCACATTACGATATTGAGGCCACTTGGTGGGTCATGTGTGGAGTGGGCATGACCACATATATTTTCTACGAGATGGGTAGGTGTCTAGAGTAAGAGGATGAAATTTTTATACTTACATATCCATGTTGGATCATATACATCCGGGGCCATTATATAGAGACCATATCGAGCCTATGGAGGGTGTCTAGAGGATGGAGTAGAGATTCAATGTATCTAATGTACTATGTAGTTAGCGGATTGGTTTCATGGAGTTTGAGCTATTTCAAGTAGAGTGTGTATCGTCAGCAATTTTGTATGGCTCAAGATGTTCCCCCAGAGCCATATATATGGGTGCAGTGACGAGATTTTCAAGGATTTTGTGACCGAGACCGAGACCTATACGTGCACACCTAGTTCCCTAAGTGCAAATGAGATGGATGCATCCATAGAGGCTATACAGTGAATGATGCGAGATGTACCGAGGCACATAGTGCATGGTGGGTAGCGCACCAATTATGGTGGATGCGGTGGGAGCACCACCAGTTTGAGGAGTAGAGGGGCGTAAACCTACCCCTGATGGTGATGGTATAGTAGATATGATAGCATAGTGTGAGTATTTGATAGTTGTGTTATGTTATTTAATTGATTTATTGTGGTCATTATATATAGTGACTAATGTGTCAATATATGGTTGTGGGTGATGTATATTGGTCATTTATTATTGATACATCAATCCACACATTGACATGGAATGTACCCCTACCGATTTGCTCCTAGGAGGTGGTATGTTGGAGTGATTAGATGTCATTACAAGCGAGCATGCCCACTTGTTTGAGCGAGTGGCGATAGCAATGACGCGACATGTACAATGTTGTTGAGTCGAATGACATGACATGGGTGGAGACTCAAAGCAAGCTAGGAGGTTATACTTGGAGGATACCTAGAATAGTATGTGTTCACAAATTATGTGGAGCTACGGGACTGATTTTTGGATTAGTCGATCGAGATGGCATTATTAGGTAGATACATCAAGAGATATAGGACCGCGACCAATGGCATAGATTGAGCGGTGAAGCATCTAGTTCTAGAGATCACGTAGTTGTATATAGTAACAATGATGATGATGTATGAAATGTATTGATGTATCTATGTATGGGAGCTTTCCCCGTTGATTTTATTTTTTAAACTATGGTTTTTGATGATATATATATATGGATGATTGTTATGAGTATGTTGTGTTGATGTTTATTGATGTATGATGTGATTATTCTTGATGTTTGATCTGTTTTGTGTAAACGATTATGGTGAGTTGAAATATATGATGATGTGAAATGAATGATAATATATATAGTATGTGATGGATAGTAATAGATGTATGTGATATAGTACCATAGATAAAATGAATGAATCATGAGATGATAGGAAATAGTATAATGATATGTAATAAGCATATAATGAAAATGATGTATGATATCATGTGTGAGTTATGATTAAGAGGGGGAAGAAGATAAATCCCCCAAAGCATGTTTGCATGAATGATTGAGGTTCATTTATATAATACCCCTCAACAATCAAGAATGAACCATAAAGCAAGAGTGCATCATCGGGAAATGGTTTGATAGTTTGTGTTAGATAGATAGATCAATGAAGTGTAGAGTGTAAAGATGGAGTGAGGTTTTTATTGTAACAAATACCTCAATATTCATGTAATAACCATGAGAACATGAGTGTGTCATTAGGTGGTGAGGTGAGAAGAATCACCTACCAGAGATTAAGTGGGTGTAGAGTGGTGGAAGCATGTGAAGTGGAAGCAACATGAGTGTATGAGCCAAACTGAATGTCCGATGAGATGGTGTCAATGATGGGATATGAAGGTGGGAAGCATAGATGCCAATGGCTTAAGAATCCAATGTGAAGTAGGATCAATGTGCATCATATGTTATGGTGTAGCGATGGATGAATGAGGTGGAGGGCACGTATAAATGATAGCCTTAGGCGGTGGAAAGATAATGATCTTAGAAGTAGGTGGAGGTGATGAGTGAACTAGAGTAACAACATGATTGCATGGAATTAGATAAAGCAGAGACCACTCACAAGAGCAAGAGGAAAAAGAAATGACACACTTTTCTTCTAATTGTTGCGCGTTTTTGCTAAGGGTGTAATAGTCATTATCACAATGGCCATTGATGCAATGATAATTGCAATAAGAATGATCATGTAGGAATTGCAAGAAATTAGGAGGATGATGTTAATTAGAAGGTATGTCAATCAATCACTTATCAATAAAAGCATGCAAAACATTATGAGGCTTAGCAATGTGTGAAAAGTGCAATGGTTCCCGAGTAGGAGATGCATAAGTCTTAGGTGGAGAGCGATGTGGTGGAGGGGATGAAGGATGATTATATAATGGAGGAGACTCGAACTTGTTTGTGGGGTCGAGGATATGGAGACCTTGGAGGATGCTTAACAGTGGAAAGAGGAGATGAGATAGAATATGATGCATCAGTAGTAGAAATAGCAAGAGGATCTATAACATGTGTAGCAATTAGATATTTTTGTAAATCAATGAGATTATAGCATAATAGTGTAAAAGATTCACATATGTCATACTACTGATCGTTCTTTTAAAGCGGGAATCAAGCCACGAAAAAATATGAATTGATTTTATAAATAATTGAGTTGAAAGACTAGTTGATGCATGCAAGAATTGAAACACATAATATAATCAATGATAGGTTCTTTCTTTCCTTAATGTAAGCTAGGTAAGAGATCATGTGTGACTCTAAGGCCATTATTAAGCATGAAGTGTCAAATAAAGGCCTCTTCAATTTCACAATAGGTACTATTTGATATAGAAGTTAGATGTGTGTACCATTGGAGAGCATCATCAATAAGACTATGAAAAAAATCTTTAAGCAATAATTGATCATTCGAGTAAGAAGCCATAGCTAAACAATAATTCTTTAGATGCATATATATATTATCAAGTACCATTGAAACATGAAATGTAGGCATGATAAAATATTTAGGGAATATTGAATTGTGAATCTTTTTGAAATGGGATTTCCGTGTAAAGAATTATTATCAATAGAAGCATAATAAGCTTTATTTTTAAGAGTGCGAGACTGGACACGAGATTGTAATTTCCCAAGAATATGTTGATCAAGAAAATATTCAAACAAATATATGCCTAATATTGATTGCAATGTATGAAGAGTATAATAAATGTGCAATAATAAAAAATCTAACCCAAGAGATTTAAGATAGTAAATATAAAACCCTAGTTGTAAAGAGGAGGAAAGAAGACTTAACTGATTAGCAACCAAATATCAATTGTGTCAAAGTTTTGAGTAGGTGGAAAGATAGGGATAAGTGTCACACATATCCTCAGAAAAATGTGTGATATGATGATCTACCTATACTAGGGAACCTAGAAATGGGCATGGGTGCCTATGGATGCCACAAATCAGTAATGGGTGCCTATGACTACCAAAATACTTAGAAACCCATCTTTTACTAGTCACAAGGTTTGTTTATCCTTAGCCTTTGGTCACTAATATATCACACAATGATCAACGATGTCATTTGTAACTCTACAATGAAAGATTGACCTGCAAAACCCTCAAAAGTGCATCAAATCCTAAAAATAAAAGAATGCAAATGAGGGTTCAGACTATCCTCAACTGTCAAATGAGTGAACTTATGATTGAGCATTGCACTACATTTCAGACCCAATGTAGTTCTAGGTGTGTGTGTGTGTGTGGAATCGTGCCCTAGGTGGCTCTTATGCATGTCGCACTTGATAGCGAGAAAATAACTAGATGTAGAAAATGTAAGTAGATGTGTGCATAGAATAGAATGAACTTCTCCTCCTATGAAGTGTATGCAGAAGAATGTAGTCCTTTTCCCTTGAATGGATGTTTGAATGCTCTTGAATAGCCTTTAGATGCAACCTTAGGTGGTGATAGCTAATGCTTAGTGTTTGGTCCCTTATTATGATCACATAACTTTATATTTATATGATTCCCTTCATTGAATTTTGTAATTAACCACAAAAAAGCCAACTAAAAAAAAGATAAGATGCTCAAATGGCTATAAATGACCTAAAAGATGTGAATAAATTATAAAGAGGTCAAGGGCATCTAGATGAGATGGGGATGCCTAGCGTTGGCATCTGGTTGGGTGTTGGTGTCCAGACTCAGAGAAATTGAAGGGTCGAAGGTCAAACTAATCAAGAAGGTGTGTAAGACTAAAGGTGGCAACAGAAAGAAAGAAAATATGGCCAAAGACATGGGTTAATTAGTACTTATCTTACTTACGAATCATATGAATAGTAGTATGTATTCAAGACTAGATAATTACCCAAAGTGTGTGATTTTGTGTCTATATTTTCCCCACTTTATGTTGTTGAGAGAAATATCAATAACATAAAGTAGATAAGAGATGCATACCTAATAACCATGTAGATTGATGGTGAAAGCATGTCGAGAGACAAGGAAAAAGTGTGGAGTGATAAAAATGTGAAACGTGGAAACTAGAGAGGAGAAAGTGCAAAAATTGATGATGATGATAACCATAGGGGAAACACATGTGTAGGTGTCATAATTTTATCTGTTGTTGATGTAGATTGTTGTTGTTGATGATGTGATGTAGGATGATGTTGACTACCACTTCCCATAAGGATGGACATGCAAAAGAGAAGAATGATTAAGTAGTCAAATATGCATGTATATGATCAAAATGTGTAAAAAGTATGTAAGAAAGCATGTAAAATGTGAAAAATTGAAAAAGGAACATGTGCACCTGATCCATGATGAGGAAAAGAGTGTAGAAAGGATCTTGTAGATGATGTAGAGGAGTGAGTTTTTGGGTGATCTAATGCTAGTTGTGTCACCTGGATTTTTTTGGGTGATCTCATGCCAAGAATTAGAAGAAGTGTAGGGAGAAAATTTTGGTGTCATCCTCCAACCTTTAATTGCTTCCCAATGTATGGAACACCACTACATATGGTGTGTAAAAATCCAATCCGATTCGGCCAATTCCAACTCAATTCTAAAAAAATAAAATGTTTTATGTAGTGTGTTAAGGATTATATGCCCTATAAAAGTCGTGTGAAGTGTTATAGATTGTGTTACACTAAAGAATGTTGTGTAACTTCTCCTAGTCATAGGCATCCAAAAAGGGTCAGGGCATGCATGTGTTACTATCCTAGTCCGGGTGTTAGTGTTCGTGTTTCAATAAGGACCCAATTCATATTTTGAGCCTTTTCTGATGTTGATGAATGTATTGTACCAGTACTAAACTATGTTATGTGATGATTGTACACTATTATATGGGGTGACTAATTCACCCGAATGATGACCCCCTTATTTGGGGTGTATTTGATGTTCTTTGAAGAGAATACGGCTCAAAGGAGGACCAATCATGATGGGAAACCGATGCCCCTACGGGGGAGGGAGTATGCTTAGTAGAAACCAAGGCACACATAAACAAAGTGGCTAGGAAATAAGTATTAGTGCAAGAAAATACAAACACGCATGTAACATGTAAGCTAGTAAACAAGAAGACAATGTGTAATCTAAGACGTAAGAATACCATACACAAGAAAATAATGTAGAATGCAAAAATCATGTTTCAAACATGGGACACAACTCACGATGTCACAAGATAATCAAGGCCAACTAGGCAAAAAGCATACAAGTTTACACATAAGACAAATGGAAAATCTTGTAAATAGTGGTAAACAATGACAATCAATGTAATGACAACCATGGAAAAAAAAAATAGACCTCCAATACAAATGTTACACATGAAGCACCTATTAGCATGTTAGAAGGATAAAAATTATGTCAAAGTATGTATAATCTGATAAATTAATGTGCTATATAAAATGAAACAATAGCACTTGTAGTGTACAAAAGTGGATGCCCCCAAGAGCCGTTATAGACCTGGTATTAGGTCGCATCAAGCATCTATACTTTATGTATCGATCTATAGAATCTATGATCACAACTAGAAAGCAAGTGAACGTGTATGTGTATATTGAAAGATAATGACATAAAATATATATGTCTAGCAAGTATAAAAAGTGTACATTTAATAGTAGGCAAGTAAGAGTAAATGTGACCAAGATATGTGATATGTTGTGGAGTGTAGATGGAATTGGAATGCAGTGTGATTTAATAAGAGTGGTGTGCCCCCAAGTGGATGTGAATGAGTATCCAAGTGATGAAATTCATTTATACATGCCCCCTCAACATTCAAGAATGAACCGTAGAACAAGAGTGTGTCATCGGGAAATGGTTTGATAGTGCACTAGAAAGATTTGATCGATAAAGTGTAGAGCATAAAGAGCATGTGATTAAGTGAATACATAAGTTTTTTAGGGAACGTGTGAGTGTGGTGAGGTCCATTTGAGATGTAGGCCCTC
Source organism: Taxus wallichiana var. yunnanensis (assembly GCA_018340775.1). NCBI lineage: Eukaryota > Viridiplantae > Streptophyta > Pinopsida > Cupressales > Taxaceae > Taxus > Taxus wallichiana. The sequence continues at coordinate 613,047,760 of CM031240.1, forward strand.
AATAGTCAAGTATGGACCACGGAACTAGAGGGCTTCATAGGGTAATGACCACAGCATGTAGAAGTAAATGCAAGAAATATATGTCGTGAATGCGTAGAGTAGATGTTGCGTAGAAAGAGATGAATGCATGAAATGTGAAGTGTGTAGTGTGTAATGTGTAGTGTTTATGGTGAATCGTAGCACCCCTGAATGTCTGCAACACGATGGGTTGAGACTCTCAGTACGATTGCATAACATGGAGCTTTTCCCAAGTGTGGGACCTTGCGAAATTGGAAAAGCTCTCCGGATGAAGGCCGGTTCCTATTCCTCTGTTCAGATGCACACGTAGAAAATGCAGAGGGTTTACTAAAAACCTAATCTAACTTGCCAAGGAGACAGGGTAAGAAAATGCATAAAATAAAACCTAAACTAACAGAGGTGATGCACCGAGGAATGAAGAACATATGTCTTGCCAGTAAACACAGATCATTAAAATGCAATGCAAGATCATGCACAGATAGCCAGGTTCACAGTGAAAGATCAGGAGGATGCAAATGAACATAGAGAGGGTTGAGAATCATCCACAGTCATGCATTAATTTGCTCCAAAGATTGATACAACACTCGTAAAATGCCAAGAGGCAAGGTTGCATTACAGTTTCAAATGGGAGGTTTTAACTCCACAAGTTCACCTGCCAAAGAGAAGAAGGGAGGGGCAAAACAAGAATGTCCAACCTTTAGAAAGAAGCCCCTCCTTACAATTTATAGGAAGAATGAGAGAGAAAAGAGAGAGGAATTCCAAAACTACCCCAACCACCTCCAGAATGCACTTAACTCATCTCATAATGATGGTAGGTGAGAACCCCAGCGAACCCAAAAGTGGCAAACTGTATTTTGCATTTTTAAGAATTTTTTCTCACCCAATTAAATATATCCAGTCGTAGTTGGATAGAGGACCTCGTAAGCTTTCCAAAAAGTCCAACCTTGCATGAATCCGAGCTCCCAGTCAAAAGTTATGGCCATCTAAATATCTGCGCCAGGGTCTGCTTCCTGTCAGCGCTCAAAATGTTGCGCCTCCTGAAGGTGCGCCTTGGCGCATCCATGTGTGTGTCGACATCCTCTTCCATGCGCCAAGGGTGCATCCTTTACCCTATCGACACTCATTTTCATGCGCCATTTCCGTGCGCCAAGGGCGCATCCTTTACCCTGTCGACACTCATTGTCATGTGCCATTTCCGTGCGCCAAGGGCGCATCCTTTACCCTATCGACACTCATTGTCATGCACCATTTCCATGCGCCAAGGGTGCATCCTTTACCCTGTTGACACTCATTGTCATGCACCATTTCCATGCGCCAAGGGGATAAATGTCAGGGATTTGAGTTTCTTTGATTTCTATATTCTTTTGCTTGTCTATATCTACCTAGGGGAAAGATATATACAACATGTAGTATGTAACATGTAGTGTAGTGTGTATTCTAGTGTGTAGTGTGTGAGGTTCATGTGTATAGGATTCCCTCAACAATCAAGTGTGAACCAAAGCACGAGAGTGCATCATTGGGTAATGACAATACTAATGTATCAAGATGTGTATGTTTTGTGTGAGAGATTAGATGTGAAATGATGAGAATATAATATTCCCATTAATGTGAGAAGAGGGGAATAAAAATTGTGATGCCCCAAGTGTGTGATGATGAGAGTGATCAAGTGACATTTTCTAAAAGATCATCATTGTCATGATCAAAGCCACTGGAGATGCATTGGAAACTTGATAAGAAATAGTATGAGGTAGATCATATAAAGAGCCATTGTAATGTAAGGTATACATGGTCATTGTGTACTCTTCATCGGAGATAGTTGTTGGCAAACACATGTGTGTGTACCAATGAGTGAGATTTTGTGAATAGCCAAGAGATGAATCATTACCGATAGAAACATGACCGAATGACATAGGAAAAGTAATAGAAGTGTGACTAGAGTCTAAAGTTCCCCCAATATAATCAAGCCAAGATTTCCCAAACATCAGTGGAGAAACACAAGGGGCATATGCAACAAATCTTGCTAAATGGAAAATACACAAACCATAGTAATCATAATGTGAACATATCCATGATAGAGATGGGGTGAGTGAGGTAGTGGTAAGATATCATTGAGTGTCAAGCCAAGCCTAGTCAAGCCATCGTATGTGTAAATAGTATTAGAGAAAGTATGATCCAACGGAATATGATGCTAATAAGAGTTATTGATGAAAAGCGTGCATGTGAAAGGAAGTGGTATAGACTCAAATTTCCCATAAGAAGGTGAAATGGTATCCAACATATGGAAAGACCCTTGATAAAGTACCATAGAATTAGTAGGAGGGGTTTTGAATTTGTATTCACTAGGGCCATCAACAATGAAAGTGTCATTGAAATATGAATCATCGACCTCAATAGGAGTGAAATTAAGATTACACAATTTTTTGTCAGTAAGTTCAATAATATCGACATAGTCATCAAAATCATCAGTGGTGACATTTTCATGTTAGATGGAAGTATTGAGGATGTTGGTTGGAGGCACACTAGATGTAGGAGCAAGAGGAGCATCAACAAATGGAGCAGTAGTAGTGAATGGAGTAGATACAATGGGTGAAATGATAGTAGTAGTATAAGTGGAAATAGTTAGAGTGCTAAGAGTGGTAGCAAAAGACTGTGAAGCACTAGATTGACCAACATCGTATGTATCAATGTTACTATATGGAATAGGTTGCGATGACCAAGGATAATTTTAGTGGTGAACATTTGTAATATGGTGAAAATTTCATTTTGGGAAAATTTGACAACACATTTTTTTGAAGCGAGTCGATGTCTGTTCGCCTAAAATTTATAGTATATATTTTTTTGGGGTCACTTTGCCTACATTTGAAAACATCTCCTATAAAAACCTAGGTGATTTGTTGGGTAGTATACTATGGTACTACCACTAGTACCTTACCAATATCGTGAACTCGCATACTCTAAGCACCAGAGATTGTTGTTAGCCTGTTAGTAGTTTAGAGTCGGGTGATAGATGATATTTGTTGATGTGTGACCCATTGAATTTGTTGACGTGTGAAAAAGGGGTTAGTTGTTGATGCGTGACAGGGATATAGTTGACACGTGATAAGGAGGTATTGCATTCGTGTGACAAGGGGTTAGTTGTTGACACGCGATAAGGAGTTATTGCAGAAGCGCGACAAGGGGGTTAGTTATTGACGTGTGATAAGGAGGTATTGCAGATGCGTGACAGGAATTTTTTCCGACGTGAAAATTGTTTCTTTTGCTAATGTAAGACTATGTTCATAATAATGGAAGGTGCTAGTCCTTAGAATGTGAAGACCCAAAAAGTAACTAAGAAATATTAGAAGTCCTGTTCAAGTATTTTGGAAACTCTGTTGATACAGATATTGCAACTACCAACAACCATATAGCTGCCACCAGAAAGAATCATAATATTGACTGTGTGGAAGGTAATATTGAGGTGGACATGCATTTTGCACAGTATCAAACAAATGACACCTATGATAATATGCCAGATCTTGAAGATATAACTGTTGAGATGCCAGATCCTGAAGATATTCTTCTTGTTGGGGTGCAACCAAGAGTGCATCAAGATATCGCACATATAAATACTCAACAAAATGGAACACAAAAATCAAATTCAAATTTTGGTTCATGAAAGAGGAAACCAGGTGATTGTGATATTGCTCAAAATTCTACTCAAAAAAGTAAAACATTGAAAACAAACAAGAATATGTGGACCATTGGGAGGACATACAAGTTTTATTGGGCTACCAAATTTCTATTTATTGAACCTATACAATCATCTAATTCAGAAGAGATCCCATCTGAATGTACATGTACAATATGTATGTGGAAATTGGGAAAGCAACAAAAATGCAAATGAAGTTGGACACTATAGAAAAACATTGTGGAAAACAATATTTGACTGTAACGGGGGACAGATGGCCAGAAAATCAAAACACACAGGTGGAAAATTGAAAAAGAATGCATGCATGTTAAATACATAGCAGATTATGAAGCAGAGCGAAAAAACAGACATCTCATGGAAAATGGAGGAACGATCACATCACAAATTGGTAAGATGAATCAAACAAATCTACATGAAAAACTCATATAGTTCTCTACTTTATTTCACATACTAAAGAAAGGAAGACCGATTTCGGATTTCCTCAATTTCAAAGTTTTGTATCGATATAATGGAATTCCAAATATACCTCAGTCTCATTGGTCTGAAAGTAGTGGATGGGAAATGACAAAATGCCTTTCGATGATAGAGAAGGAAGATTTGAAAGAGAATGTAAAAAAATCAAAGTTTATCTCTCTTTCAATTGATGAAGTGACAACAATCGACAACATTGCATGGGTATGTATCCATGTCTATACTTTAGAAAATCATATAAGGACACCTCATCTCTTTGGGTGTTATGAAAATGGTTGAAAACTGTAATGCCGAAAACCTACATAAAATAGTTGTTTCTCATTTGAAAGATATTGCTAGAATGACTGATTATGAAATTGCTACGAAGTTGGTATGCATCGGAGAAGATGGTGCATCTATCATGCAGGGTCACTAAATAGGGTTGTGTGTTAGATTACAAACAACAGTGGCCCCATATATGCTACCAATTCATTATATGGCTCACAGAATGAATTTAGCGTATAAAATGGTAAGCAACTATGAAAATGTTGCTAAATTAGAAGACCTTATAAGATAACTTCATGCCTATATGGAAAGCATCCCAAAGTGATTTCTTGAGTTCTAGAAATTTGCAATTGGAATTATAGATGGCAAAAACTTTTGAAAGATGTTGAGACGAGATGGATCTCTTTATATGAACCTGCATGTAGAGTTCATGAGGAGTATCCTTCATTGGTTGGTTTCATGCACAAATATCATCATGAAGTTGATAGGGTGAGGGACTTGTTGTTCCGTTTAACTAATTTGGAGACATTGCTTACATTGGTTGGTATTATTCTAATGTTGCAGGAGATAAATACACTGATGAAGCATGCACATGGGAGATTAATCTATATTGTGGATTTTATATGGATGAGAAAAATGGTATGTCAAAGTCTTGATATCTTGTATTGTTCCCAAGATAGTTTTGATACACCTTTTTTGATAATTGGAAAGCTTTATTAGATCTTAAAAATCCCAATAACTATTTGAGATTTAACATCCACGATCACCTCTGCATCACTTTATTAATGGGAGGGACATACCATTGCACATTTTGCAAAAACATCAAGATATTACATGATCGGAATGAGAAGATGTTCCCATGACACATAATCTCTTTAAGTCTGTTATAGTTGAAACAAGAATAAAGCTTAAAATTTTTTAGAATCCTTATCATCAAAAATTAGAGAACGTTTCTCTAAAGATAAAATTTTTAAAGCAATGGTTGTGATGAATACTAATTTTTCGAATAAGGAAGAAGGTGTTCATCTAGACTTTATAAGAAAGCATTTCCATAAATCCATGGGTACAATAATGGAACATTTCATAAAGACTTCAGAGTTCAAGGGTATGGAAATCAAAGGTATACTGAATGCTGATTTATTAAAGTTTCAATCAACAAATTTTGTAATGATGAGGAACCAATATAAAAATTTAGACGAACCTTCTAAAAGTGGTGCTATTACAAGGTTGTGGTGAGGAATCTATCAAATTTCTATCTTACAAGAAGACATCAGTGAATATTTCAAATTATATGAGTTATGCCAAACAATGATTTTGGGGTCTATGGAGGACGAAAGGGTTTTCAATGCTTTATCATTTATAAAATCAAAACTGAGAAACAGGTTGGATAAAAATATGGAAAGTTACATGAGGTGTTATGTATCTCACTACTCCATGGAAACCTTTCCTTTTGACAAAGAAATTGCACATTGGAATTCCCTTTGTGAAAGAAGAGGTGTGAATAATACAACTACAAGTACAACTGTTCCCAATGATGAGAGTGGAATTGGCGCATCATCACACTCTATAGAAGAGAACATCGAGTTTGAAGAAGCTATTGATAATGGATTGTTTCAACTTTAAATAGGTATCTCCTTCACCTTACTTTTATTGTTTGTCACCTTAAATTTTGTTTCAGCTCTTGTTATCATTAAATATGTTACAGGTATATATATTTACATTTATTTAAATACAATTATTTCATCTTTTTTTTTTAAAATGTGGGTTGACATCCATCCAAGGAAGCTCGCACTTCTCGGGACTGACAATGTCAGGAAACTCACCCATCTATCTACTAATCCATTTCTCATGTTGAGTTTTCTTAAATCAAATATCTAGCACACTACGAAGGATGATTTCACAACCATCTAAAACACAAGAGGTAACTTAAACCCTATCATATGACATTTCTTGATTTTTACAATTATGTTTAATTTATTTTTATATTTGCAAAATGCTTTGATATATTTTTTAAACTTTGTGGGATAAAATCACACAATCAAATTTTACAAAGAGGAATATTTTTCCATATTATACAATTCATAATCCATGATCCATTATACAATTCATCATCCATGATCGTGCTTGAAGCTAAATCTACATCCACATAAAATTCATCATCATCCATATATATTTTAATGTCATCATCCACATCTAATGTCATCATATCATTATCATAATCCTGACACTCAATTATTATTAAAACAATTATTTATCTATTTTAAATGTGTAGAAACATCTCTATCCTAACACATTCTATTTTTTTAAACAATTATCCATTATCATCATTCATCATCATATACATTCTAATGTCATCATATCATTACAAGTATAGAGAAGAAGATTTTGAGAACGTTTAAATGTCTTTGTCATACTACATTCCAAATTTTCTTAAAACAATTATCCATTATCATCATCCAGATTCCATGATCGTGCTTGAAGCTAAATCTACGTCCACATACAATTCATGATAATCCATATCTATGAGACTATGATTCTATTGTAATGTCATCATCCACATCTAATGCAATCATCATTACAAGTAGAGAAGAAACATAAACACCATATACAATCTAGAAATTCTATACATAATATATAGGAAGTTATAAAATTAAAGATTATATAGTATTTCAAATTTTCAAAGGCTATCACATTCAAGTTTCAAATTTCAAATCCAGATAATAAATTTCAAATTCCATGACCATCACATTCAATGTTTCAAATTTTCAAATATAGATTCTATTTTTCAAGTTTCCACCCTCAATAATGAAAATTTTCAACCCTCAATTTTTTGTACCCCTTTTCCCGAATGGCTTCCCTCATCCTTTCCCAATGGCTTTGTAATCCTTTCCCCAATGGCAGGAATAATCCCAGAACTTATGAGATCTTCCACAAGCACTGTCTAGATTCTTTACAATTCTTTCTTCTTGCTTTGTCGCATCTCCATGGGATAGAAAACTTGGATCAAAACTACCTTGGTTTTGAATAAAATTTTAGGGTGAAGCCATGCTCTTTAATTATCCGCTTTAGTGTATTGTTTTGTTTGTTAACCAAAACAATATTTTCCTTCAAATTATTCATTGTGGATAAACTATTCTTTGCGGTTTCCAAGTGAACTTGGAAAACCTTTGCTTGACTCTTCAAATTTTCATATTTCAACTGCACAAAAAAGTGATGTCAATTAAACATATTACTAAAATAAGAAAACTTCAAATTAACAAAAAATATTGTTTGAAAGTGATAATACTTATGACCACTCTATCTCTCTCGGCATTTGCAACTACTACGAGATCCTTGTCCTTAGACCATTTGTTAAAATATGCCTGGGCTTCAAGCACTAATATTTTCCAATTTGTTTAATGCTTTATCTAAAATATCATCTTTATAATTGTTGTTATACGTGACAGTCCCACTTCTTACTTGGGTAAGTAAGGAATCCATCTTCGCAGGTTGATTCTAGACTGCAAGCGTATAAACTATCCCTTTGCCAATAATTTTCAAAACGACTTATTATCTCATTGATTAGTACTTTATCCCTTCTCTCCCATTCTATGAGTTGACTGATATGAGGTAGAATAAACTCATCGACATGGGATTGACAATCATAACCAATTAAGTTCTCTAAAGGAAAAGGTAGCAACTATTCACCATTTGTATCTGAAGAAGATGATCTCACTGGAGAGGTATGGGGGCTTTCGGGTTGATCAACTACTACTTGTTTCTACCTTTGGGTGGCCTGATCCTATTTGTGATAAAATAAATCAATATTCAAACAAATAAATCTAAAGTGAAATGTAATGAAAGTTGAATAAATTATGTTGAAATAGAAGTATACCTGCTAGCCTTGAATCATCTCATGTGTATTGAAAAATCCTATTGGGTCATTTTTATCAATGCCCAAGTAATCTTCATCTAAATTTATATTATTTAAAACCGATATGCCCGTTGCATTGGGCAAGCCACCGAGTGAGAGGGTTGGAATTCAAAACGAGGAGGCAATGTTTAGTGTCCCACTAAGGGCTAGGAGGAATTGGCATGTGTTTACCAATGTTCTTTTTCCTTATCCTTTGGTTGGCATTTTGAATATTATTGGTGGAGGAGGGGGCGGTGCCCATTATTTGTACAAAAGGTGAAGGACTGCAATGTGCTGAAAATTTCAAGAAAAATCATATGAAAAACTGTTAAACTATGTAAAAACTATGAAATTAAATGAAGTACTATTCAAAACTTGTACCTTGTTGTTGAGGGGTAGCTTGTCACAGTGCTTGAGGTGGCCGTGTTGGAGTAGTAATTGGTGGTTTTTGAGTTCTATTACTGGGATTGCTGAGGTGGTTGTTGAGAAGACACAAATGCATGCGACTGAACTAAGTGAGTTGGGGAAGACGGTTGACTTTGAGAAGCATGTGTATGGTCCAAAGCCCCTGTAATGTCATCAACATACGATTGTATGTCAATTCAATATGGTAAAATTTAAATGGAAAAATGAAAATACAAATTTGGAATTTGTAAATAATACATGTAAGGGTATTACTTTCTTGGAATTTAACGAATTCAAATGGTTGGTGGTTGGAGATGAGTGAACTTCCATTTCAGATTGTGAATCTCCGACACCTCAGCATGTTGTTGGCCTCTTCCTCTTGATGCCACCTTTTTTTTAGGGAAGGGCCTCCAAAAATATTCTCTGCAAACAAGTAAATAGTTAATACATGTTGTCAGTCTAATGTCGAAATACAAACTTTATAGTTTATACCTGTTGTTCTTGAAATGGAATTGAAAAATTCATCAACGCCTCATCTGTGCAAGTGGGAATTGGTTTGTCTTTTAAATTTAAAAGAGCCTCGTAATAAAGGCCAAGGAGATAGTTTGTGGTGTGAATGATTGGTTTTTCTGAAAGCTTTGCATTTGTAATGTCAGTTCTTTTTTTTTGATAAAAAGGTGCACCAATCAAATTTTTGCTTTGCGATAGTTGCAAGAATGTATGCAATGGCCTAGTTTGGTATATCTATTTTGCCGACCCTACAAAACTATTTATGGCTTGAAAGAAGGAAATCATAGCAACAAGAAAGTGGTGTGCAATTCCTTGTGTATCCACACCACATCTAGATTTATTGACATGAGCTGCAAATGCCAAAAAACCGTTGGAATTAATATAAATTTGAATTATATCAAAATCAAAATTGAATAAAAAATGACGAATGAAAACAGTTTACACTTACAATCAACATGGAAACCGAAATTCAATTCGAGGTATTTCTTATCGTCTTCGATGAGTGTTGCCTTCATTGTAACAATGGGTAAATTTTTGAATGGGAGGCATGTAAACCGATGAATATCAGCTGGGTCGATACTAAATTGAAACATTCAACCATCATCCACAGTAACATTAAACAGGTCGTCCTCTGTATTGTATGAGGAGAGAAGGTAGTTCAAAATATCATGGTCTATTTTGAAATGGGGCATCTTAACAAGCCCACCAAACTCACATGCATCAATCAAATCCTTGTATTCGAATTCATTTGTAAAACAGTCTGGATGTGGGGGCACAAAGGGTTCCTATAGAGTATCTTGCCCATGGATAGGGCTTGTGGGTTGACTGGATTTTCCTCTTGATTTTTGTCTTGAGCTTGGGATGCACTTGTAGTCACCATTGTAGTTTTCCTTGAGCTTGATTGTACCTGACCTAGATAATGGAAAAAAATTCAAGAGTCGAAAAAGTGTAAACATGAAAATTACCAGAGAGAGGGTATTTATAGGAAAAAACCAAGGTTTCAAAGGCTAAGACATGCATCAACAAGCCTTCTTGTCATGTGTTAACAAGCCTTGTTTGAGCGCGTCAAAAAGGCTTTTTGACACACATCAACAAAGCCTTGTTGATGCGCGTCAATAAACCTTCTTGTGTGCTAACAAGCCTTCTTGTAGCATGTCAATAGGGCTTGTTGACGCATGACATTGACACATGGTTAATGCGCAACAAGGCTTGGTGTCACACATCAACAAGCCTTGTTGACATGCATCAACCATGTGTTAGTGTCGCGTGTCAACCATGCATCAGTGTCTACAACTCTACAGTCTCTCTAACTCAAAAAAAAAGTGGGCAAAAATTAAGTTCTGAAAAATTGGTAAATTCACCTTTCATTGAAACCGGTTCGGGATATTCACCAAGTATTTTACACCTCCAATTTCCAAGAGGTCTTACATGATCCATGCTATAGAATTTGAATGGATCATGGTCTGTAGTAATGGTATGTTCATAGTCATTATGTGAGAATTCAACGCATTGATGAACAGTTGATGGAACTGCTTGCATGGCATGGATACAAGGTCTTCCTAGTAAAATATTGAATTGATACGATGTATCGATAATGAAAAATTCCTTAGGGATAGTCTTAAGCCTAAATTTGATATGTAATGTGATGGTTCCTAAGCACGTGCGAGTAGTTGAATCATAGCCACGAATAAGAGTAGATTTCTTAGAAATTAGATTATTTAGAATGCTAAGTTGTTTTAGAAGATAATGATGACATACTTTAATGCTAAAACCATTTTCAATGAGTACGTGCTTAATACAAGTGGTGTTGATAATAGAAGTAATAAGCAAAGGTGCACATGGATTGTCAAGAGAAAATGGTGATATGTATTCATTAGTAACGATAAAGACGTGGAAAATTTTGAGAGACTAAATTAGGTGTGTGAATGATGATACTAAGGAATTAGCAATTTCGATGTGAATAGAATGAAGGGAAGCTTCTAATGTATAACGACAATCAGTGCATTGCACAATAATTCATAGAGAGATATTTTGGCTAGTGGATTCTTAAGTTGTTTAATGATATCATAGCCCGAGAAGTGGTAGGAGGAGCCATAGAAACGATAGGTAGCGGGATAGAAATTAGTGGTTCCGCACGAGGATGAGTGTGGCAAGTAGTTACTACATTAATAGAAGGATCAGCCATAGGCATAATAAAGTGAGGAGGATGTTGAGTACAAACTTGCATGAAATCAACAAAGCAATAGTAACCATGTCGAAACCCTAGTGGGAGAAAAAGAAGGATAAGATGATTGATCCATGACTTGATAAGGTGAAGACATATTCAGAAGGAAGGGTTTGAAATGGTCGGGGTTCACCAAATAATTAAGAAAATATTGAAATAAATATATAACTAATAATGACTGTAATGTTTTTATATTATAGGTAAATGGTTTTGAAGGGACCATACCCTACAGTACAATCAAAAAGGCTCAACAACCAAGATAAACATGAAAGTACATAGTGGTTTTTTGATACGTGGGGGCACACCCCAACCAAAAGCCAAAAATCTAGATAAAAATATAAGAGTACTAAGGCAGGGGCCAAGTGCCTACAAGTATCCCAACAACAAGACTAACAACAACAAAACAACATCTCGAAAACAACAAAACAATAGCTACACTAAAAAAAAAAAAAGGCACAAAAACACTAATTCACATATTCATTATACACCTTAAGTGATAATTTGAGGGCCTTATAAAGATTCATGGTTTCCCCGACATTAGGGTCTAGATTGGTCTCTTTGAAGAACTTCTTAGTGATCCTCCCATTCTTCCATGTTGATGTAGGAATCCCACTAACATCAAAAATCTAGTTAATATGAACTGGAGGAGGTCAAGAACTACTCTATGAATGGCTAATTTATTATTATATTTTTCCTCAAGTACTTTGACTTGACTAGAGAGTGAGTTTACTTCCTCTTGTAGGCTAGTAATGGAGGCAGGGTCTGTGGTGATCTTGCTACCAGTCTTTAGGAGAAAATTAACATTATCTTCAATAGATTTCAAAGCATCTACCTATTGTTTAAAATTTTCAAGTATAGTAGGAGTGACCTAAGCACTAAGAGTATCATGGCTGATCTCCAGAAGGCTTTCCACTCCAATTACCTCCTTGTCTTTCTTATTACTTTTGAGAATCTGCTTAATGAGGTTGAGGCTCGAGATAAAAGGTCCCTGAAAGTTAGGATTCTTAGATCTAATACGGGGATACTAAGGAGCAGTAGGAGATAAAGGAGGCTCAGGTTCATTTGCAATTACATCAAGGATGAATTGATGAATAAGGAAGATGACTCCTTGATGTAGTGGTAGCACTCACCTATGCCCTTGAACCTCTAAAACATATTTTTCCAAAGAATGCAAAATGTAATAAGGCTAGACCAACCTTTACATCTCTCTGAAGTGGTTAAGTAGAACCAAATGGTGTAAGGGAAGGGTGGAGAACTTGCCTTCTAACATTATGTAACAAACCACCATGTGGGAAACTTCATCAAAAGGTTGTGGAATGGAAGATTAGATGATGTTGGCACATTCTATTTGGATTTCTTCCCCATTGTCCAAGAAAATCCTTTCCTTTGCATCCTTGTCAAACTTATTGTGAAAGAACTTGTTTCCCTCCATACTCAAGCCCGTGATGAAGGAAATAAAGTGCTCAGAAATGTTGAAGTCTCTTCCCTTGAAATTGATATTTATGTCTTTCCAATTATGTTTATCATGGCCCCTAATTTGTTGCATAAAGTTTGTGAAACCTCCAATATTGAGGGCTTCCCAAAGTTCAACATTGTAATGCAGTAGTAAAATGAATGTGCAATAGTAAAAAATATGACCCAAGTCAATTAATCTAGTAAATATGAAACCTAGTTGCAAAGAGGAGGAAAGAAGACGTAGCTGATTCGCAACCAAATCTAAACTATGTTGAAGTTACAACAAGGTGAAAAGAGAGGGAGAAGTGTCACACAAAGCCTCAAAAAAATGTGTGAGCTAATGATCTACCTAGACTAGGGTGTCTGGAAAGGAGCATCGCACTGTGGATGCCATGCAGACAAGATAATGGGTGCCTATGACTACCAAAATTCTTAGAAAACCATCTTTAACTAGTTGCAGTAAGGTGTCATTGTCCTTCACCTTTGGTCACTAGTATATCACACAATGATCACTGATGTTGGTGATAACCTACAATGAAATATTGACATAAAAAAACCTCAAGAGTACATAAAATCCTAAAAATAAAATAATTCAAATGAGGGGTCGGATTGTCCTCAGCTATCAAACAAGTGAACTTACGACTAAGCATTGCACTAAATTTCAGACCCAATGTAGTTATAGGTGTTTTTGTTTGTGGAATCATGCCCTATGTGGCTCTGGTGCATGTCACACTTGATAGTAAGAAAATAGCTAGATGTAGAAGATGTAAGTAGATGTTTGCATGGAATAGAATGAACTTACCCTCCTATGAAGTGTATGTAGAAGAATGCAATCCCTTTCCCTTGAATGGATGCTAGAATGTATGTTTGAATGCTCTTGAATAGCCTTTAGATGCAACCTTAGGTGGTGATAGCTAATGTTTAGTGTTTGGTCCCTTATTATGATCACATAACTTTATATTTATATGATTCCATTGCTTGAATTTTATAATTAACCCCTAAAAATGTTGACTACTAAAAATATAAGATGAACAAACGGCTAGAATGGACCCAAAATATGTGAGTAAAGTAAAAAGAGGTTGGGGACGCCTAAAGGGGACGGGGGCACCTGATACTGGTGTCCTGGTTGGGTGTTGGTGTCCAAAATCAAATAAATTGAAGGGTCGGAGGTCATACTAAGCAACAAGGTGTGCAAGACCAAAAGTGGCAACAGAAAGAAAGAAAATATGGCTAAAGACATGGGTTAATTAGTAATTTTCTTACTTATGAATCATATGAATAGTAGTTTATAATTAGGACTAGATAATTACCCATAGTGCATGATTTTATGTCTACACATGCATGATTGATAGAATATCATGTGGAGGAATGGTAGAAGATGTGAGAGGTACATTGAGTGGTTGAAGCTTTCCATTATAAGTGATCATGTGAATGTCAAAAGAAGAAGTGGATGATGTCAATGCTATAGGCACACTAGATGTAGGTGCGAAGAAATAATAGGTGAAGAAGAACATGGAATAGTAGTAGTTACATGAGGAATAGCATCAAAAGAATCGATAAGAGACAAAACAATATAAGGAGAAAAATCATCATGAATTTTATTATATATAACCACGAAGGAGATGAAAGTGGAGCAGAGAACTCACATTCAGCGATCTAAAGAGAAGTATAATTGTTACTAACATTTTTATGCTCAGAGATATCATTGGTATCGAAAAAATTTTCACATGCAAGGATTTCATCAAGTGTATCATCAACATATAATAAAGTAGGTGAAGAACTATCATGAGATGTATCTTTATAATCATTAGAAACATTTCCATAAATACAAGAAGTGTGAGATGTAAGTTTACAATCATCGACTAGTATGAGAAATAGCATCATGCACATGTACATTTTCATCATGATTTGTATCTATAGTATCACAATCAAGACCAAGCATATAATCAATAATAACATCATCAAGAGTTTCTATAGAAATAGAATAAGGTGGAGTAGTCCTGGTGCCAATGGAATAATAAGGAGTACACCAAAAATATTTTCTCTAGCAAAATAATGTTAAGAAGAATGAGTGAAACTAGTAGGAATTTTGCATTCATTGGCTAGAAGTTGTCTTTGAATGTTGTTATCGAGTTGAGGATTGTGAAAAATAGGCTTGCATTTAGCCTCAAAAGCATCATCAAGGATAGGATTAACACTCACATGATGCATGGCTTACCCAAGAGAAGCAGATTTACATATAGCCATTTTAGGGTTTAATGGATTATAGGGCAAGGAGTTCTAATACACGGTTTCACCAAAATGATTCAATAAAATCTTAAAATCTGATCTATTAATTATAAATTCAAAAACAACTACAAATTATGTACAAGTAAAATATAAATGATTTTATGCTTTTACAAATGTAACTATGTAATAAAATGAGAGAGGTAAGGCACTTATCTAATTTTTGCTTATCCGAAGTGTTCTGGATTAAATGAACTAATAAAATGGTTAAGTATAATGTTGGAATTGCTCGATATAAATTTTGGAGTCTACAAAATGGTATGAACAAGGGCACCTTGGTAGGAGCGAGGGCTCTAGGGCACCCAAGACCCTCGTGGGCGCCCGGAGTTTTGCGAAAAAGGTCGAAATATGATTTTTTCAATATCGCTAGGGTTTCACACTTGTTCACCAATGATCACCTATATGTCACACTTGGATCGTCGAGGTACCTGTAAATATGCAACATAAATAATCTCCTACAAAACCCTCAAACTACATCAAATCCTAAAAAGAAAGATGCAAAATGAGGGGTTAGACTATCCTCAATTATAAACAAAGTGAACTTACAACCGAGCATTGCACTACATCTCAAACCCAATGTAGTTCTATGTGCTTGTATGTGTAATAATGCTCCTAGGTTTCCCTCACACTGATGACACTAAGATAATAGGTTGTAGCTAGATAGAATGTAAATGTGTGGATGGAAAAATAAACTTCCCCTTCATATGTAATGTGTACGCAGAATACCAAGCCAAGATGCAGTCCCTTTGATATTTAGATAGATAGCCCTTGATATAAATTTCCCACCATTATAATGGTATGTATGTTGTGTTTATATAGGGATCTCTTGCTTGAATTTTGACACTAATGACCCGACATGCCGACTAGGACCTTGGGATAGGAGTAAGAAAACTGAAAAGGCCAACCACAAATGTCAAAAATGTGAACAAAAACATGATTAAGCAAAATATTGACAAATCAATAAAATTCCTAATCTAAATATGTAACAGTGCTATAGATTAAATATGGATTTAAATAAAAATATAACCCAAGTAAGTAAGCTAAGAAATATGAAACCCTAATTTTAAATGAAGAGATAGAAAGACTTAGTTGATTTACTATTAATCCGGACTATGAAGAACGATGAAAAAAGGGGAAAGTGTCGTGTTGAGCCTCGAGAAAAATGTGCAACCATAAGATTTTCCTAGATTGGGGCACTTGGAATGGGTCAAGGCACTGTGGTGCTATAAACTTATTATGGGCTCCTATGACTGCTCAAAACCTCAAATAACCTCCTTTGAAAGGTCACAAGATGTTCATTGTCATTCATTTCTTGTCATTAGTATGTCACATGAGGTTTTTGATGTCACATGTAACCTACAATGAAGAAATAACCTACAAAAACCTCAAAAGCACATCAAATCCCAAAAAGAAAATAATGCAAATGAGGGGTCAGACTATATGTAGATGTCAAACAAGTGAACTTGTAACTGAGCAATGCACTACATCTCGGACTCCAATGTAGTTCTATGGATGCTTGAATGCTCTTGATAATGCCTTCAAATGCAACCTTAGGTGGTGATAGCTAATTCTTAGTGCTTGATCCTTTATTATGGTCACATAAATTTTTATTTATATGATTTCCTTGCTTGAATTTCGTAATTAACCGAAAAGGCTGACTACCAAAAAGATAAGATGCCCAAATGGCTAAAAAGGACCCAAAGGATGTGAGCTAAAATACAAAGGGGTGCAGGGTGCTTAGCGTTGGCATCCTAGCAGCGCTAGTGTCCAAGGTGAGAAATGTTGAAGTATAAAAAGAAAAACTAGGAAATAAATATTGTAAGATCAAAAGAGGCAATATAAAGCAAGCAAAGATGGCCAAAGACATGGGTCAATTATTACTTTTCTTACTTAGGAATCATATGAATAATAGTATGTGATCAAGACTAGATAGATACCCAAAGTGTGTGATTTAGTGTCTACATTTTCCCCACTTTATGTTGTTGAGTGAATGATCAATAACATAAAGTAGATAAGATATGTGTACCTGATAACCATGTAGATCGATGGAAAAAAGCATGTCGAGGAGACAAGAAAAAGTGTGGAGTCATGATAATGTGAAGCGTGGATGCTAGAGAAGAGGAAGTGAAAAGTGATGATGATGACCCTAGGGTGAGAGCGTATATGTAGATGTTGTGATATATCTATTGTTGATGTCAATTTTCACCGATGTGTTGATGTATGAATGTTGTGTGATGATGTGACTACTACTGCTTCCCATCGGGAATGACCTACAAAAGAGAAGAACGAACAAGTAGTCAAATACATGTATATGATCAAAATGAGTAAAAGTATGTAAGAAAGCATGTAAAAATACAAAAGGAACATGTGCACCTAATGCATGATGAATAAAAGGGATAGAAAGGATCCGAAGATTTTTTTGAAGAACAAGTTTTTGGGCGATCTCATGCTAGTTGCGGTGACTACGAGTTTTGGATGATCTCACCCCAAGAATGAGAAGAAGTGTAGGGAGAAAAATTTGGTGTCATCTTCTAACCTTTAATTGCTCCCCAAATTGTAGAACACCATTATAGATGGTGTGTAAAAATCCGATCCATCTTGGATAATTTCGATCAAACACAAAAGTAGAAAAGACAATGTAATGCATGCATGTCAAGTGCTACTGAGGATTGTATGTCGTTTAAAAGATGTTGTGCATACTACCAAAAAAATTATTGAACTGAAAAATGTTATGTAACTTCCTTGGTCACAAGAATATAGAATGGGTCAGGGGCACCTAGGTGCTACCGTATGGTGTTGGACATTGGTGTATGTGTTGTGTTGAGGACCGAAGTCGATTTTGAGCCATGTCCGAGACTAAAGAATATTTTATACTAGTCTTGAACTATGAATGTATATTGTTTTATGGGGTGAGTGATTTACCCAAATGATGTCTCCCTCATTTCGAGTGCATGTGACATCGTTGAGGAGTATGCAGCCCAAAGAAGGGTGATCGTTGAACTGAAATTGATGCTCTACGGGGGTAGGAAATGTGCTTGCTAGAAACCAATGCACACGCAAGAAAAGTGGATGGAAAAGAAGTGTTAGTGCAAACATGATAAAAATGCATGTAGAAGTAAATATGTAAGGTGATAAATAATCGAGACAATGTGTGAGCTAAGACGCAAGAAGATAATGTAGACCATGAAAAGTGAGTTGCAAACATGGGAGATCACTTGCGATGTGTAAGACAATCGATGCCGTAAGACAATCGATGCCGATATGGCGAAAGTATAGAAACAATTAGATAACAAACAAGACATAGGGAAAAGCCCGTAAATAATGGAAAACAATGATAGGTAATAGTAAGCAAAGTAACAAACAACCATGGTGGAAAATAGACCTGTAAACAAAATTTTACACATGAAGCACCCATTATCTTGTTATAAAGATATAATATATGTCTAGGTGTGTATAATCCGATAAAGTAATGTGCTATGAAAATTAAGACAATAGCACCTATAGTGTATGAAAGTGGATGCCCAAAAGATTTGCTATGGGACTAGTATGAGATACTTCTCCAAGCATCCATGCTACGTGTAAAGACTCTGATCACAACTAGAATGCAAGTGAACATGCATGTGTATTTTATAAAGATAATGACATACAAAATATCTTACTAACATGTGTAATAAAGTGTACATGTAACAAGTAAATGCAAGTAAGACTAAATGTGACCAAGATATGTAATATGTTGTGGATGATATGGAGTGGAATATAGAGTGAATGATAGGATTTGCATTCCCCCCGAGTGAGTGTGAATGAGTATGCATGTGATGAGGTTCATTTATATATGCCCCCTCAGTAGTCAAGAATGAACCATAGAACAAGAGTAAATCATCAGGAAATGGTTTGAATTATGTGTGCTAGAAAGATGTGATCGATAAAGCATAAAGTGTAGAGAGCGCATGCATGAGTGATTGAGTGAGTAAGTGTGGTGAGGTTCATTTTAGATAGAGACCCTTAGAAATTGAGTATGAACCACAGAATTGGAGTGTATCATAGGGTAATGAGCACAATGTGTAAAATTAGATGCAAGAAATATGTATCATAAATGTGTAGAGTGAATAATGTGTATAGTGTGTGGTAGAAGCTGTGAGAAAAATATGTCAAGCATGCATGAAGTGTGAAGTGTGTAGTGTGTGAGGTTCATGTATGTAGTATGCCCTCAACATTCAATTGTGAACCAAAGCACATGACCCACCTCTGCATCATTAGTCTTTCACACAAGTGGGACCTCCTTTGATTCTATGGAGTAGCACGATCCTCTAGCCCATGTCAAGGTGATTCCAAGAGCATTGGCCACCTTTCCGGGCATCACATTGTCATAAGCACAGAATCTATTATGTAATTATTCATCTGGTATTTTCCAATAAGAAGGGAGACATAGAAAGGATCAATCTTATCATTCCTTGATCCACTCATGGAAAGCATGATTTGTGATGGAGGTGTAGGTGGGGTTGGTAGTAGTCCTTTAGAACTAGGAATCACAATATTGGGATTTGAACTACTACCCTTAATATGACGGACAAGCTTCTCAAATTGCTTAGGATGAGTCCACAAATACTCATATTCAAAAATCTGCACTTTGGATTTTTCACATGTTCTATGATATCAAAAGGAGAAGATGTGGAAAGGGGGATGAAGACATTTCTTTTGAAGTCAAGATAGGCTTAGAAGTGGGAGTAGAGATTTGGGAAAAAGAGGCTGATTTTGAAGATACATTAGGAACTCTTAAAGGGCTAACTTTTGTAGGATAAAAATTAGAGATAGAGGGAGCAAGCGTGAGACTTACTTGGAATAATGGGTGATCTCTTTCTTCTCACGGGATCTGGTTTCTCCAATGTAGAATCCATGAAGGGTGGAAGTAGAGATCCTCGCATGGTGTATTTTTTCCTAGATTCTCCACATTAAGACCTTTGTTCTTATTCTCTTTTTAGAAGTGGAGGAAGAAGATCCTTTTTGAGACTTGGAATAGGTGAATACCGCACATGAGAAACTAGGTGCATCTTTTCCATCATCTTCATCATGTCTAGAATACACACAAAAATGATTTTTGCATCATTCTCTACTTCTTCAACCTCTAGGAAAATATTTTCTTCATTTTCTTGTTCAAATCATTCTTTGTATTCTTGAGTCTTGCAAATGGAATTAACATTTGAATCCTTTAAGTCAAACCTTTAGGATTTTCCTTCAATCTAATTTCTATTATGACTGTGATGGGATCCTCATTGCGAAACTTCCCTCTTCAACATTTCCACTTCATTTACCAATTTATCTTACAATAGATATGTTATCTCATATTTGGGATGATGGGCTTTACGCTTTGCATGGTTCTTGATCTTTCCCAGATAGGATGAGGTTATCTTCTACTTCAATAGTAATCCCTTGAGCTTATACGAGATTCCTTAGAAAACATCTTTAAAGGATGAATCCTACCTTAAGAAATTGAGCACTAGGGTAATGAGTGTTTTTATGTGTAGTATCTTTTAAGGTGCATAACATTGAGTGGGTTCTTTAGTGGCTTACCCAAAAGAGTGACAAGGTAATAGACACCACCACCAAGCTTTTCAATAATAATATAAGAACCAAGCTAGTTGGACTTGAATTTTACTTTGAGAGGAGATTCGTCATTCATATTTTTCTGATTTTCTTTTAATACCAAGTCACCCACATTGAACTCGTGAGGATGAGTTTTGTGATTGTATGTCTAGGTGATGTGAGACTTATATTCACAAAGATGTTCAAGTTCTTGGACATAGCAAGAGTCCAATATTTCCACCTCATGTAAGTGTTTTTCAATATATTCATTATCTTTAAGTATGCCTTTGAGTGAGATGCATAATGAGGGTATCTCAAGTTCCAAATAGGATGACGTCCTCTATATCATAGACTAGTGAAAAAGGAGTGGCATTAGTGGGCATACACACACTATTACGATAGGCCCAAAGAGTGAAGAAGAGTTGATTATATCGGTCATCGCCACTAGCAGATATGATCTTGCGCATAAGATTTTGACAATAGTTTTATTGGTGGCCTCAACTTGGCCATTTCCTATGGGTAATAAGGAGTAGAAAATTATTTTTAATTTTTAATTTTACACAAAACTTTTTAACCTCCTTATTTTTGAAATAAGATCCATTATTAGTGATAATGGTAGAGGGAATGCCAAAACGTGTAATGATGTGAGTAGTGATGAAACCAAAAATTTTAGTACCAGTTATAGTCCGTAGTGGTTGTGCTTCGACCCATTTAGTGAAATACTCTATGGAAGTAATAATATACTTGTGTCCATCAACCGATTTAGGATTTATCATGCCAATAAGATCGAAACCCCATAGAGAGAATGGACATATTAAAGTGATCGGTTTGAGATCGAGATGCAAGCACATGCTGAATATTGTCATACTTTTGGCACTTATCATGGCATGTAGCATATTCTAGGTAGTATTTCTCCATGGTAGGCCAATAATATCCCTGATGTAAGAGATTTTGTGACATATCTTTTCCAGAGAAATGGCCACCACACATGTTGTCATGTATCTGAGAGATAGTGGTGGGGATTTTGGCAAGTCCTAAACATCGTAGTGAGATGGTTGTCAACTGCACATTTAAATAATTCTACCCTAAATATGACATAATGGGTGGCCTCACATCACAAGAAACAAACTTCATGAGGTTGTAGACCATTAGGAATGGTTTTTCGATAAAGAAATTTTTAAATTAGAGTGAACCATTTGGGTTTTTCATGACTACGTGTGATGGCACAAGCTACTAGAGGTAGAGTAGAAATGGAAGGATGTCACAAGTTTTAAGTGATGAACATGGATTTCTCATCATTAATTTCTGGGGATAAGTGATGTTGCACTAGCCATAGCATCTACATGACAATTGTCATTATGGGGGATGGCGTAATAGATTAAGACTCGAATGTAGTTAATATATCTTTGACCAGTGTATTATATGGGATTAAGTTCTCTTCTTTTGTGTGATATATGTCATTAACTTGATTAATCAGCATACGATTTTTGTAAGTTATCATGGTGATTATTTTTCATCTTGTTGTAACTGCTGAAATGAAGGCAAACATGTTAAGATATATTTTTGATCTTAAAGGAATGTGTTGCTAATCTGGACTCTTGTATACTGTAATTTGTTTACTTGGGACAACAGTTGTTATTACATGTATGTTTGCTGATGTGACAACAGATCTATCGTATGTTTGATGAACTCTATTCGCTGATTGACAACACACCTTGAATCAATTCCATTGATTCAAGGTATGTTGTGGCCTTCTTGTAATAGCTTTGTCGATTTACTTTTAAACCAGACTAAAGGATGATATAAATGTTGCAGCACCTGATTTCAGGTATGAATAGCTGGCACGTAGATGCCAACGGAAAAGGTTCGATTCTTGAACCATACACTGTTGTAATGCGAGACCCCGTAAGGCGATAAAGGCCTGGATGCGGGTGGCTCAGGTATGTGGAACGTGGGATGAAATGTCCTGCATAGCGCTGAATTTGGATGTCAGTCGGAAGGACTTGATTGGAATTGATTAATTAAGTGTGAGGGGAATTAGACCCTAATCTACCCCTAAGTTCTACCTTATACCCTAACTACTATCCTATGTGGATTTTTAAATTCTATAATGGTAAAAATAGATCTAAGTTCTATTAACCTATGACCTAGATTTGGACACTATTATAAATCCTAAACTAATCCTAACCTAAGGAAGGGGACGCATAGACCCATGGGGATGGAAAGGATAAGGAGGGAAGGTAAGAATTTAATGGACGAGTAAATAAGGTCCTTGCGTGGACAGCGCCAAGTTTGGCGGGAACAGGGAAAAGTTAGAGGTATTCAGTTAGTCATGAGACTAAACTTGATTTTCATGCAAAATTTGAATTTGGCAATTCACCAACCCGAGTCGGCGGTGGCGTGAGGAAAAGGAAAAGGCAGAGCCTTCAATGCATTTAATTTTCTTGGTCTTTGCGACCAGCCCACCTTGGAAAGAGCATAGAGGAAATTTTGTTGTTCATTGTGTTCTTTCGGGTTTTGGAAGTTGCTCTGCATTTGGTTTTTCATGGTTCTGTCGAACCAGTTGTGTTTGATTGTTATCTCTGTTTCTTTGGAAAATCTAAGGCTATTTTTGAGCCTGTAGCGGAAGGTGATTGTTTGGGAAGCTCTGCTACTGCCGCCGTGGAAGGAAATAACTCCTGTAGGCGCAGTTTTCTTCGAGCTTCAAGGAAGATTATCAGGCATGTTAAGCCCTTCTCTTTAAACTGCTTGCTTTGCTTAAACATCTCATTAAAACAACCCTACTCTTCTGATGAAGGGGGTTTTGGGTTTATTCGATTTTGCTGTCATGATTGAGATGATTTGGGTAGAGTCGTTTTTCTTCTTGTTGCGATTTGAACTGTCTTTGCATAAGTATTGAGTTGGAAATATAGCCTATGCTGTGTTGATTTGTTCGACAATATTGGGGATTGTTTCTTTACTGAAATTATAAGGAAATTATGCTTATGAATACTTAGCTGTGCTTTTTCTTTTGTAAAAATGGATGAACACGAATTGGGTAATCGTGGAAGTAGAAGAAAGTAATTGTTCTTCTTACTGAAATTATAAATGACTATGTTTTCTCCTTGTTGTGATGGAAAGTTGATTTTATTGTGTTTTGTGGATGCGGTTTGATCTTCTGATTGAACTGTCATCGTGAAAACGAACTTGGCTTTGAATTTCTGTGCAAATGAATGAAATACATATGAATTAGCTTGCTATTTGAGACTGTTTTGACTGTACCAAGCTTGCGCATTTAATACCCTATGTGGGTTTGCCTTGATAAAGGTATTGTTATATGAATATTGTATTTCTGGGTTCTGCACATCATTGTGAAATAGAAGAATGGGATTTCGGGTTGAAATGTCTGTTGATAAGGAACTCGAACTGGGTATTTCTTTACAAATGGCATATTGAATGAAAATTATACATGCTGTGTGAGTTTGTTTGACATTGTTGAACAATCATTCTATTGTCAATATGGGTTTGAGTTGTCATTATAAAACAAACACGACTTGGGTGTTCTTATTACATTTTGAAGAAAATGATTGTTTTTTCTTTGAAATTATAAGGAAACGAGTTCTTCTTCTTTCTGTTGTTTTAGATTTTGAAAGAAATGGTAATTGGGGATTCATTGAGCATTTTGGATTCGGCTTGAGGGAAGTGACAAAGTGGCATTTAGATTGTTTTCTGAGTGATGTGTTTGTTTTTTTGTACAAATGAAAGGATGAAATGATTCGTGTGATCTCTGATTTTGCACTGTCATTCAAATACGAACTCGACCTAAGTGATTCTTGTTGTGTTTGAAGAAAATGGGTGTTTTCTTATTGAAGTAATTACAGGAATGAATTTTTCTCTTCTTGCTGCTTGAATTCTGGAAATATTAGCACTAGAGCTTTACTGTACACCCGGATTGGACTTGCTGTAGGTAACAACAAAGTGCAAATTGTTATTTATGAACTGTGTGCATTCATGGATATAGAAAGTCGTGTGAATATTTGATTAAGTGACTGTATAACTGTTCATTTGGTTATAATACAGTGAAAGAAGTATGAATTCTTCTAGTACAGTAAGAACATAGTATGCATTCTTTACATTGTTTGTTCTATGATGGATACAATGTTTTACCAACTTGTTTTTGGTATTCGTATGAGCCTGATTTAAAGGAAGTATTGATAGGGATGATAAATTCTTCCTTGTTTTCATTTAAAGCTGAATATGAATGGAATTATTCCTTGCTGTTGGAAAGTGAATTCTGAATGGATTTTGTAAGTTTCACTCTGAACTGTTATCTTTGATTGATGTCTAGTTTGGATTTAACTTCAGTACAGTCATGAGGAAAGGAATAGGAGTGTGGATGGATAACTTGGAATAATGGTCATTTCTTCTCTTATACAGTTAGAAATCTGTAATCGTTAAGGAACAAATTTTATATGGCTTGGGATTAAGCATCTATATTCTATTGTTGTTTACTTCTCATTTGTACTTGATTGCTTGAAATCAAATGAGTTGCATGAACTGAAAGGAAAGTAATTTGATTTATATTTTCAGTCAAATTTATCCTTTGAAATTATAACTAATGAAAGGGAAGGAAATTGACAGCATTTAATGTTATAACAGCAGCATACATACTTGTATTCCTAGTTCTTACAAATGTTGTAATCTGGAACTGTTGAAGGAAATTGCGTCTTGTAATGATTATGTGGGAAAAAGGGTAGTAATCCTTTGACTGATTTGGATGGTAATTAGATGTTTCAGTTGTTATGCTGATCATTCTTTTTGATACTTAATTCTTGATTGATGTTCATATTAACGTTTCATAAAAGCAGGGTTCTTTTATTGAGACAGTTAATTAAAAGCACCTCATTTTAATGACAAGTGCTTAATATGCTCAGTTCAATGAACTGACCCGTGCAAGTAATTTTACAGATGGAACTTGAGTAAAACGAAGACATGGTTGTTTTCTGATACTTCTTTTGATTGTCTGAAGATGGATTGTATTTGATAGTTATTACTCCTCTACGAGGAATTGAGAAAAGAAGAAATTACATTCTTCTATCTTATGAGTTGTAATGTTGTTTAATATAAACAAAGTCCAGTCATTTGGACTGGAAAATGTATAGATTATGAAAAGGATGGATGAATACAAATACAAGTGTGATATTTTAATGACTGTATCAGTTTGATATTGTTGATTAAGTTGGGAATATAACATTATTTCTTGATTTGGAATTATTCAAATGTTCTTGGATGGATTTAAAAGGAACTGACATCTATTCTTACCTAAATACTACTTTTACGTTGAAATGTGCAATTAGTTCATACTTGGGTTAAGATGAATTTTTAATTGGCATTAAAAAGGATTTAGGGAGAACATGATCTCTTAATTGAATGGTATTCGGGATTAGCTTGAAAGCTAAGGAATATCAAATAACTTAGGAGCAGCCGAACCTCGTATTCGGACTCCGTTAATAGCCTCGTATGTTAAATTCAGAAAGTAAGGATATGGAAAAACATATCCATGGTTAACAGACCTTAACTATGTAAGGTTAAGGAGAATAAATGAGTAAATTCATTAAGAATTAGACCTCATTTAAATGACGTCTAATGAGCTGGAATTCTGAATTTGTTTACAGTTGTGGAAAACTTGGTTAAGTTTAATAGGTTAAACTTATTAAGTCTATCGGTAATGGGCTGCTTAATCCAAGGATTAAGAAAAGAACCAAGTAGAGAAAATGCAACCCTTCGGTATGAAGGAGAAGATGCATAGTAAGCTAGAAGACAGATTTAGTCTTTCTTAGCTACATACTGGTAACAAGAACGAGGATAAAGGATCGCATGGCTTTGAAAGTTGATCTTAAATATTAAGATCATAACCAAATCATTTGAGCGGGATGTGTACTCTCGATGGGAGGATTCAGGACATTGACATATGCCGATTCTGAGATGGTGTCTTCGTGAAGGTGGGGCCTTCATGACGACACAATGTTATAGCCGACATATTACAATGCCCTCCCAAATTAAATCATCAAGATTACATAAACCTGAATATTAAGTTCTTGGTGGGGATAGGAGTGTGATCATGTATACGGAGTGACTGCGGAGGACTAAAGATAAGCTGGACACGGAGTCGTCTAGGGACGACACCGTATGTCACGTATCTTTAGTTACCATGAGTAACTTCCTATACTCATTCACATTGCTTGTTGGAGTTAGAATTTGACCCTAAATTGGAAGGACTGGTAGGGACCAGGAAAGACCATTCTAGATAACAGACGAAGTGAGGTGAAGGACGTATTCCGTTGGTGTGTATCACATCCAGGAATATGATCATGCAAAGCATGTGAAAATCTTTGGCCAAAGTATCGCAAGTGCTGGTTGCATTGTCCTAATCACCTAATTTAAGATGCAAGATGTCAGATGAATATCAGTAACAGATATTCAGATAGGCTTCTTAAATGGATCACTTCGATAACTGGAAACGGTAAGAGAACCTTGTATATATATTATACTATGCATGAATGAACATGAAGGATCGGTAAGTTGCCGAGTCATGAAATGAGAGATCGTTGAAACTCGAGCCATGAAAATGGGAGATCGGTAGTTCTTCGAGTCATTTACAACAGCATATGGAATCTGTTATATGATTAAATGGCACTGAATGTGTGTTCCATATTACAAATATGTGAACAGAGAACATTAGTTTTAAAGGGAAATTGTGTGATCCAAACTGCATTATTTGGACAGAGAACAATTATTAAAACTTGAACATGTGTTTGAATTATATAATTCATAACAAGGAACGTTGTATATATATAAAAAAAAATTCCCTTGTTCTAGTATCTTAAAATGGGGATGTTACATTAATAACGAGTTGTGAATCACCATGTATGTAGATATTTTGAATGAGGATCTTGTAAGTAGTGATAAGGCCAAGAATGAGGGCTTCATACTTGGTGATGTTATTATTATAAGAAAACCTAGGTGTTATGTAAAAGGGAGAGGATCACCATGTGAAGTGATGAAGACTACCCTGGCCCCAACGCTAGAGTGACAACGAGACCCATCAAAATATATGGTTTAAGTATTAGAATCGAAGGCATAAGTAGTGAAATCATCGTAAAAGGAATTAGATATTGGAGATGCATTAGGAAGAGGGGCTTCAACTAGTTGATCCGCAATGAATTGGCCTTTAATTTCTTTCATGGGATAAATTTGAAATCAAATTTGGTAAATAGTATGACTCAAGCATGCTTGACATCCTAAGATATGTGTGCGGGACAAGAGGTGTTGTAATGGATCTATTTTGGTAATGATATGGACCTCATTGTTAAGAAGGTAATGGCACAACTTTTCTACTACAAATACTCTTTGAGACATACCTTTCCCACATAGTTGCATTCATAAAAGAGTAACATTCAATTTATATAATATATTTCCCTCTCGCATTGAGAATCATCATGTTGTGCAAGGAGGGACCCTAAAGCATGAAACGTGGCAGAAATATATAACAAGAAAGGATGGTCGGCTACATCAAATGCTTTGATGACATCAAATGCTTGTTCACGAGACAAGTGGATTTAAAAGATATGATTTGATGACATCAAATGCTTGCTCACAGTGATCATCCCATATGAACATAGTATCCTTCTTCATAAAACATGTGAATGGTTGGGTTTTATAGGTGATCTGCACAATAAACCATCGAATAGCTTGAATTTTCCCTTGTAATGAGCATAATTGATGTAAATTTTGGGGTGGAGGCATGTCAATAATTTCCTTGATTTTATTGGGATCTATTTCAATACCACATTGCAAGATAATGTATCCAAGGAGCTTGTCGGTTGTGACTCCAAAACACACTTTTTAGATTCAAACATACTTTATATTGTCATAGTCATTCAAAGAGTGTGCAGAGATCTTGAGCATGTGTAGAATGGTGTTGTGTTTAAGTGAAATATGTGCATCATTTCTCATTGATAAGTGGCCCCAACATTTTTAAGGCCAAAGGGCATGGTATGTAGCAAAATGTTCCCCATGGCATAGTAAAAGAAGTTTTTTCTTGATCGCTGGATTAATTTTGATTTGGTTGTAACTAGTGAAGCCATCCATGAAGGAAAGAATATCATACCCAACTGTGGAATCAATAATGGCATCAATGTGTAGTAAAGGAAACTATCTTTGGGACAATCCTTGTTTAGATCATGAAAGTTTGTGCAACTGTAGACATGGCCATCTGGTTTCAGGATGGGTACAAGGTTAGACACCCATTCTGGATAATCAACGACATGAATAAAGCCACCATCTAGTAAGTGTTGTATTTCTT
The DNA here is from genome assembly GCA_018340775.1 of Taxus wallichiana var. yunnanensis. NCBI lineage: Eukaryota > Viridiplantae > Streptophyta > Pinopsida > Cupressales > Taxaceae > Taxus > Taxus wallichiana. Next base: position 613,076,897 of record CM031240.1, read on the forward strand.
TTTTAACGAGGATTACAACCTTCGGGTGCATTTTATGAATTTTCTATTGAACATGCTTTGCACAGTGGTTGAGAACAATGTTAGACATGGCTATAGATGGATCAATTCTAGACATATCACTATAGTCCCATGTGAAAATTTGTAAAATTTCCTAAAGAACTTGCTTGATATCATTTTTTCATAGGGTGTGAGAGAAGCGGCTAACAAAACCATTCGCAGGTTATCAAAAGTGTTAATATTGTATTGAATGGTATCCTCATTGAGAAGAGTGGATTGATCCTTAATATATGGGTCAGTAGGAATTGTATCAGGAGGATCGACATTTTCAGTAAGTGTATCAGACTCTCCAAAGTAGGCGGTAGCATTAAGAAGTGATGGAGAACATTTTTATGATGAAATGAAGGGAAGTGATCGTAAACACCATGTATTTGAGAAGGGAGTCATCAGTAGAAAAAGTATCTAATTTATCCCAAGCATTAGAAGTAGTGTCAGTGATGAGGTCTGGATATACCAATAGAAGCAAATAAGTATGCAAAACAATATAAACTTCCGAAGAAGGTATAGATGGAAGATGGTATCCCAAACTAAGTTTGTTAGATTGAGTGGGGATAGCCAATGGCTCTGTGATGCTTTGTCCTTGTGGGCCTATGCCATTACCCAAGAAACCATAACAAACTAAATATTTATGTCCAAGGCCATATTTGTAAAAATATAGAGCATATGAACTACGAGTGTCAATAGTATGCTCAATGGAATTGCAATGTGTAAATGGTGATGGATCTTCCGAACATCATAGAAAACTCCATGATAAAGGAATTTAAGTCATGTATGCAAAGTAGAGGGGACCACATGCATAGCATGGATCCAAGACCACCCAAGAATAATGTTATAATTAAGGTTGTTGGGCATTACATGGCATGGGATAGGTAATGTACATTGTCCAATAGTAACATGGAGTACGATAGTCCTTAAGATGTGAATGGAAATATTATCAAATCCATGAATAAAGACAGTGGAAAGAGCCAAAAATATTCAAAGAGACCTAATTGATGGAGAAAAGAAATATTACAAATATTGAGTCTCGAACCATTATTGACTAAAGCATGCTTGACCCCGATATTATTGATACAAAATTGAATGTACAAGGGGGTTGTGCTCTAACATTGCTTGAGAAGGCAACTCATTGGATGTGAAAGTAATTTGATCTTTGTTGAGAGATAAGGTAGAAGTAAACTTATGATACACATACTCTAGTGAGGTATGAGGATGGATGTAAGTGTTAGCTAAATAAGACTTGAGTTTATTGATACAATTAGGATGGTCCTATAAAAAAGCATGGATGGAGACCTCTATGGTGATAAGCCCCTAAGAAAGAAAGAGAGAACTACGGGAGACCCAAGTGAGTTCAAATGAGATGGGTTCACCAAAATGATTAAGAAAAATATTGACAAATGAAAAAAATCCTAATATAAATATGTAACAACTTTGTGAATTAAATATCCAATGAAGTAAAGATCGACCTAAGCAAGTAAACTAAGAAATATGAAACCCTAGTTTTAAATGAAGAGATAGAAAGACTTAGCTAATTTTCAATTAATCTGGACTATACCAAAATGATAAATTGATGAACGAGAGATGGAAAAATTCATGCCGAGCCTCGAAAATTGTGTGACCACAAGATTTTCTGGGTAGGGTGCCTGGAATGGGTCGGGGCGCCTACGGGTGCTACAAACTTTTTATGGGTGTTTGTGAGTGCTCAAAACCTCAAAAAACCTCCTTCAGAGGGTCGTAAGATGTTTTTTGTCCTTCACTTCTTATCGCTAGTATGTGGCACAAAGTTATACGATGTCACATGTAACCTACAATGAAGAAATAACTTGTAAAACCCTAAAAAATGCTTCAAATCCCAAAAAGAAAATAATGCAAATGAAGGGTCGAATATCCTCATCTCTCAAATAAGTGAATTTATGACTGAGCGCTACACTACATCTCGGACTCCAATGTATTTTTATGTTTGTGTGTGCGAGAACCATGCCCTCAGGAGGCTCTTGTGCATGTCAAACTTGATAGCGAGAAAGTAGATAGATGTAGATAGTTATGTGCATGAAAGAATGAATTTCAACTCCTATGAAGTGTATGTAGAATAATGCAATCCCTTATACCTTGTGTGTAAATAAATGGATGCTTGAATGATCTTGGTAATTCATTTGAATGTAACCTTAGGTGGTGATAGTTATTGCAAAGCACTTGGTCCTTTATTATGGTCACATAAATTTATATTTATATGATTCCCTTGCTTGAATTTTGTAATTAACCGAAAAGGCCAACTACCGAAAAGATAATATGCCCAAATGGCTAGAAAGGACCCAAAGGATGTGATCCAAAATACAAAGAGGTCGAGGCCACCCGGAGGATGGGAGTACTTGGCGTTAACATCCTAGTTGGGCACCTGGTATCCAAGGTGAGAAATGCCGAAGTATATAAAAAGGAAAACTAGGAAAGTAAGAGTGTAAGATCAAAAGAGGAAACATAAATCAAGAAAATATGGCCAAAGATAGGGGTCAATTAGTACTTTTCTTACTTAGGAATCATATGAACAATAGTATGTGATCGGGACTAGATATATACCCAAAGCGCGTTATTAAGTGTCTACAAAACAAAGAGGACAGAGCACCCGGGTTAGACAAGAATGCCTAGGTGCTAGTGTCTAATTCAGGCGTTGGTGTCTAGAGACAGGCTGATGACAAGTGTGTGAAGGCTTACGACAGGGATCCCTATGACCTAACCAAAACTAGGTGTATGAGTGACATATGTGAAAGATAAGCACAATAGAAAAAATCAAAGAAAGTGGGTGGACTAGGATGTGTGTCACCGGTGAATACTTTTCTTACTCAAGATCCATACATAAAACAACATACTTGATAGTATAGTAATAGTAGTAAGTGCGTGATTTTGTGTCTATACCCCCAAATTAATGGGATAAATTTGCATACCCGAGAAAAAATGGATTATCTTTAATGAAGGTGAATTTTAGATTAATAAAGTTATACATGCAATTATAAAGTGTAAAAAAGTAAAAAGAAGTTTTTAAGTGGTGATAAGAAAAGGAGACATGAGCCCGATGGTGAATGAGATATTTGCAGTGGATTTGAAGAAGATGCAACTAATACATTACCTTTACATATGTTTTGTAAGCATTGAAGGATTTAAATCCACAAACCCTATGCTCAAATGGTAGTGGAAACATCACTAATGAGGTTGAATTAGTGGCATGTGAGCGATGTGGGTTGAAGGAGGGATGCACACCCACTTACATAGCTCACATACGTGAATTTTTATATGGATGTTGGGTTTTGAACTACATATTGAAGTTGTAAAAGTAGATATATGGAGGACTAACATAATTATAGGTACAAAGGATGCATTGTAGACACATATAATTTTTTCTATGTAGTTTATGCCTGATGTAAATGCTAATAGTAAAATAATGTTTGGCAAGCCATATACAGGAATGTGAAAACAACAAAAGAGGAGATATGTAGGGGCAACATAATTATCGGTACAAAGGATGTGCTACAGACACATATAAGTTTTTTTTATGTAGTTTAGATCTTATATAAATTTTGATAGTAAAAATAATGTTTACTAAGCCACATGCAAGGATGTGAAAAGAATATACATCAATGACCAAATAGATATGTGCAGTTGAGCTCTCTCCCACCTATCAAATTTAGCCACCTTCACTCTAGTTTGGAAACTTTATGTAATTGGATTAAAAACCTTGTTTACACAATTATAAGAGACATTAATTTAATAAAAAAATTAACAACTCAACCAAGGGCCAAGAAATCCCCATAATAGTTCAATCATACTTTAATCGTAGTTAACAATCTCAAGTTAAATTTTCCTTTTCACACAGAGATTCGATGGTTGTTTACAATTTTTTCATGATGTTAACTGTAAAACACTTGCAAATTTTCAAATAACAATCACATGTTACTTGAATATTTAAAATATGACCGCCATATTTTATATAAAATTTATATACATAAATAAATAAACACATATATTAAATATATATTAATAACCTAAATAAACACATAATAATTATATATATTATTAGTGTATAAACAAGAGTTGTGAGGTGGTCAGTTTATGTCGTGCATGCCACAAGTGGGATATGCTTTATGTTATGTTTGTGTGTGATTACGTCTATGGTAAAAAAATAGTCATGTTTGTTTGTTTTTGCTTAAAAGCAAAATGACAAGAGTTGTGTTGCGATGTTGGAAGGGTAAACTGTGTTTTTTTAAGTTGAGGGTTTGGTTGTTTATTGTGTTTTAAGTGATAAAAGGTGGAAGAATAGAAACAAGTATTGTAATGTATATGTTTTGATGAAGCGAAGCATTCAATGATATCTTGAGCAAGAAGTTGCACAAAAGCATTTAGACATGTATATTATGTAAATGAAAAATGTACAAATTATTTTTTGTTCCAATAAGGTAGTACACATTGTAAAGAGGTTTTAAATTTTAATCAAAAAGGCATAACAAAAGTCAAAAAGGAATGATCATAACAATAGGGAATAGTCTTCATTTGAGAAATCACTGAAAACATACCGATAAGCATATTGATAGCAAGAATTCTACAGAACTGCAAACAAGTGCACGTGTAGAGAAGTTTATTAAGATCCATGAGATCTAATGGTTTATGAATTATGAGATTGTAGATGAAGTTATTCAATTGAACTTGAAATTTAATTTCAAAATTCCTGATCCAAAAATGGCTTATAGACCTTACACTTTTGGGGGATTTTAGTCCAATGAAAACATTAAAAATTCTTCCAAAATTGGAACCTATCGCACCATTCTTCTAGAAACCATTTTCATTTACTTGGTAATAGTCATCCTTCAACCTAAATGTGATCCTGTGATCATCTTCAAGTATTCCTCTGCAATATGGTGTTGTAAAATTCAATCATTGACTTAGCATTAAGCCTTCGGCCTGGAACGGAAAGAGTGACTTTGTACTACCTTCAAGAAATAAAGGTCAAAAATTTCTCTATTTTCATCAAAAAAATGAACATATAGCAATATATTTAGACAAATTAAGCTCAAAAGCATTCTCTCTCCTCTACTGTATAATTTTTAATAGACCATACTAAATATGCTTGATCTTCTATCCTTAATTATTTTCTTACTATGATATAACCAAAGAATAGCTCCAAATTTAGAATGATAAGTTGTCATATGTTGGTCATGATAGTTTTCCCTATCTTTGATATGTCCCATTGAACTATTCCTGCCTTCATTTATGAATATGTTAAATTAGCTACTAAATTGTTAGGTTTTTTCTTCTCATTTTTTTGCCACTTTTCTAATTTGATCTTTCAAAAAAATTCAAAAGATAAATCTAGAGTAGGTTGTGGAATAAATCCCAAGAATACCTCAAAGGAAGTTTTGTTGATGGAGGAAGTTATAAGAATGTTAAATGCGGGAAATATTTTCATCTCAACTCTTTGGATGATTCTAATTATAATGCCTCGGCAAATAAGCTAAAGTCTATTTTATCATCTTAGTTTATCCATCAATTTGAGAATGAAATGTTATTCTATGCTTTGAAATGACATCCATCATATCCAAGTATGTGGTCAAAATCTGAAGTCATTCCAAAATATTAGAGATTTATTTAATAAATAAAATTTTCTATGATCTAATAAATGCTATAGATTTGACATTTAATAAATAAGAACAATGACTGAAAATGTAAATAAATGTTATTATTGTTTTAGACGTGACTAGAAAATGTGAATAAATGTTATTATTGTTTTTACATCAACAACTAGCTAGTCGGTGAGACACATGGAATCAAAGGAATGAATTTTATTTAGCATGTCATACCCATCATTAAAACATAAAAATTTAAGTGTTAATTTTTTTAGATAAATCGATGTTGCGGTAAGGCCTCAAATTTGGCAAATCATCCGTGGCTAACCAATGAAAAATTAGTTAAATGATTTTTTAAATTGTTTAAATTGAATAAAAACATTAGAAGTTTCAATGATAGGAAAAAAATATATATTATTTTTATTGGTCCATTGAGAAAAATTATTTCTTGAACTGAAAATTATAGTATTCATGCCACGAAGGAACTAATAATACTAATTCATAACATAATAACCCAAGTATAACCTAAAATGATACAAAATTGGTTTTACTTTGACACTGATGAGAATCAAACCCTATCTCTTCAACATCCAACAAACTAAATGTTTGCAATGATAAATACACAAGAATTAAACAATGTCAGAGATTCATACTTGCACATTCCAGTTTACTTGAAAATTAAATCTGCATAGCAGAAAAGCAATTGAATTACCTTAATATTTCATCCCAGAGAGGGCCTTTGTGCATGGTTTTGAGAAATTTGGAATACATCTCTGATCTAATCTTCAACGGCAGTGTGAGGGTCTCCTATCTTCTCCAAGGTCTATTTTTTATGCCACCATTTATATCCCCTTTGTTGAAACCCTCGTCGTTATCATAAAGATCCCTCATAGTGCAATTAATATTAATAGATTACGTCTTGCTCATAGTCCCGAGAGTTGATATCGTCCACTTTAGTAACCCAATTTAGAAAAAACAAAATAAAAAATAAATATGAATGCACCATCAATTCAATTCCAATTTTACAACCCTTCTTCTTTGTTTCTTCCACTCTGTCATCTTTTCACTTTTTTCACTCTTTGTCTATGTCAAAATCCGCCTACCTACTTGTAGATTGTTATTGTTATTTTTATTTTCACATCAACTGACATGCCTCACTGTGAGTGTGTTTCAAGTTTCAACATGGCCACGTGCATTTGTATTGGTAGGATTCAGGTGATGAAATGGAAATTTGAAACCCTAAAGGTCAATTTTTAGGAATTCCATTTATGTCTAGTGACGAGATCTAGAAGAAGGCAATCTCTTAGATCTATGATCTAAACAAATACCATGGGGTAGTGCATTTTTTCTATGAAAAACTATGTTGAGTCACCATTCATCGAGCCCCTAGCCTAATCCTTGATATACCACCTGTAGAAACTATTTTTCACCCCTATGTGACCTTACACATATTAATCGCATTATCATTATTTACACTATTATCACTATCCTAAGTCCAATATCCTTAGTCTAATTTACCATCATAAACATTCATTTATCCATGCAAAATCTCATTTACCCGACCTAACCCACATAAAAAAACCTAACCTAAATTACCCTAACCATCCTAACCCCTGTTAGGAAATAAGGGATAAAATATGTGGAATAATCCCTCACAGAATCGCAAAATGGAAACTAATATGCAAAAATATTACAGATCTCAAATAAAAGTGTAGAATAAAATAACATAACACAAAGAGACAATATTTAACTTGGTTCACCCAATTTGGGCTACGTCCACCAAGAATCACTTGCTCAGATTTTATTACAAGCCACCGCTCTCTCAATACAATACCCAATTTTTTTTGGAGCTATGCTCAAGAAACTCTATAGAATTCACACCCAAATTTAAAACACATCTGCAATGTTACATTATACCTACCATATGCATAAAACCATATAAGTAGACAATTACTTAAGCAGTTTTACAAAACCGTGAGTATCAAAACCATGGGCCAAAACCATCCCATAAACTTATGGGTCAAATATCCCGCCCATATGAGAAAAAAAACATTTCCCGGTATATCGGGCACGTTTTAAGGCAAAAAAAAATTGGGGTTGCGCCCCAAACCACTGACGAGATAAGCATGGAAAATATATAGTACTCTTAGTGTACAATCTTCAACACTTTCTCACATGAAAGCAGACTCCATAACCTAACACCCCTAACCTCTTCCTACCCGATTCCTAACCTCCCACCATTCCTAAAACAACCTCAATCCTCATATGGCAAGTAGTTTCAACTATTTTCCATCCTTTCATAGTTTATTAAAACCTTTTTACCGGATCGATGACAATCTGCAATCATCGGCAATCATTATGGATGTCATTAATTCTATTTAAGCACCACTCTACCTCATTGCTCAATTAGACATAGATTATTCACAAACGAATTAGTGAGACCATGCATAACCTCTCGATGTTATAAGATCTTTCACAACCTTCTACCACCTCCTTGGAGTCCTTACCCAACATTTATTTTTCCATTTAGAGCTCTATCATTCTCATCAATATTCAACAAGGTATAATGTATTTATTTTAATCATTTTCAATCATATCTTACATTATCTATATCTTACAAACACTTGTATTTGTACCCTATCTAGCCACCATACCTTTTGTATCTCACTCAACCATTTGTTCAACTTTTCTAGTATATCTCTAATTTTACTAGGGATCATCGTCGATCCCGATCGTTGTTGATTGGATCCCAAATACATTTATAGTTTATTTATCTTTGTATATCCATTGTGATCTCATCTCTTTGTATCCATTTTCTCCTCAGTCCCTCTACTTCACCTTAGCATTGCTAACTCCTCTCTTGCATCAAACACAGTCTATTTTACCATACCTTTGTTAAAATAGATCATTTGGCCCTCGATCTCTCTACCGATTCCCAATCACCCATCGATCCCTAAAATTTCCCCTTATATTGGTATATTATCATCTGATTTTGGTAACAAATAGCTTTACAATCATCTCTTGTCTTTAGATGACTATTCTAGGACAGTGCACCCCATTATGATGAGGCCATAAATTGGCCATAAATTGCCATTATTTTGTCCTTCCAAGCTACCTTTGAAAGTTGATTCAAATGTAATCTAGGAACTTATAGTTTTCTTAAGATATAATATATGATATATATCTTATTCATTCTTTATAAATATTTTGTTATCTATTTTTTTGACTAATCCTATTGATTATTTGGGAAAAGATGCAAAGTCTTGTGTATGCGAGTCTTAAGGAAAGATAATGCTAGTATTGAGAAAATTAGAATTAATCATAGATGTTATATCTAAACTCAAATATGATTTCATATTTAGTTTCCTCTTGAAAAATTATGCAAGTTAAAAAAAAGAATCATCTCAATCTGAGATCGTATGCAAAAGTTATAGTTGTTTTAAGTTCACTCCGAAACTCGTAGGATTACTTAGGAACTCGCAGAGACTTAGTTTGAACTAAGCAGATTTTGATAGTTTTTGAGGAATTGTGAAAGATCAGAGAATCCAATGGAAAATATGAGAGATTTTTTGTTCATAGCAATGTGATTAACAAAAACCTCATTCAGATTTTCTACAGGTATTACCAATAAAGAGAGATCTAACTTTTAGTGAGTTGCAGTTTGAGGAAAAGTGTATCAGACAAATGCTAAAAGTTCCATAAATAGAAACAAAAATTCAAATGGAAAATCTGAGAGATTTTTTTGTTCATAGAAATGTGTTTAAAAAAACCTCATTCAGATTTACTACATATTTTACCAATAAAGAGAGATCTAACTTTTAGTGAGCTGCAGTCAAGGAAAAGTGTATCAGACGAGCACTAAAAGTTCCATAAACAGAAACAAAAATTCAAATAGAAAATATGAGATAGGTTTTGTTCATAGAAATGTGTTTAACAAAAACCTCATTCATATTTGCTACAGGTTTTACCAATGAAAATAAATCTAACTTTTAATGAACTACAGTTTGAGGAAAAAACATATCAAACAAGCGTCAAAATTTCCACAGTCAAAAACAACAAAGTCAAATGGAAAATCCGAGAAAGGTATTTAGTCAAAATCATATTTTGAGAAAAATCCTCCTTTCAATAATGTAGAAGAATAAAATCATTATGATTCTTGTTACCGAAAATCAAGGACAAGATTTGGGAGCAAATATTCCTAAAATAAGTAAGATAAGATTTGACCCCAATAATATATCTCTCCATATTTTGTGGAGATGGAGATCTTAGTTGTTAGGATGGAATAAACGTAAGATCATATTGTAACTAAAATAAGATGCATGAATTATAAATGCAACCTTCCACACTTAGATATGTAATTCTTTTCTCCCAAGAAATAAAGATTTGTTCTTTCTTTCAAATCTTTTGAAGTAAAGTTATTCTGCAAGTTTTAAATTAAAAATATGAATTAAGTCTTCTTCAAGGAATGAGCTTGCCAATCATTCCAAGAAAGATGGATCAATGTGTTAATGTTTGTTTCTTTATTTCTGCAGTTTTCCTTTTGTTGTAAACTTCTGATTTCATGTTATGTAATTCTTCTTCAGTACAATTTTTGTTGTGAACTTGCAGGTGTCTTTTTATATTTCAATTATTTTTAATTCAGAAATTTTAATTTATGCAAGTGTGTTTACATTTTTAAAGTTTGATTTCCTTTATGCAAGCGTTCCTTTATATTCCTACTAGTGTGTTTACATTTCTGCAAGTGTGCCTTTAAATTTCTGCATGTGTGATTTATTTTATGCAAGTTTAGTTTGTGTTTAGAGTTGCTTTCTAAGATCTTCGTATCCTAATGCATACAACCTTCAGACACCAACCCGGATTGACATTATTAATGGCGATGATTGATGACCCTCATCACATGACATGCATCTATGATCTCCCACTGTTGCATAAACCCTTCATGTGGGAGAAATTTGATATCTCACATGAACTTAGCATGTGTGTCATTGCACTCACACCTAAAATCAAATACATTGAGGACTGAATTGAGATCGTACGTGAAATATAGGATGCAATAGAACAACCCTACTTTGACTATTTCTAGGACTTGAACTTGCTACACTCCTAGCTGGGCCACCTAAAATGCAAAGAAGGATCTCTTTACCCCTCTAGAGTTTTAATCATATTTTCATAATCTCTTTTCATATCATATCACTTAATTGTAAAAAACGAGTTAAAACCCTTCAAGGAATCCCTTTGGATTCTTGGGATTAACCTTTTCCGATAAACTCATTTAATCATTATCTAATATATGCCTGGTTTAGTTTTCTTCATACACATATCCTCTCACCTAGTGAAAGGAAGATTCTTTCACATCATTGGTGTATCCACTCATCCCGACATTATGTTTTCGAGAGGTATCGGTAAACCCTAATTTATTTAGATTTTTTTGGTATTTCAACATAATAGTAACAAACTGAAATTCACCATAAACATCCTGGCATGCCCGAGTGGGACCTATAGTCCCTTTGTGATTTAGATTTTATTTTGTTTTATCTATTTTCTTTTCAAATTCTCTATCCTTTCATCTTGGAATGCTTTGTTGTCGATGTTTCAAAAATGTGTAAAAATTAAAATTAAAATTAAAAAGGAATAACGCTCACAGGTACACCCTTTTTCTTTTATTATTTCTTTCAACATTGCATTTTGATTACCTTGTTTTCATATATATCAACATTTATTTTGGGTCTTAATAATGAAATTTCATATTTTCTTACTCACATAGTTTAATTGGGAGTTAAAATAATTGCATTCACAAACTCCCTTCACACATAACCAAATCACATATCACATAAAATTCACATTTAAACAATCCTTCATAGGCAGACCTACTTGGATTTCATCACCAATAGAAAATTCAACGTAGTGTTCTAGCCAAGTATAAAAAAATCGGAGATAGATACTCAAAAAAATTTACCAATATTTCTTTGTAATAATTTGTAGTTGTTTTAGGGGGATTGGATTGAGGCGGGTGCGATGGATGGAAGGCAACATGGTATCGGTTCAGAATGGTCATTTTTTTCAAATTTCAAACGTTGCAACAACCATTTGTCTGTTTCTATCTGTGACTTGGTGGGTGTGAAGAAATCTTCTGTGGGCCATGGACTATCGCAAGCTCTTCAGAAACGTCTGGGACCTAGAACCATTGACTCGGCTAGAGATCTCAAAGGAAGAAATGGAAGCACCTCGGTCCAAACCAACCCTATTCAGTCGGAGTTTGTTTCTATTTCTCTGGAAGACTCGGTTGACCATGCTTCTCATATTTCCCTTCTTGGTAAAAGAGCTATAATAGCCAAATTTGTGGGTCATCGCCTAACAATTGAGGGCATTCGTAGCTGGTGCGACATCCAATGGGGAAGTGGTCTTCGTATTTGGTTCTTGGATAAAGGTTTCTTCTTGGTGATTTTTAAGTGAAGCGCAAAGAGACGATTCTTTGGCAAGGAAAGACTTCCTCTTCACAGAATCTAGGATTCACCTACGTGAGTGGTCCACCCACTTCGATCCAGAACAAGCTGATATGGAAGGCATCCATGTATGGATTCGGTTGTACTCTCTCCCTAGTGAGTTTTGGTCTCCGAATACCCTTACTAAAATTTTCTCTAGCCTGGGTCGTGTTATTCGCATAGATCCGAGTTACTCTAGAAGGCACTCTCTCTTCCTTTGCAGGATCTATATTTCTGTCGATTCTTCTAAGAAACTTCAAGAGTTTATTGTTATCTCTTCCCCCTATGGGGAATGGGTACAAAAAGTGGACTATGAGGTGGTCTCTAACTATTGCTTCCATTGCAAATAGCTAGGTCATTACCAGAAAGCATGTAAAAACCCCTCCGCTTCTAGTGCAGCTGTCTGGAAAAAAAAAAAGGCTTGTCAGCCTGGAGTTTTGTGGGTCTCTCGGCTGACCCCCATAAAGGTTTCTTCAGTGGAAAAGGCCTCTTCGTGGAAAAGGCATCCTCTAGTAAAGCACTTGATTTGAAACCTTTGGATCTTGACCCAAGCACCATCTCTCTGGTCAAAGAAATAGTGTCAGTGGTTCAAGACTCTACTCGTATTCTTTCCTTATTCCATGAGGGCATCACTTTGGGGCTTGGTGCAGATGTGGTTTCTCTAGAAAAGTGGGTCAATGAGAAGGAGGATATGATTTCCTCCAAAGAAGGTGTTCCTGGGGAGTCTTGCAATGTTCTGGAAGAGGAAACTGAGTTATTCCCCATTGAAACCGATAGGCAGAGCCCCATTCTTCCGACTCCAACCATTCTCAATATTGACTTGGGCCCGAAAGCTCCTCCAGGACATCCCTCCAAAGACTCTCAATCCCTTAAGGAGGTCATTGTCGACCAACAACTACAACTTCACTCTTTTTCCCATCTTCAAGTAGGAGAGGCACGTCCTCTCTGAAGAAAAGATGATTTTATTCTCGTGGAACGTTAGGGGACTCAACACCCCTAACAAACAACGTCTTCTTAGATGCTATGTTGCAGATTTGGATGCTTCTATTTATATGATTCAAGAAACAAAAATGTCAAAAGTGGATTGTATGAATGGCTAGTTTCACAAATGGAAAGGTTGGGAAGGTTTGTTGATTCTGTTGGTGCCTCAAGTAGTTTAGGTGTTCTATGGAAGACCAGTAGCTGCGGTGTTGAGCTTCTCTCTGACAATCCTAACTTTCTTTGGTGCAAGGTTTTTTGAAGCATTCGAGACGAATATTTTTTTCTCTGCAACGTGTATGGACCAAATAATCCCATCAAAAAATGGGAAACTTGGTCTAAAATTCAGGATGTGCTTGACTCCACCCCGGACTCTAAGATCATTGTTGCAGGGGATTTCAATGCCACTCTTTCGGACAAAGACAAATGGGGAGGTATTCAGTGGCAGCCACGCTCTCAGGATGACTTCATCACCTTTGTGGATTCTGCTAAGTTAGTTGATGTGGAACCCTGCTCAGGTTGGTTCACTTGGAACAATCGACGCCTTGGGTTTAGCTCTATGGTTGTTCGACTTGACAAATTTTTGATTTCTGAAGAATGGCTTCAACATAATTTCCTTCTCAAATGTTTTATCAATCCTCTTTCCGGTTCTGATCACTTTCCTTTATCTCTCAACATCTCTTTCGACCTTCCACCTCATCGTTCCCCCTTCAAATTCAAGGCCATGTGGATGCAGGATCCCTCCCTCCAGTCTCTTATTAAAACTTGGTGGGCTTCCTCAATGGTGTCAGGGACATGGATGTTTATCTTGTCTAAAAACTTTCTTTGCTCAAAGCTCATCTGACCGAATGGAACTCCTCCAACTTCAAAAACATTTTTCAAGAAAAATTAAGAGTTGAGAATGAAATCTGAACCCTCAATGAATCAATTTTTAGATTCGGTATGCATCAGGATGACTTTCTCAAAGAAAAATCTCTGCTTAGTGAATTGGGTGACCTCCTTTTAAAAGAAGAAACCTTTTGGAGACAAAAGTCGCATGAAGTCTGGCTGGCTGATGGGGACAAAAACACTAAATTCTTCCATGCCTCGGTTAAAGCCAGAAGAAATGTTAACTACATCTCCTCCCTGATGCTGGAGGAAAATTCGTTGATTTCCTCCCAATCCCAGATTAAAGTTGAGTCTGTGTCTCACTTCCAAAAAAATTTGAATGGTGACCGTTGTCACCCAAAATTGTAGGGTACTACACCATCAAAATAATGTAACACGTGCCCCAATGATGATACATGTCTTCTTGCAAGGTGTTCAGGATCCAGAAAAGCTCCCAAAGTATGTGTTAACATCCCGCATGCCCCGCTTAGCCCCTGCGTGCTTTGTTGTTCTCTTCTCCCCTCTTTTCTTTGCATTTTTCTCTTGATTCTGAAACCGTCGCCTGCCTAGGTGGCGGTCTCGTGATCGCCACCTAAGCAGGCGGCCATTTCGCAATCGCGCCCGCTCAATGTGGCGGTCCTTCACGCATTTTCCAAAATGCTCTTTTAACGTGACTCACATAAATTTCAACGTTTACCATTTTTTCACCACCTTTGGCTTGCATTAATGATTCTGGTTCCCTGGAATAGTGTTTTGGCATTGTTTATGGTTTAAGAGATCAATTTGGTTTTTACCTTTGGGTAAATGGAAATGCTATAAATAGTTGGCTTGTGCTCAAGCAAATGGCCCCTCAAATTTGCCTCTCAATTTTTAATTTCAATAGCTTAGTCTTCCATTTGGTCTAGGATTCATAGTTTTGTTCATTGCATGCTTAGTTAGTGTTATTTTGCTATTAGAAAGCCACATATCCATCTTGTGCAAGTGTTGTCATTACTTCATGCAATCCATTAAGGTAGAAATAATTTAATTTTCAGTAGGAAGCCATTAAAGTTGCAGGTTTTTCTGGTCAAACAAGATAGTTTTTAAGGTTCTGGACATTTTATGTTGCATGATTTGTAATAAATCCCACTAGGAATTGCATAGGCCAAGCTCTGTACTCTTGCGCTATCCTCTCCTACTCACATTGTATTCATTTTGTATCCTAAGATACCTTTATTCTAATATCTACTTTTGTTTATCCTAGCATTACACGCTTTTACGGATCCACGTGAGCACGAAGGAACGAGGAGATCACACCGAGGGAAAAACCCCACACACCATCGGATTTGCCACTATTCCCTCGCAAAATCCAGGTTCTAGCTTTCAAAGTTCTAGTTAGAAGCATATCAAATAAAGTAGTCAATCATTTCATTTCAGCTAATTTTACTTTCGATATTGCCAAGGAAGCTGTGGGGATTGATAGTTTCTGAGAAACTATGATTCACTCCTCACTTCTAAGGTAGGATCGAGAGTCTTTCAAATAGATTAGATCAGTTATTTCACTATTTAGAATAGATTCACAACTGCACAGGCAAGTAGCTATACTCGGTTGCTTTGTTTGTTTTAAATTCGTTATTAGATTAGTTGTCAATTTCTAGATATATTAAAAAAGTTTCTCTTTCAATTTCATTCAAATAGTTATTAGAAAAACCCAAAAATAGAGAAGTTATATATGCTGTAGATATACTTCACATAGTTAATTTTACTTTGTTGCAGTTAGATTTACATTGTTGCTTTTGTATGACAATCACGGGACCTAGGGAACCCAGAGAATACATATTCGAGCCAATCGTGCCTCAACCCAATCTCATTACAACAATAACTGACATAGATCAGAATCTTAGAATCCAATTCTTCCAAACAAAAGCAAATTTGCAACAGATCATCTCACAATTGAGCGGGTTAAACATAGAAGGTGACCAAGCACATACGATTTGGTCAAATCAGCCAAACTACAGATTATCCTAGATAAATATGCATGATTGTAGAAGGGATTAAAAGAGAACAAATTTTCAGTTGTGATCCTTTGGTCCCACAGCCAGACGCAAGAGATACTCTCACAGACATAGATACTAGCTTAAGAATTCAGGTTGCACGAATGCCTGTGAGATACTCTGAGAAGATTGCACAACTATTAATTCTGAATATAGAGGCCGAGAAAGCATATGACTATTGGGTACTAGGGATTAGGGACTGATTCCGCACATGACCATAACAGGTCCGCAACAACCACGAGTCTATGGTTGCGACCCACAAATCCCACAACCCAACGAATCCACAGGTAAATCAGACATAGATGCTGGCTTACGCACATTAGTATTCAGATCTACTCCACTTCCACCTATCATCATCAAACAATTATCCTTGTTAGACGTAGCAGCTAATAAAGCTAAGGAGTTCTGGACTAGACCAGACAATCACCCGTAGAGTCCACCGTACCCATCATCCACCCTATGACCCTGCCTGGAGGCATACACAAAACTATCCCAGGTCATTTTCCACGTATCCCATAACCCATAGATCGAATCATGCGAGCTCGATATTGATTGGAGCCTTGGCGATCATCCTTGCCGATCGGGCTATCACGCCGATTCGGAGTTAGGTGGGCCTTCTTTTCCTTACATTCACAGTTTCCACTAGTGCGCGTCGAAGACATAAGTTTTCCTAACTAGTTTATCGCATCCGCACATATTCCATCCCCACCATTTGTCTCGGCATGACCTCGGGAGGTCGGGGTGTGAGAAGAGTTACTTGTAGATTCCGCGCTCGCTTGTCACTTTTCCATTGACAGTGACATTTTCTCCTCTTTGAACACTCACCTTCTATTCTTAGCATGATTCCAAAGTTGATTGATGTTGATGACAATGATAAGCTCCTTTCCCCTTTTCCAAGGAGGAGGTTCGATTGATTGTTTTCTCTATGCAAAGGGACAAAGCCCCTGGTCCGGATGGCTTTCCTATTCCTTTTTCCAAGATTTTTGGGATATCATTGGAGACAACGTCTGGCTCACCATGGAGGAATCTCATCACTCTGGTAAGATCCTTGGAGCCTTGAACCACACCTTAATTTGCATGTTTCCTAAAAAGTCTCGACTGAGAAATTGGATGACTTTCGGCCCATATCCTTGTGCAACACTTCGTATAAAATTATTTCAAAATCCATAGCTTCCAGAATGAGCCCCTTCTTCATAAACTTGTTGCACATGAACAGAGTGGGTTCATTCCTGGGAGATCCATCGCGGATGGTATCATCATCTCGCATGAGTTAATTCATACTCTTCACTCTTCCTCACGCTCAGGCATGATGATTAAATTGGACTTTAGTAAAGCCTACGATCGCATCAATTGGAGGTTCCTTCTTAAATCTCTTCAAGCTATGGGTTTCAGTATCCATTTCTACAATTGGGTCTTCAACTGCATTTCTTCTCCGAGCTTCTCCATTCTGGTTAATGGTTCATGACAGAAGGTTTCTTTAGTAGTTGCAGGGGTTTAAGGCAAGGGGACCCTCTTTCTTCATTTCTCTTTCTCCTTATCGCTGAAGCTTTGAGTCATGGTATCAAATCAACGATTAGTGATGGTTCCCTTACGGGTATCTCCATCACCACCAATCTGCCTCCCCTTTCGCACCAACAATTCATGGATGACACCTTTCTTTTCAGCCAAGCTTCTATCCCAGAAGCTCACAACCTGTCCTATATTCTGAATTCTTATTCACTCGCAGTTGGTCAGGTAATCAACTTTCATAAATTTGTTATCTTCTTTTTCAATGTCTCTCCTCATTTAGCGCAAAAATCAAGGAAACTCTGAGTTTTGCGGTGGGTGCCCTTCCTCAAAAATATCTGGGTATTCCACTTTTTTATGGTAAAGGTAAGGCTAATCTCTGGGATGATCTCCTCAATTCTCTCTCGTCGAGATTGCATTCTTGGAAAGGAAAATGGTTGTCTCTGGGTTGCAGAGCTCTTCTGATCAATTTTGTCCTCCTAGCTCTCCCAATCTACATGCTCTCAGTTTTGTTGATCCCCAAATCAGTCTTGAAAATTTTTGAAAAGATCGTCGAACCTTTTTGTGGCAGGGGAACAACGAAGATAGAAAATTTCACTTGGTCAACTGGGAAACTGTCAAACTTCCCAAATCCTTAGGCGGTTTGGGAATAATGGACCTCGCTCTTCAAAACTCTGCTCTAGGTGCAAAACTTGTTTGGAACTTTTTATCGGATGCCAAGAGGTTGGTTTTTCAAGTGCTCTCCCATAAATATCTGGAGGTTGGCCATCCTAAACTTTTGCTCTCTAGTACTGAACTCCCCAAAGGGTCCCACATTTGGAACTTCATTTGCAACTACAAATTTCTGATCGCGGACTCGGTTTCCTGGTAGGTCAACAATGGTAGGTTGACTAATTTTTGGGAGGATAGTTGGAATGGACATCCACCTTTGAATCTTATTCCCAATCTCAATAGAATTATGAATGTTTCTAGGGCCTCTTGGGGCAACTCTGTTGTTGATTATGGTCACAGACATCATGATGGCTCGCCTTCTTGGCTTTGGAAGGATATCGCCACCCTTGGTGCTTCCCCTCTCGAGACATCCTCTTTCATGGAGGCTCTTTCATCCAAAACTGCTTCCTTTAAAGATAGCGAGGATCATTTAATTTGGCTTGGTGCTTCTACGGGTTCCTATTCTATGAAAGCAGGTTATGCAAAGCTTATTTCCATGTCTGGTAAAGGTACTCCTTGTTCTATAGCTATTGGAATCCCTCCATCTTACCCAAAGTAGCATTGTTTGGCTGGCTTGTTCTTAAAAGGAAAATCCTCACTCAGCTACGCAGAAGATCTTGGGGATTTTCTAGTCCTTCTAAATGTGTTCTTTGTGGGGAAGCTGAGGAGGATATTGATCATCTTCTCCTTTTCTGCACTTTTGCTTCCGAGAGCTGGAACTAGCTTTTAGCTAAGCTTAATTTAGCTTGGGCTCCGTGTAACAATATCATTGATACTCTCCTTTCTTGGCCCAAGATGGGACAAGAGAGATCCCTCAGTTCTATTTGGGCCATAGCTCCTTTCTTCCTAATTTGGCACATTTGGTGGGAGCATAACTTGTGTCTTTTCCGTGAGCATTCTTCTGAATTGCTAATTTTTCTTGTCAAATTAGAAGTGGCCATCTCTGAAAACGTTAGTAAAAATAGCCATAATAATCCTATTTTCTCTTCGTGTGATGCTATCATTAAGAAATCTAGGACCCTCATAAAAATCCCTAACTCTGGTTCCATCGTCAAACGTGGCCTTTCCCTAGTGGAGAAATTTTTGAAAAGAAGGAGTGTTAAATGGCGGCCTCCCCCTTTGGGCTCTTGGAAATTGAATTTTGATGGGGCCTCAGGGGTAACCCTAGTAAATCAGGTGTCACTGCATCCTTAAAAGCAATAAAGGTTTCCTTATTTCAGCTGGCTCTTTCCCCCTTGGATTATACGTGCAATATGGTGAAGCTCAAGTGCTCCTGGAAGGTGTTAAACTAGCCATCCACTCTAGTTGTGACTCACTTTTCATCGAAGGGGACTCCCAAATCATCATACAGGCCATTGCTAAAGGGTCAGCCCCCTCTTGGAAACTCAACCCATTCATTTCCAACATCCTCTATTGGCTCGGGAAACTTAGCAGTTGGCACATCACACATGTTTTTCGAGAAGCTAATAATGTCATGGATCTTCTTGCCAACCAAGCGATTGATTATCCTATAGCCATTAAAATTTATAGTGACATAAAGGTGTGGTGAGGGCTCCCTTATATCATTTCACATGATTGGTTTACGTCCCTGTAGAACTGACGCATAGCTCCCCATGTGATTATTTATTTTTTAGTCATTAGCTTTGGCTTCACTCAACAATATGGTCTCTCGTCCTCCGACTATGGCATTTTGGGCTTCCCCTTTGTTTATCTGCACTGTGAGTTTCCGGAAGAGGCCATGATGACTGAAATTGATGACCATCATCTCTCTGAAGTCTTCTAATACTCATCCCTCCTTGAAGCTAAAGCACTTATTTGTTCACTCAAGGCCCGAATCAGCTAAGTATAAAAAGGCCAGTGGAAGCCTCCATGTGTCTCTTCAGCACACTTTTGGTATGATTCTTAAAAGAAAGATTCCCAAATGAGCACAAGCTCTCCACGTGGTCAGAGCCCGAGAAAGTTACACTGGCTGTTGAAAATTCTAAGCATGGGAAGAGCCAGCGGAAGCCTCCATGTGCCTCATCAGTGCAACTTCAAAGGTAAAATCCAAAGGCAGGTCCCCAAATGAGCGCAGGCCCTCCATATGTCTAGGGTCCAACATAGTTTCTCCTAAATAGGTGGAAAAGGCAGAACACAATAGAAACAAGTGGAACGAGCTCAAAGATCGTGCTAGAAAGGCATTCAGTATTCTTCTTTAGGAAGTAAATATTTGTGCAGTACTCAAGTACCATTGATCTTTTGGTTTTCCTCTGGTGGCATTGTTTATTCGGCATTCTTTGGTCTCTTCCCTTCTCTCCTGTTCTTCCCCGATGTTGGTTCTTGCCAACATTGTTTCTTCTTTCTCCTTCCTCCTCCCTTCTTCCGGTTGGCTATTTTCAGCCCACCCTTCTCCCTTCTTCTTCTTCTCTTTTCTTCTCTTTGTATGGTTGGGGCCTCACCCTCGGTTCATAGCTCGGTCAAAAGTGTTTAATCATAAAAAAATTATAAACAATCGGTGGGTGGTATATTGGCTAAGTACTCAACACCCTTATCATTTCGGGACCATGAAGTGAGGGGGTAGGCCCAAATATCACACCTCGTGCATACACCAACATGTATATGGTCCTCACATACCTTCAGGTATATCAAGGACTCTAACCTTAAACTCACTTAAAACCAACCTTAGCTGACCTTTTCTTAGTACCCTTTTAGCCATTTTCTCATTTCACACTTTTCTTAAATTAATCAAGATAATAAAATTATTTGTGTGACTTGTTTTTAGGATGTTTTAAACAACCATTTTCTTTTCTTCATTGATTATTTGATTAGTTCATGGTTTTAACTAGACAACAATATCATCTTCAAAACACCAATGATATGAAAAACCCTCTTCAAAAATCCTTGACACTCTCGAGTCCCATATTCAAGATATTACAGGTGTAATAGATCAATTTTGATGACCTTTAGGGGTTAATAACCCCTGCATTCTCCTAGTACTCAATTAATCGCATCCAAGATTCTAAATCTATCTAGCCCAAAAAAAATTAATAGTGGTGATCCAATCTTTACATAACTTCTAGACTCTAACCCGGTGGCCCTTAACACTTACCTTTCCTCCCGGGTGTCCTCCTCCAACAACCAAAGATAGAACCATGGCCTCTCTCATTACCAATGTCACCATTGATTATTCTTGACTCATTAACCCGATCATGAGCCTATTATCCAAAAAAATCATCCCTGAATCCTTTGTTGGTGAATCGGGAGCATCTGTCTCGCTTCATAAGATCATGTTACTAGTTTCGATCTTAATGTTATCTCATCACAAGACACGTCCAACCAACAACCATCTACATCATTGAATCCTTCATCAAGATCATCAGCTACACAAACCAACACTATGAAATCTCCTTCCATATCTAGTCTTATAGCCTCCAATGTTCCTCCTCCACCTCCTACAAGCTCAATTGGTATTCCTCTTACTACGACCCCTCCTATCATATCTCAATTTATCCCATCACAACAACCTACATCCTTAATCCAAAATATAGTCTTATCTATCCCCACATCTATACCCCATGTCAATACAATTTCCATAATTAGCACTCACTACTCACCCCTTTTCACAACAGACATCCACTACCCATGTCTCATAATATAGCACCATCCCTTCTCATTATATACCAAATATCATCTCGACCTCTTATCAACACTTCCATTCATATTCCTTACTTGACCCTCACAACCCTTAGTCTCTCAACATCCGACGAGTGCCCCTCTTCATCATAATATCCATTTACTATATCATATGTACTAATAATCAAACCCTAATTCTTATAATTAGGCTCTACCATCCTCTTCACATACAAAACAACCTCAAAATAATCGCATGCAAGCATTACTAAGTAGAATAACAAGCCTTGAAGCCGTCACCATGGGACCCAAGAACAACCTCTCGTATGAGAAAAGTTACAATGAACCCATCCAACCATCATTACATTATTATGTATATCCCCACACTAGGAACTCCCAAAATTCATTAATATTTATAGCAAGGAAGACACACAACAACACATTAGGGTCTTTCGTTATGCATGTTTTCTCATCACCCATTATTGGCATGTGTGAGTTTGAGTGTTTTCATTGATGTAAAAGCTCATTAATGACAAAGAGGATGATGGAGAATTGGTATACGATGTTCAAAGTGTGGTGATGACATGGATAAACAAGGTATAACATGATGGCATGAGTAGACACAATGAGAATGACTTAGCCTAATAGGCCTAATTAGGTGATCTAGCTGGCCTAGGTGAGAGATCATGATGATTTGAGATGTATGGTGACTTAAGGAGCATGGTATAGGAATGGATATATTGATAAGAGAGTGTTGAGACACTCACATGAGCTTTAGAGTGTAGGTACAGGTGGAAGACTCGATTCACAGTGTGCTCATATAAACCCGGTCTAGGTGCTTGGAGGTCGAATGGAGTATGAGAGTGAGGTGTAGAGATATGTGATCTCATGGAAGCATGGAGGTTATTGATACATGATGTATCAAGATTTTTAGTTCCTTTTGGAGAGGTTTCATGCTTAGTTGCAGTGTTAGTTCACTTTGTTTTGGCTTAGAACATGAAAAATCGTAAGGATTAGTCATGCAAATGAGATGGGACATGAAGATATAGAGATATTTATGATTTGGTGATAATTGGAGATGTTATAAGATGGTTTTTGGTGCTATGGGAAAAATTCAAGTTATCGTGATGAAGTTTTGGCAAGATATTGAGTTTAGACCAAAACAAGGTTCTTAAGAGTGCATTTTCCAGCTCGAAGTGAGAGAAATGCTCATGGTTGGAATGTGTAATGTTTTCATGGGAATATGATCCTTTCAATTTTGTTGGGTAATGTAGTTAATAAGATATTAGAGTTTGAATGAGGTTAAATAAGGCCCAACCATTTATGAACGATTGTTAACAAGGTAAGTCACTTTTTATGGTCTTAAAACCCTGGTTTGAGAGTGATGGAGGAAAAATTCTTAGTACAGGCACAAAATGTATTGGTTTTGAAAATTTTATGATTGGAGGTTGTAAGGGAATCCTCCATATTTCCAATGAGGTATGTTATAGCTTGTGACAAGTATGTGGGCCCCACTCAAAATAGCTTATTTATGAAGAAGTTCAGTTTGTGAAAATGTTGTCCATTGAACCTAGTGACTAAATCACCATTTATTAAATATTGTTAGTTTTACTATATTTCCATGATATTTCTATGTTATGGTTAAGGTCCTATAGTGCAAAGTGTGCCCTATCTTTGAATACTAGTTTTTGGGCCTAAAATGACAGTTTAGCAGTGTTGGAAAATGGAAGTGCTTGAGCACTTGTGGGAATGATGATGAAGTATAATAATCTTGTAGTTTTTTTATACATCTAATGTTACATATTTCATATTTTTGTGAAGTTATAAAAGTTCACTTAGATGACATGGTTGAAGTCACAAGTTGACCTAGTTAGATCGGTTCACGACATGATTGCTTTGGTGAGAAGATGGATGTAAAAGACCCATGATTTATCTTAGATGATGTTTTATATCCATTTGAGATTTAATATGGATGAAATTTTTTCCTAGTGAAGGAATTTAGAGGTCTTAAAAGTCACATCAAGGGTGAAAAATAGCTGATTTTTCAAAACTACTTTCTAGGCAATTCGGTTTGTTGAAGAGGAAAAGAGTTGTGGTTTGTATTGTTGGATGTTTCATGAGATGTATCAAATATGTGTGTGTTCTATACATCATTATATTTCCAATGTGTGGATACATGGCATATTTGAGGTGTTCTTAGGTGATATTAAGCTTCATAGGTGAATACTGGTTCCTGGAAGTGCTTGTTTTGAGTAGGAAACAGTCTTACTTAGTGGTGTTATGAAGAAAAGAATCGGTGCATAAAATTGTGCAAGCATGGATGATGTTACTATAATTTTTTTACATGTGTGAATCCTTTGGAGGCTTGACAAATTAGGATGATTTTTTTGGAGGTCTTTGATGAGCTTGGTGATGGGGTTTTAGGCCTTTTTGGGGTATTGTGTCTTGGTGCATGACCGACCTACATGGGTAATTGGTATAAGTTTTTATCAATGTGATATTATGTTATTATGTATTAATGGTTGAGATATTGTGCTAGGATAGACCTATGTTATGTTTTTGAGTTTAGAGTCATATAAAAGTGCATGTTTGGTTCATTTTTGAACTAGTTAAAAAGAGAGGGAAAATGTGAGCTAGGTGAGAGAGTGTAAGAGTGTTAAGGGAATCAAGATAGAGCTAAGAGTTGTGTGTGAAAGTCTGATGAATTTTTAAGAGCTTGTGTGCAAGGCTTTTAGTCAAAATTAGTCCATGGAAGATCAAAATTGAACGAGTTAGGAGAAGGTACATGTGAAGAGGGTTTGAAGGTGTATGAGTGGTGTGTGTTGGTATCATATATTCAAAGTGGTATTATTATTCAAAACTTGTGTGTTGATTCATATTCACACGAGTAATTTATTATGAGTAATATTTACAAGGGTTTTTAAGGGTTAGTGCTCCTTGTGGGGTTTTGCGCCTCACTAAAGAAATATTGTGTGATGTGTCATATTCATGTAAGTATTTTGGTTTGATGAATATAATCAAAATATTTAGTGGGTTTTCTTCCCCTTGAGGTTTTCCCACTTAAATCTTGTGTTCTTGTGTACTCTTTCATGGTTATGATCTTGTGAATGATTATTATATGTTGTTAATCACACACTAATGCATGGTTGAATGATAAATGGTTTATGCAAGTTAATTTGAATTGGTTAAGGATTTTGAAGGACTTATTCCCCCACTCTTAGTCCATTATGCTTCCAATAATTGCTATCAAAGAGGTCCTTTTAGAAGTTTTATCACATTAAAGGAGATCCTTTGAAGCATAAAAATGGAAATTCAACGGAGTGGTACATCTTCCAACAAGGTAGATTTGTTTAATGGGATAAACTATGCTTTTTAGAGTCTGAGGATGAGGAATCACATCATGTCTCTAGGGTTTGGTATTTTTAAATATATTTTGGATGGTTATACAAATCCTCAAACTCCTCCAACAAGTAATGCAAACAAGAAGTTGTGTGGTGACAATTCGAGAGCTATGAATGCAATCATGTGTGGTCTAGTAGAACCTGAACTTGTGAAGGTGGTGTATTGCAAGTCAACAAAGTAAATGTGGGAGAAACTTCAAGTTATTTTTTAGGGTGATTCCAAGGTGAGAATAGCTAATATTCAAACATTCATAAATTAGTTTGAAGGTATAAATATTAGTGATGAAGATTCAATTCCTTCATATCTTCTTAGACTAGGTGAAGAAGTGAAGGAAGAGGTTGTGGTACAAAAGGTATTAGGGTCTCTAACTCCTAGATTTGACTAAGGTATATATTATTGAGGAATAAAAGGATTTGAATGTCTTGACTATGGATGAGTTGCATGGAACTTTTACTTCTTATGAGATGAGGGTTATTGAATTTAAACCAACTAAGGGGGATATTGCTTCCAAATCTGAAATGAAGACCAAGGGTAAGTAAGTTAAAGATGATGATGATGCTCCTGAGATTGATGATGAAGATCTCTTTACAATGATTTCTAGGAGACTAAAGGTCTGGATCAGGTTAATACAAATGGAAGTTTCCTTTCAAATGTTTTAATTGCAGTAAGATATGTCTCTTTGCTATTAAATGTCCTTACAAGCACAAGGAGGAAGATATCATGCATACCATATAAACACAACATACATACCATTATAATGGTGGGAAATTTATATCAAGGGATATCTATCTACATATCAAAGGTCCTACATCTTGGGCTTATTATTCTACAGATACACTATATAGGAAGGGGAAGTTCATTTTTCCATCCACACATTTACATTCTATCTAGTTATAACCCGTTATCTTGGTGTCATCGGCATGAGGGAAACCTAGGAGCATTATTGCACACACAAGAACATAGAACTACATTGGGTATGAGATGTAGTGCAGCACTCGTTCGTAAGTTCACTTTGTTGACAATCGAAGACAATCGACCCCTCATTTTTCATCTTTCTTTTTAGGATTTGATGTAGTTTGAGGGTTTTGCATGATATTATTTTTGTTGTAGATTTATAGGTACCTTGATGATTCAAGTGCGACATACAAGTGATCACTTCGGTGAACAAGTGTGAAACCCTAGCGATAGTGAAGAAATCAAATTTTGACCTTTTTGGTAGACTCCAATGCCCCACAGAGGTCTCGGGTGCCCCAGGAGCACTTGCTCCTACCCAGAACCCATGTTCAAGGCCAGTTTACATATTCTAGAATTTATATCAAGCAATTCCATAATTCTTCTCATCCATTTCATCAATTCATCTAGTCTAGGTACACTTTGGGATAAGCGAAAATTAGATAAGTGCCTTGCATCTCTCATTTTCTTACATAGTTGCATTTACAAAAGCGTAAAATCATTTATATCTTGTTATACATCATTTATAGGTGTTTCTAAATTTAGATTTAATAGATCATTTTTTTCATATTTTATTAAATCGGGAAATGCAAAGAATAATTTACTTTTTAAAAATTCCAAACATTTCATCTTTCATGAAAATTTCTAATCCATCATTTTTGTCAAGATTTTGAGTGTTATGCTCTCCTGAGTAGTGAGAATTTTTTTATATTTTGTAACAGATGTCTTTTCATGCCTTAGAAATGGGTTAGACAACAAATGATCTATGAAGAATTGCACCATTGATATTAAGTGCCATGATAAATAAACCAAATTATAATCTTCTAAAGCCGATTGACTAAATTATAATCTTCAAACTAAAACATTCCCTATTTATAATCTTGGATGAGATAAAGCATTGAAGGAGGACCCAAGAGAATTTTTTCTCTTTTTACAATGCCTCAAACATTAATTATGTCGATAATCATTTCCAAACATGATTTTCAGTGGTTGTGTCTGAACACGCGTTGGGGAAATGCACGGTCGAGTAGGATAAATGGATCAAAAAAGTTTTTTGTTGGTGGTCATTCACAGAAAATGTTGTTAAGACCATTGATGAAGGAAACCATAATTTCTACCTTTATCGCTAAATAAAAAATCTAATTAAAAATGTGCATGAAATTGACAATAGAAGGAACCATAACATAGAGTTTTTGTATCATGCCTCAACAATGGACTAGGAAACAAATGATCTATGAAGGCTTGCACCATTAATATAAATTGTCATGATAAATAAACTAAATTATAATTTTCAAACCAATCAACTAAATGGGAAACCATAGTTTCTACCTTAATCACTAAATAAAAACCCAACTAAAAATGTGCATGAAATCGATGATAGAAGGAACCCTTAAGATATAGTTTCTATATCTAACACATGTAGAGTTTGGAAGTTAAACATATGAAAGTTCCCTATCTACAAGTGATTGTAGACACAAAATCACACACTTACAAGTATGTTGTTTTATATATGGATCTTACGTCATAAAAATATTCATTGGTGACCCATTCCCTAGTCAATTCATTTGTCTTGTTGGTTTCTATTTTTTTATCTTTCATGCTTATCACCATACACCCAGTTCTTGTGAGGTCATAGGGATCCTTGTCGGTCATTTTTCACTCATTTATCATCATTTTCTCTAGACACTAGTGCCCAAGCACTCTTGTTCATCCCGGGCACTGTGCCCTCTTTATGTTTGATCTTATTTTTAACATTTAAGGTTGGTATTTTTGGTTTTCCCTCTCATATCCCGAGGTACTAGTTGGCATGTCGGGTCATTAGTTTCAAAATTCAAGCAAGAGATCCCTATATAAACACAACATACACACCATAATAAGGGCAAGTAATTCTTATCAAGGGTTGTCTACCTACATATCTCAAGGGACTGCATTTGGGCACATTATTCTTGCATACACATTACATAGGAAGGGGAGTTCATTCTATTCCATCCACACATTTTCATTTTATCTAGCTACCACCCGCTATCTTGGCATCATCGGCGCGAGGGAAAACTAGGAGCACTATTACACACATAAGCACATAGAACTACATTGGGTCTTACATGTAGTGCATCTCTCGATCATAAGTTCACTAGTTGATAATGAGGACAATTCAACCCCTCATTTTTCATCTTTATTTTTAGGATTTGATGTCTTTTTAGGGTTTTTAGGAGGATATTTTTGTGCGGGTTTACGGTGTACCTGACAATCTAAATGTGACATAAAGGTGATCAAAGGTGAACAAGTGTGAAACCTTAGCAACAGTATCGGAACTAGGTTCTGACAATTTCTACAGACTCTAATACCCCCACAGAGGTCTTGAGTGACTTCAAACACCCCTATCCTTACCCAGAACATGTGTCCATGTATTCCCACCTCTTCTCGTAATTTTCTAAGCTTCATTATGATGGTTTATACTTATGTATCATCACATTCTTCAGCCTAGGCATACTTCAGGATAAGCGAAATCAAGATAAGTGCCTTATCTCTCTAATTTCCTTTCATAATTAGAATTAAATAAATTGTCTAGCATTTATATTTCATTATATGTCATTTATTAACAATCATTGCTTTTGATTTTAATAAAATAATTTAGATTTTATTAAATCATTTTAGTGAACCCATAGCTTAGAACTCATTTCCTAGGATCCACTAAAACCCTAATGGCTAAGAGTATCTCTTCTCCTCCTACCCAAGCTATGCCTCATGAGAGTATAAACCCTATCTATGATGAAGTAGTTATCACTAAACTTCATGCTCTCTATCATAATCTTACTCTTCTGGATGAGGTTCAAAAACATCTTTTGGCTAATGAATGTAATATTCCTACTAGCTTTGATCATTTTACCGTTAGCATTGTTTTGGATCCAACAATCTTTTCTTGTTGTTGTCCTTGATATCCCATAAGCAATAGGCCTCCTCCACCTTATTATATTTTTGTTACAACTCTAAATGAGGTTATTATTGATTATTTGCTTAACCTTGATGATGGTAGTACTAATAAAACACCTAATGACAATGTACATGTGCATGCTCTTGCTTATAATACTATTTAGGATAATTATATAACTACATCTCATATTCCTTACATTTTGGAAAATGTTTCTAGTGATTCTAAGGTTACATCTCATACTAGCTATCCTTCATTATACATTGATGACACACTTGATGAAATCCTTTCCTCCTGATATTTGTTTGATATTGATGAGGCACATGATAGTACTCATTCCACAAATTTACATACCGTTGAATGTGAATCCCCCACTCCACTTTCATCTTCTTCTGAGATTGTGTCTAGTAGCATGCATGTCAAATCATCTCCTTCTATTACTTCATCTCCTAAAAATTATTCCAATAATATTCCTAGTGATGTTATCGATATTCCATGCTCTTCACCACCCATTACTTCTTTTGCACCTACACCTATGGTGCCTATAACATTGTTATCCTCTACTTCTTCGATATTCCTATGATCACTCATAATGGAAAGATACAACCGCTCAATACACCATCTACATCTCCTACTATTCCATCACAGGATATCTTATCGCTCATGCAT
The DNA here is from genome assembly GCA_018340775.1 of Taxus wallichiana var. yunnanensis. Classification (NCBI taxonomy): domain Eukaryota; kingdom Viridiplantae; phylum Streptophyta; class Pinopsida; order Cupressales; family Taxaceae; genus Taxus; species Taxus wallichiana. The sequence continues at coordinate 613,106,697 of CM031240.1, forward strand.
GTTGTTGGTCAATTACAATCTCAGGTCTAATATCTCACTCTTGAAAGAAAATCCTATTATGCTTCCATTGATAACAATTCTTTACATGGAAATCATATTCCAAAGAAGATTCATAATTCAACATTCCCAAGGATTTCATTATGCCTAAATTTTCATGCTTTGATGGTGTGCAACCCATATTTACATCTCAAGCACTATCGTCTAGCTATGGCTTCTTACTCCAATGATCGATTATTGCTTAAATCCTTTCATCATAGTCTTACTATTGATGCTCTCCAATGGTACACACATTTACCTTTCAGATCTATTAGTACCTATTGTGAGATGGAAGAGGTATTTCTTCATCACTTCATACTTAACAATGGCCCTAGAGTCACACATGACCACTTACCTGGCTTACATCAAGGCAAGACAAAACCTATCATTGATTACATTTTACGTTTCAATGCTTGCATACATCTAGTTAGTATTTCAACCCATTGACTTAGAAAAGAAATTCATCTTTTTCGTGGCTTGATTCCTTCTTTAAAATATCACTTACAATACGACACATGTGATTCATTCACATTCTTATGCTATAAAGTCATCAATCTAGAACAAGACCTCATTGTTGCACATGTTATAGATCCTCCTTCCATCATTTTTATAGTTGTATCATCTAGTTCTTCTCCATTTTTGTATGTTGAGTGTCCTCCAAGGTCTCCATCTACTCCACCTTGCAAGAAACTTTAGCCTTCTCCATTGCATAAGCATCCTTCGTCTCCTCCACCGCATCAAGGTCCACCTTAGACTTTTGCATCTCCTTCAAGGAGCCATTACACTTTTATCATTACACTAGGCCTCATGATGTGTCGTGTGCCTGCTTGACAAGCATTTTATTCATTTACTTTCTAATCAGCATCATCCACTCATCACTTGCAATGCCAACGTGATCAACCTTATTACAACTATCATCATATTAATGGCCACCATGATAATGACTATTGTGCTCTTCATGATAGATTTTAACAATTAGAAGATAAGGGTGTCATTTCCTTTGGCTCTCACTCTCATCAGTGGTCTATGTATCCAATCCCATGTAAACATGTTATTATTCCATTTGACATATCTCCTTTGTCTAGTTCTAAGGTCATTATTCATCCACCACCACAGGTCGTTGTTCATGAGTGTTATCTATCTCATTCACCCATTATTGCACCATCTCATCTACCACAAAATGTTACTACTACATATTGGCTTCCTAAGTTGTCGGCATCTGCACTTCCCACTACCGCATATCCCATCATTGGCACTATTTCATCAGGCATTCAATTTGGTTCATATGCTCATGTTGCCTCCATTCCACATGTTTCCATCATTCCACGCCCAATCGGTCTTTAGTACGTGATTTTGCTTAACTTACCCCCAATGATGCACTCGTGTTCTTACAGTTCTTGCATGAATTTTGAGGGATATATTACAATAATAACCACACCATATCTCCACACTAAACATTATATCGATATATTTATCTAGTGTATACTATCATATCACTTCCCGATGCGGCACTCTTACTTTACAATTCATTCTTGACTACTAAGGGGTCTTATATAAATGAACCTTATCATCTACACATTAGGGGGCATCATTATTTTTCCTTCGCACCCCTTTTCATCATGCTAACACGCGTTTCACTATAGTTTTTCAAATACTCATTTTTATACTTTACCATTCATCACAACTCTACCCATAACTACAATACACTTTTTCATCATTCATCTACCACATCATGCAATCACACTATCTATTATCATAAACACTATCTCATCATCAATCATCATCAACAACTACACATCACAAATCAAATCAATAAAACAATGATAAAAAAATCACACATCAAATACAACGACAATAATCAACGCATCATATATCAAGAAATGAGTCATCACATCACACATCAATAAACATCAAGTATAATGAACATACACAATAATCCATATATATATATATATATATATATATATATATCAAAATCATAGTTATAAAAATCCCATCATTGGGGGAGACTCCCATACATCACTACATTAGTACATATCATATCTCATAATTGCTATCACTATCTACAACTACGGGAGTGATTATATAAAATATGGAATATTATGCCTAATTTGATGTTATAGAATCAGTAAATGCGTGTAATAATGAAATACAAAAATATAACAAAGTAAAATAAGCAATAAATAATGAAACCCTAATGTGAAAATAAGGGTAAGATGCCTTAGCTGATTTACCGAGTTCTGGAAAGTGCACAAAGTTGGAATACATAGAAATGTGAAGCACGACCATCACATTAGAGTTTTAAAAATTACAAAACCGGAGGAACATGTTGGACAAGGGTAAGATGTTTGTTGATGCTCACCTTTTGTTGCTACAAATTCACACAATGATCTTCCAGTCACAATAAACCGCAAATAAGTATATACTTAGAAACCCTCAAATAGACATCAAATCCCAAAAAGAAAGATGTAAAATGAGGGGTTAGACTATCCTCGACTATCACAATGCTGAACTTACAACTGAGTATTGCACTACATCTCAGACCCAATGTAGTTCTTTTGTGTGTGTGTGTGGAATCATGCCCTATGTGTCTCTTGTTTCAGTCGCACATGGATAACGAGTAAGTAATTAGATGTAGAATGTAATAAATGTGTGCATGGAATAGAATGAACTTCCCTCTTATGAAGTGTGATGCATAAAACCATCCCTTGTGTCCCTTGTGATGGAGCTAGATGGATGCAATGGAGCTCTTAGATGCCTTTGATAGATGTAACCTTAGGTGGTGATAGCTAATGTTTAGTGCTTGGTCCTTTATTATGATCACATAACTTTATATTTATATGATTCATTTGCTTGAATTTTGTAATTAACCCCAAAAAGGTTGACTACCAAAAAGATAAGATGCTCAAACGACTAGAAAGGACCTAAAAAGTGTGAGTAAAGTAAAAAGGGGTCAGGGGCCCAAATTGGATAGGGGTTCTGATCTTTGGCATCCTAGGTGGGCGATGGTGTCCCGGATGAAAAAGATGAAGTATAAAAGGTCACACTAAGAAAGCAGAGGTATAAGATTGAAAGTAGCAATAAAAACAAAGAAAGGTGGCCAAAGACATGGGTTAACTAGTATCATTCTTACTTATGAATAATATGAATAGTAGTATGTAATCGGGCTAGATAATTACCCAAGGTGCATGATTTTGTGTATACATTTGCCCCCAATTTATGTTGGTGATCAGAAAGCTCATTAACATAAAGTAGATAGAGATGTGTACTTGATAACCATGTAGATCAATGTTGTATGCATGTCGATGGACTAGAAAAGCATGGAGTGATAAAAATGTGAAGTGTTGATACTAAGGAGGAGAGAGTGCAAAAAGTGATGAAAATAACCTAGGTCAGAAAATGCATGTGTAGGTGCCATGATGTACTTGTTGTCGATGTTGATGTCAATGTGTGTGATGTGGATGATGTTGACTACCACTTCCCATATGGATGGACCTGCAAAAGAGAAGCTAATAAGTATTCAAATACACACGTATATATGTAAAAAACATGTAAAGGAGAATGTAAAATGATTTTTTTTTAAAAAGGAACATGTGCACCTGATCTGTGATGAGGAAAGAGTGTAGAAAGGATCCTGTAGATGATGTTGACACGCAAGTTTTTTGAGTGATCTCATGTCAGTGTAATGGAATAAGTGTAGGGAGAACTGTCAATGTCATCCGCTAACCTTTAACTACTTCCCGCTATGTATAACACCACTATAGATGGTGTGCATGTGCTAAGGACTCTCTACCTTGTAAAATCTGTTGTGTAAACTCCCAGTGCTAAAGGACTCTCTAGCCCTGTCAAAAGCCTCTGTGACATGTCGAAGATATGTGTAATTGTCCCCAGTTCTTGGAATGCCAAGAAAGACCTTATGTATTGCCCCTGGTTTCAGGATTCAAGGAAAGGTCATTGTATTAAGGACCCAAGTTTGATTTTGAGCCATGTTTGAAACTAAAACTGTGTTGTACTAGTACCATGTTGTGTGTAACTTTGTATGGGGTGACTGATTCACCCATATGATGCCCCCTCATTTAGGGTGCATGTGACGTCTGCTTTGAAGGAGTATATGGCCCAAAATAGGACCAACCATAGTGTTGAACTATGCCTTGCATGGGGAAGGGAATTTTTTGGTAGAAACCAAGGCACACACAAAAAAGTGGCTAGGAAAAAAGTATTATTACAATCAAACACTCATGTATAAGACAAAATGTAAGCTATTTAGACAATGTGTAAACACGTAAGAAGACAATGTAGACCGTGAAAAGTGGGTTGCAAACATGGGACATCACTCATGATGTCGCAAGACAATCAAGGTTGTAATGGCTGTAAATAGACAAGTGTGCACACAAGACAAAGGGAAAACCCCACAAATAATAGCATACAAAGAGCTATGGAAAACAATGTAAAGATAACCATGGAAGCAAGTATCCCTACATAAAAATGTTACACATGAAGAACTCGTTAGCATGTTAGAAAGATAAAAAGTATGTCAAAGCATGTATAATCTAAGAGACTAGTGTGTTATGAAACAAAATGAAACAATAAAACTTATAATGTATAAAAGTGGATGCCCCAGGAGCCGTTGTGGGACTGGTACTAGGTACTATGCCAAACATCCATGCTACATGTAGTGGACTGTATAATATACGATCACAACTAAAAGGCAAGTGAACACGCATGTGTGTATGATAAAGATAATGACATACAAGATATCTATCTAACACGTGTAATAAGATGAACATGTAAAAATATATGTAAGCAAGAGTAAATGTAACCAAGATATGCAATATGTTGTGGATGAGGTGGAATGGAATGTAATGTGAATGATAGGAGCAACGTGCCCCCGAGTGGATGTGTATGTATACAATGAGGTTCATTTATTTATGCCCCCTCAACAGTCAAGAATGAACCATAAACGAGAGTGTGTCATTGGGAAATGGTCTGAAATGTGTGTAGAAGAAATATGGTGATTGTAAGTTGTGTGTGATGTGTAGGATTAAATGCGACAAAGTAAAAGTGATGGGGTGGTAGAATGTGTGATAATTTATCCTAAAGCATATATCGAAAAGGTATGGATGAAAGGATATAAAATGTGATGATGTAACACAAAGCGTATATCACAAAATGTATGAATAATATGGTAAAAAATGTGATGATGATGTAAAAAGTGTATATCAAGAAATGTATGTATAATATGCTAGAAAGGGGTGATGGATTAGCCTAAGAGTGTATATCACGACATGTGTGAAGAAGGTGGTGGCTAAAATGTTGCATATTATGATAAAAAAATTAGTTGATCAAATATGTGGGTGTGATGAGGTCCATTTGATTAGTAAACCCTCAAGTTAAGTATGGATCGAGTGACTAAAGCGCGTCATCGGTGTAGTGAGTGCAACACGTATAAGTGGATGAGTAAAATGTGTGATGTGTGTAGTAAGTGAGAAATATGTCATTGGTTTGTGACGTGTAATGTGGAATGTAGGGTGTGTGGGTAGAATAGTATAATGTATAATGGAAGATGTAGTGTGTAGAATGTGTACTATATATAGGTGTATAAAGCACAAAGTGTGGATGATGTAGAATAGATGGAAGATTATATATATATATATATATATATATATATATATATATATATATATATATATATATATATATATATATATAAGTGCATGATGTATGAAGATGTGTAATATGTAATGTCTATTGTGTAGTATGTGAGGCTCGTGTATATACAATCCCTCAACAGTCAAGTGTGAACCTTAGCACAAGAGTGTGTCATCGGGAAATGGTGATACGGGTGTATATGTTGTGTGTAAAGATCTATGTGTGATGTGATGAGAGTATAAGACTCATGTTGATGCTAGAGGGGGGAGAGAATAAGCATGATGCCCCTAAGTGTGCGATGGTGAGTGCACTATCCGATAAAAGTGAAATATGGAGAGCCTCCACCCGATGTTGGTGGAGATGAAGGTGTGTGATTATTCTCTAAGAGTGGTGGTATATGAGATAGACATTACAAACATGAGTGTGAAGTCTATATGTATGTGACTGATGAGTATATTGTGGGCACCTTGGTGTAACAAAATGTGTAGGTGATGGAGACCTATGTGAGGCAGAACATGGAAGTGATGGACACCTACTTAGAATAAAATGAGGCAGTGAAGCATGTCTAGAAGTAAGATTTGTCCTAGAAATGGGCCTAGGCTGATGTACAGGACTAGCAGAGTGATGGGACCATGTAGGTCGTGTATGAGTAGGTGAACTAGGAGTGGAGTGTGCCTTAAGTTATAGAGGTCGTGGCATACCAGATGGACTAGGTGATACACTAATAAAACCATGAGAGGAGATGCTAACCATGGAGTAGATGGAGGTACGCCATTGATAGAAATGACTTGATTATTGTGGATAAATTTTAGACATAAATGATTCATGGAGATGATAGACTTAGACCTGCAAATCCAATTGAGACCTAAGAGCATGTCACATTCATCGACTACTTGGCCCATAAGGAAGGGCACCAACATAGTAAGAGGACCAACTGTAACATGAAGCTTGATAACACCATAGGAATTATTCATTGGATATGAAATTTGCAAAATTAGATAACCAATAGCAAAAAGAAGTGGAATAGAACACACGTTAATGGGCCATGAGGGATCAACCTTGGTATTATTGATAGAGGTAGATCCAATAGAGGCATTGATGTGTAAGTGATTAGAAGATAATGTCGCATGATAATCATGGTCAGAGAAAGAAATAATCGGTTGAGAAGTGTCAGTATGAGAAAATAGGAAATTAAGAGCCCCGATGTAGGAGGAGGCACTGCGCGATATATATGATTAGTTGGAGGATTCATCGATTTCTTGTCTTGTCTTGGAAGTAGATTATTGAATATTTTGAGCTTGTGATTTTCATTAACTGGTGCAGAGTCCAAAGCTCTAGAAGCTCAAGTTTGTTGTCATTGATAATATCTTGGATGATGGTGTGAAGTTTGAAACACCTATTTGTAGAGTGTCCCACACATTGATGATAGTCACATAAAAATTTCTCATTGTAACTACGACCTTTTGAATGAGATGGGTCTATTTCAAGCGGGGGAGGAAGTGTAATAAGATTTCTCTCAAGCGATTCTTTGTAATATAATTTGTGGAGAAATGGTTGACTTTGTAAATGTACACCTAGGCGGTTGCGATTGAAGCTCTCTGGTGGTGGATACCGTATTAACATTGATTTTTTGTGTTTTTCTTGGTTTTTATGGTTTAAATGTTTATTTATTTTGAAAACATGTAGAAGATGAGGCTTTCTCTTAATATTTAAGCTTTCCTATGGATAAGATCTTAGTTTTCATGAAGCTTAAGAGCATGACATAGTTGATTGAATGAGGGAGATGTTTCAAAGATAACACTCTCTTGAGAGGTGGTAGTATAATCGAATGAATAAGTCTTAAAGCTTAGAATCCACAAGCACATTTGACATCTTAGCTAGGTTGTTTTTGTATCGTAAGATGTAGTCGCTAAGTGTTTACTAGATCCTTGTTTAAGTTGTGCAAGTTGAGCATAAGAGATCTTAGAGCCGATGTTGATAGAGAAGTGAGTGAGAAAAACATTAGCCATATGTGTGAAAGATGTTATCGAGTGAACAGGTAGGTCATAGAACCAACACATGAGATAATCTTGGAGACTGTGAGGAAAAATCTTTGCTAAAATGGTGTAATCATCTGCATAGTCAAGACATGAGACGTGAAAGGCTTAGAGATGCTCTTGTGGGTCACCATGGCCTTTGAAGATTGGAAACTTAGGAGAGTTTAAGTTTGGTGGTAGCGGATACGTGAAAATGGTGGGTGTAAAAGGAGTATGAAGAAGTGAATTGGATTCAAGAGATGGAGATACATGAGAAGTGGTGAGTTGAGCTAGCGAATTTGTGTCTACAAATCCTTATATAAAGAAGTTAAATCATGAGTATTCAAAGAGGAACCAAGTTGTGCATTGGGAGTATTAGGTGGAATGATAGGAGTGGTAGTGGTAGGAATGGATACTGGAGCAAGAGGCTAAGTGGAGACCATGGGAGATGAAGAGTTAGCAATAAGTGGAGCCGAGGTAATATCACAAGTATTTTTAGCAGTGACCAAAGCATGTAGAATATGTAAAAGATGGGTGGGATTATTACGTAAATCTTTTCGAAAATCAGTAAGTGTGTTCAATTGGTCTTGATCAACATTAGTATCCTCATCATATGACTTCTCACTATCAGACACTTCTATTTCGTGAAGGGGAACATTGTGAGAGTTAACAAAGGGATTTTTCGATTGCAACCATTGATGTAGAGACCTCAGCCATTAATTTAGAAACCCTATGGGAGGATGGAGGAAGCTCAAGATGCTCAAGAGACCCAAATCAACCACTACGGGTGACAGACATAAGAATAAAACCCTAGAAAGAAGGTGGATTCAAGTATGGAGTTCACTGAAATGATTATGCAAAATATGGAATATTATGCCTAATATGATGCTATAGTAGCAATAAATGAATGCAATAATGAAATACAAAAATATACCAAAGCAAACTAAGCAATAAATAATGAAACCCTAATGTGCAAATAAGGGTAAGATGCCTTAGTTGGTTCACCAAGTTCTGGAAAGTGCACAGAGCTGGAAGACATAGAAATGTGAAGCTTCGTCATGTCACACTGAAGTTCGTAAAATTGTAGAATTGGAGGAATATGATGGACAAGGGTTCCTTGAGAGGGACAGGGGTGCTCATCTGTTAGGTTGTGGAGCCTGTTTTCATGTGAGAAAGTGTTGATGACTATACACTAAGAGTATGGTACACTTTCCACAAGTGTCTCGCTAGGGTTCAAGGGCAACCCCGAATTTTTTTGGCCTTAAAACATGCCCGATATATCAGAAATGTTCTTTTCTCATATGGGCGGGATTTTTGACCCATAGGTTTATGGGACGGTTTTGGCCCATGGTTTTAATACCCATGGTTTTGTAAAAGCTTATAGCTTAAGTTGTCTACTTATATGGTTTTATGCATATGGTAGGTATAATAAAAACATTGCATATGTGTTTTGAGTTTGGGTGTGAATTTCAGAGAGTTTGTTGAGCATAGCTCCAAATAGATATGGGTATTGTATTGAGAGAGCGGTGGCTTCTAATAAAATTTGAGCAAGTGATTCTTGGTGGATGTAGCCCAAATTGGGTGAACCACGTTAAATATTGTCTCTTTGTGTTGTGTTATTTTATTCTGTAATTTTATTTGAGATCTATAATATTTTCTACATATTAGTTTCTACTGTTGTGATTCTGTGAGGGATTATTCTACATATTTTATCCCTTATATCCTAACATCCGTGGGTACCTAGGTGCGATTATGAGAACTTGGGTGCGAAAAATGCTCAAAAACCCAAATTCTCAGGGTCATAAGATGTTCACCGATGCTTGCATTTTGTCACTACAGATTCACACAATGATCATCGATGTCACAATAAACATGCAAAGAAGTATATACCTATAAAACCCTCAAATAGACATCAAATCCCAAAAGAGAAATATGCAGAATGAGGGGTTGAACTATCCTCAACTGTTACAATGGTGAACTTACGAATGAGCATTGCACTACATCTCATACCCAATGAAGTTCTTTATGTGTGTGTGCATAATTGTGCCCTAAATTGCTATTGTGCCAATTACACGTGGACAATGAGTAAGTAGCTATATGTAAAATGTGATAAATGTGTACATGGAATAGAATGAACTTCCCTCCTATGAAGTGTGATGCAAAAACCAACCCTTGTGTCCCTTGTGATGGAGCTAGATGGATGCAATAGATATCTTAGATGCCTTTGATGGATGCAACCTTAGGTGGTGATAATTAATGCTTAGTGCTTAGTCCTTTATTATGATCACATAACTTTATATTTATATGATTCCTTTGCTTGAATTTTGTAATTAACCTTGAAAATGCCAAATACCAAAAAGATAAGATGCTCAAATGGCTAGAAAGGACCCAAAAAGTGTGAATAAAGTACATAGGGGTTAGGGGTGCCTAAATTGGACGGGGTCTCCCCAGCACCGGCATCCCTGAGCTAGGTGCTTTGGTGTCTTGGATGACAAAAGTGAAGTATAAAAGGTTAGACTAAGCAAACAGAGGTGTAAGACTGAAAGTAACAACATAAAGCAAAGAAAGGTGGCCAAATACATGGGTTAATTAGTACTATTCTTACTTAGGAATCATATGAATAATAGTATGTAATCAAGACTAGATAATTACCCAAAGTACGTGATTTTGTGTCTACTAGGAGGTCTAGAACTAGAGGCTTCACCACTCAATCTACGCTACCGATTATGACCCATGTATCTCTCTACCTACCTACAAAAAGTGTCACCTTTGTCGATTGCTCAGCCAGAAATGACCCCGTAGCTCCACAAAACTTGCAAATACATCTTGTACTAAGGGACCTCCACACACCTCTCTAGCTTATTGTGTCTCCTTTTACGGGGGCACATTCTAGGCCATACCAAATCTTGTCATGAAACACGTTATGCCCGGAATAACTCGGTCACCTGGAAATTGATCCTATAGCCACATAGTCCGCCGAATTCATTGGAGCTCTACTCCATCCCCCATATTCTCGGTATGGCCTCCATATCACGGCCTCTAGCCCCATACAATTTAGCATAGCCCTATAGGTATCGGTGTCCATCCTCCTACTCGAATGCTTACCCATCTCCCAACAAATATATCTAGCCTTGCCCACTCTCCTTGAGGTCCACCAAGTAACCTCAATATCGTGGCATGCTCATAGCTCATACACATGTAGCAATGTAGTAGCTCCAATCCCACCCATGTGCTCCTCCTACGTAAATCTATATAGAACTCGTATAGGTGTACCAATACACATCGTGCCCACACATATCTCGTCCCATCCTCCTCTATCCAATGGTAAATATCATGCATTTTATATAAGATGCCTGCTTCACCACCCTCCACTACAACTGACAAAATAATCACAACAACAATGAACTTCCACAATCACAGAACCTCCAATCTCGATATAACGTCCGGACTAATATGGACCTCAGTATGTACTCGGGTCCCTGTAAAGAAATCGCCTAGTGACCCTCATCTATCTCTAAGCATCATCTATATTCAGCACTTGAACCCTCTCACCAATAATAAGCAATCACAATATGCGATATACGTCCTCCAAAGTCACAATCATATTTCCTATAGGCAACCAAAATGTGCAAGTATTTGCACACTATATCTTGCATAAAGCGGTGATCATTATAATATTATGGGGCACGACTCCTATCCTCGCTATGTGTTGCGGGCCGACATGATCTAATATATCCCACTCATCATCTGACAAACCCAATCCTAACAATGTGCTCAAATGACGACCACCATGAAACTCTCATGAATGAATATCCTCTCGCACACCACAAAAACAACAAAAACAACATTAAAACATCATACATATACAAATATACCTACCTATAACATAAAAAAACATCAATTTTCAAATTTTTATACTCTAGGCTAAGAACTACCCTTCCGGGTCATCAATACCTGTGAGCTGAGACACGGGCGCCCATGCGCAGGTCACCAAATCCCATGCCCGGGTGTTGGAGTCCCAAAGGTCGTTAGTGCCTTCACTACTCTTGCCCAGGTATGAAACACTTAGAAAATAAAAAACAAAAATTTTTGCCAAAATTCACTAAAAATAACTAATTTCAACAAAAATTTTGAAAAACAAATCACACTTACTAGCTCAGTTGTCGTACATGATGCCACCATTGCCACCTCCATCTCAAAATGAATCAATCATGGTGCTCTCACTTGGGGCATCTTCATACACCCAGAGATCCAAATCACACTCACACAATAATCAAATGAGTTTCCTATTCACTTTTTCATATTACTATTTATAGTAACTTTCGATTACCTACCATGCTATCGTCATTATTTACACCTATCCTCCGAACTAATCAAAATTTCATGATTTTCATCATAGTTTGATCATCCTTACTCGATTATTATCTTGTTTACATTGTTCTCTTCAAAATTCTACCTACTATTATATCATACACATTCCACAAACACTATATTCCTCCTTGACATCATTTTAACTCGATATACACACACTTTTGCGATATCTATCATACATTCACTATTACATCATTACATGATTACTTTCAGCTCAGCGTTTGTTCTCATCATCACTCCCCTTTCACTTTGAAAGAGAGACATACAATTGAGGCATCCTATAATCCCCTCATACCATTACATGATCATTTTACATTTATAACTTTCTCATTATCGAAAAGTTATTCGTACATTACACAATGTTTCACACCACTTTCTTGCAATCCCCCTAATGACCTAATCTAGGGGTGACAAGTGGAAAATATCTCCATATGTAACCAATTAATTAATCACATACATTCAAATATCAAAAACACAAATCTTTTACTATTCAAAATCACATCAATCAATCGACACAACACAATGTATTTATCCTCCCGTATGACCTAACTTAGATGTTATATCACCACTTTTCCAGATGACCTAACATGGGAAATTATTCTACATTCTTTATCGATTCCTAATGACCTAACATGGAAGCCATCTCATACACATTGCGGTGATACCCTTGGAGAGGGGGCAATGAGATGTCATTGCCTTTCCTAAACTACTCTTGTATGGGTTTGATCGATATAAATCAAAATGGATCCAAATAAACAAAATCTAGTTTTTATCCGTCTACTATGGTGGTGGACCTTTTGAGAATGTAGTTAAAGTTGGAGAGTAAAACTAGACCTCTCTCCCTACACTCTTCCTCTAGTGGCAAGATGCCCAAATCCTCAATTTTTCACACATGAAATTGGGTTGGGAACTGATCACTCCTTACCCCAACACATCTCCATTAACAAAAAAATTGAAATCTCCAATCACTCAATATCAAAATCATCAATCTCACTTAGTGCTCCTCATAATGGTCCCACGTCTCTCATTATGCCGCATGGATTGACATGTTGATCCATGGTTCACCATGCTATATGTTCTTATTATGTGCACGCATACTTCTGCAACATGGGCTTCTCCAAACTTCTTCCAGGTATGTTCCTTACTTCCTTTACACTACTTGAATTTCATTCAAATAGCATAAAGGGGGAAAATGTAGACACAAAATCACACACTTACTACTATTTACTATATCACCAAGTATGTTGTTTTATATATGGATCTTGCATAAGAAAATTATTCACTGGTGACCCATTCCCTAGTCCATCCACTTGTCTTGTTGGTTTCTATTTTTTTATCTTTCACATTTGTCACTCATACACCCAGTTCTGGTCAGGTCATAGGGATCCCTATCAGTCAGTCTTCACTCATTTATCATCATTTATCTCTAGACACTAGCACACAGGACTGGACACTAGCGCCCAAGCAATCGTGTCCATCACGGGGTGCTCATGCCCTCTTTAAGTTTGATTTTATTTTTTATATTTGAGGCTGGTTTTTTTATTTTCCCTCTCTTATCTCGAGGTACTAATCGACGTGTCGGTCATTAGTGTCAAAATTCGAGCAAGAGATCCCTATATAAACACAACATACACACCATAATAAGGGCGGGCAATTCTTATCAAGGGTTATTTATCTACATATCTCAAGGGACTGCATTTGGGTGCATTATTCTGCATACACACTACATATGAAGGGGATTTAATTCTATTCCATCCACACATTTGCATTTTATCTAGTTGTCACCTGCTATCTTGGCGTCATTCGTGCGAGGGTGACCTAGGAGAACTATTGCACACACAAACACATAGAACTATATTGGGTCTAAGATGTAGTGCAATGCTCGGTCGTAAGTTTACTAGTTGATGACTGAGGATAGTATGACCCCTCATTTGAATCTTTCCTTTATAGGATTTGATGTCTTTTTTAGGGTTTTATATGAGGATATTTGTGTACAGGTTTACAGGTACCCCTACGATCTAAATGCAACATACGGGAAATCAAAGGAAAACAAGTGTGAAACCCTAGCGATAGTATTAGAACTAGGTTACGACCTTTTTTACAGACTCCAGCACCCCCACAGAGGTCTTGGGCACCCGCAAGCGCCCCTATCCTTGCCCAGACACGTGTGTCTAGGCATTTCCCCTATTATGTATTTTTTTGAGGTTCGTTGCGAAGGTCTATACTTATGTTTCATCACATTTGTGATGCCCATTAAAACAACCCACTTGAGACCCAAGAAACAACCTAGGGTTAGTTAGGAAAATTATGGATTTTTTGTTTTGTTTAGAAGTGTCCACAACTAGGTTACAAGAAAACAGTTGACACTAACAGGTTCCAGAATAAGTTTAAAATTACTAGAACATACTTTTCCTTTATTAACAATTTATCGAGAGGTCAATTCATCCAAATTTTTAGGGTTAGAAGTTTCAATTAGGTTCAGGGAGTAAAATATCTCCATACCCATTCTCTGACAAGATCAGAGTTTCAACTTGAATTTTCTCACACTTAACGCATTAAAAATTTCCCTAAATCATTCCCATTGGATAGGAAATTTTCTCATCTTTCCAATGATATAAAGAAGTCCTCCTAACTCCTTGTAGAACTCCAGATATGGACCAACGGACTTTAGGGGTCAAATTTTCCCCAAGGGGACACATGTCGAGCGGGAAGAAGACCCTTTGTTGGGTTGGTGGGTCGCGGGGCGGTGTTTGAAATTTTTCTTGTGTAGGAGAAAATTCCCATTTTCACCCGTGCCTCGCCCGAGCCGCCTGGGGACACATGTCAGGCTCTCATAGCCATCGCCGGGAGAAAAGAGGGAAGGGTGGGGTAGCGGAGGTGTTGTGGAAAATTCACCGAGGAGGGAGAAATTACAATACGTGCTCGCACGCCCGCGGTTCCACCAAGGACACGTGACGGCCAATCAAACAATGTGAGGAAGAAGATGTGGAAGATGGGGGTGGTGGGGGATGAGTGTAATTTTCTCCAACGGAGGGGGAAATAGGTAAGTTCGACGCGCGGGTCCGCACGTCTGAAGAAGGGTCTTCAAAGGGGCGGGAGTGAGAGTGCGAGGTCGTAGGGGGTCCATTGAATTTTTTTCCAAAACAATAATTCAAAAAATGGAAAAGTTGAAAGGGTTTTCCCACCCCGCTATCACCCCATGCTACCACATGGTAGCCTCTGGTTGGCGATGGGCCGGGAGAAATTTCAAAAACTTTCCCAAATTTTTTTTTAAATTTCCTAAAGAATTTTAACGAGAATTTTTCGGGCCACAGCCCATGGAAAATTCTCCCAAATTTTACCATGAGGCAAAAAAAAAAATTTGAAGGGCCACAACTTTGGCTAGAAAGCTTAGTTTTGGGAAAACAAGGACTTTTTGGAAAGCTCTCAATGCCCTCTTTGCACATGAATCATAAATTTTACATTTTGATAAATTTTAAGGGTAAATTTTACAAAAAACGATCTGCGAGGCTTTTAAATAGCAAGCTGGTAATTTCAAGTAATAAATTTGATTTAATTTGATCACCTCCTTCACTCAACATGTCGAAGCAGGACATGGAGGATTACTCTAGGAAGGATTTATAATGTTTTAGGAAGGTAAATTTGCTCGATTGATTCCAATTTAATTTTTTTCCAATAATTGATGAAAACGGCTATGAAAGGGATTGGGCTTGATTTTGCAATGTTTAAATTGTTTTCTTAAGTTTTCTTTGTCAATTTGAGTTCATTGATAATACAACATGCTAAATTTTAACATTTCCAAGTTGATTATAATGTGCAAGCCCGCTGTACATTTTGATTAAATTTATTGCCAGTTTTATATTTATAATGAGAGATCCATTTCTAGAAAGTCTATTTATCAATTTCATCATTTAAGTGTGGTATTTCATTTCTAATCTAATCTAATACATTCAATTGTTTATAACCAAATCATTTAAGAGCCAAATTGTAAAATCTGGTTTCCAATTTGATATATTCCCAAAAGAGACAAAGCAATATACTTCCTTCATACACATTTCTTTCCTTTACATTTAAACAAAGATTTAAATATCTCTTTTGCCATACAATGAAACATTTAATTCAATCCATTTTCTATCTTTCCCAAAATATATATTTGAAAACAAGGCAACTAATACAGTTACATCCCACGTTTTTCTTCCTTTTTCATCTTCCAAAACAGGGATTTCAAATCACAATTTGATATTCCAATTCAGCACAACAATGCAAATGAGGGAAAGTATTGCAATTCTTTATTAATTCAAAAGGAATACATCTTTACATCCTTCCATGTTTGAATGCAAATAACACATTTCTATTTCTTTCTTTCAATAAATGAAACAGAGTGTAATTATCCTTCACATTCGAATGTAAAACTTTCACAATCAGTTACAACATCTTTTATTCACAAATATATATTACAATTTCATCCACTTCAAGTGGGACAGGATTACAAATGAATTCGTTTTGCAAGGGGCTGGCAAAATTGTCTTCTTTCGCTCTAGAACAACATGCAAGTTTTATTTTCCTTCCAAATTGATCACAACAAAAGTGGGGGAAAGGCAACGCTCTCCACCCAACCAAGACATCCAATGAAAGGAGAAGCTATCCTTCATCATTGGCCCCGAGCCCCAACCAAAATAGAATAACATGTGTGATTCAACCCATGGAAACAACTGGCTTCCACTAAACACACAACATTCTTTCAACATGCATAATTCATTATAAAACACAATCCAAACAAAAAAACAACAGATTTACAACAAAGCATTTGCAAACATTCAAACAGAACTCAGGCTTGATCATGCAAGCCAAAGGAGCAAGGACTATGGGGAAGCTACTTATGCCTCCCAATGGGAATTGGGCATCCACCTGTAACAAACCACCAATAAAATTTCACCAAACATATCCTTATGCCCCCTCGAGAATCCCTCCTTATGCCCCCCACAAAGTAAGAAATGCAAGCTATTTCTTTTCCATGGTGGATCCCAAACCCAAACTCCCTCCAAAAATTCTGATGCCAATGGCATTCCCTTATGCCCCCACATGGATTCCCCATAGCCTTCTCCTACACCATTCCTATGGCAGTCTACCTACCAGCCAATAAATAAATAAAAACATGCACCATTCACACAACACAACAAGAAAATAACAGCATAAAAGAAGGATTAAACTCCTACCTCTCCATGGTAGCTTTTGTTTCTAACAACTAGATTTCAATGCCAAACACACAGTCCCAAAACAACAATGCCAAGTATGAAATTATCTCCAATCTCCTCCACAATCCACAAGAGCTCCAAACAACAAAAATGCGCCCCCAAAGAAGTTGCAAAATGATTCAACAACCCAAAATAAGAAAAGAGTTTGAATTTTATAGAAGAGGGAAGAGAAGAGGATGATGTGGATCCATGTAGGATGCCACCTCACACATCCTCAACTCCAAACACAAAAGACAAATTTTCATTCTCCCAAGCACAATAAAGAGGTGGGTGAAAATATGACAATTTACTTGCACACTCCAAAAAGCCCACACCCCAAAGGACTGCAAATTAAATAAAATGTAAGAGAGTGTAATCAAAACTTGCAACATGATTTATAAAATGCATTATAAAAGTCTAAAATCACCTCTCCAACCATAAGTATGGTTGGTAAATTAAATTTAGAGGTATGAGACAAGTTTTACTTGTCCCACAAGCCTCCAAAAACAGCCCCCAAGGAAAAATTTGAATTTCTAAGGAGGTGGAGTGTTTCATATTCCAAAATATGACTTACACAACTCTTACACAAACTTACACATCCCTTACATATTTAATACAAAGATCCAACAACTTCCATTATTACTTTCTCATATCCCAATTTGACTTATTTAAATTTTAACCATATGATTTCTCACATTAATCTACCACAATTTTAATTAAATAAAAGAAAGGGACACATTACTAATAAAATACATACAACAATAATAAAATTAACCACATTAATAATTACACAAAACCCATGGTCACATATAAAGGTGATCCCCCATGGGAATCCCTAACAACAACAAACACAACACAATAAAACAAGTTGCCATGGTGACCTTGTCGAATTCACCTAGAATTCCATTGTGGTTGGTCTCAATCCCCGATGTTTGTTGTGATTTTTAACCTGCAAAACACAAATACCTCCTTCGGCCTTGTGGCCATATTAAAACATCCAAAATGAATATAAATATAATCACAAAATCATCTAAATAAGTGAATCACAACAACATCAAGGCGTTTAACATTATCACATACAATTTATATCAACAACTATATCATCATCATATAATATTCATTTTCTAGATCTACTCATAATATCCAAAATCACATGTCCAAACAACATCCATAAAACATCCATGTCAAATAGTATATCATCATCCACATATGAGTGTCTCTAATAATCATCATGCATCATAACCAAATCAAGATCAACAATAATCCATGATCAAATGTCTAACATCATACTAAATCAAAGCATAATAATGTCCATAATGTAAACAACAAGTATTAAAATAAGCATCAAATGGTGTCAAAGGGAAGTGGGCACCACATCCCCCTCCCCTTAGATTTGACTTCCTCCTATAAGTCACTTGGAACAAATGTGAAACCGAACTCATAATGAAGTAGCATCCTCCCATGTAGTCATAGTCTCGTCATATTTGTCCCACTTTGCACTCGAACTCGATCAACCTCTCTCGCCTCGAAGGCCTAGGTTCCTGTGATCTAGGATGTGAATGGGCTCCTCCATCATCCTGTCCCTAATCCCCGCACATGTAATGATGTCCAATCCAACACATGAGAAGGGTTTGCGATATATCTCTTGAGAAGCTGAAACATGAAAAACATCATGTATGCAAGACAAGCTGGGTGATAATGCTAGACGGTAGGCCAAAGGGCCGATACACTCCAAGATCTCAAAAGGACCAACAAATCTAGGAGCTAACTTAGAACCTTTTCCATAACGGATAGGGATCTTGTTTGGCACGACACAAAAGGAACACCTTCATGCCCACATCGAAACTACGGTTGATCCTATGCTTATATGCATACTTATTCTACCCATCTGTGCCTCTTGCAATCTCTGCCTGATTAACACCACCTGCTTGCTCCATGTCCTATAGAAGAGCTGGTCCAAGAGAAACCTTGTCCTCTAGCCTATCCCAACTAAGGGTGTCCTGCACTCTCTACCATACAAAGCCTAAAAGGAGCCATTCCTATGGAACTGGAAACTATTATTGTAGGAAAACTCCATTAAGTATAGGTACTCCTCCCATTTAGACTGCTAATCTATCGCATACATCCCGAGCATGTCCTCTAAAATATGATTCACCCTCTCGGTTTATCCATCTATCTCGGGGTGATATTATGTCTTGAAGTTGATTCTCATCCAGGACATCTTTGCGTGGTAGTCAGAAATGTGAAGTGTACAAAGGATCGTTGTCATAAATGATCTTCCGCAAAATCCGGTGCAACTGAAAATCTCATCCAAATACACTTGTGCCACTTTGCTCTAGCTATATAAGTGGTCTTTTTCGAGAAAAATGAGCCACTTTTGTCAATTTATCAACCCTGGCCATAATGGCGTCGTGGTGATATCTCGACATCGGTAGCCCAACAATGAAATCCATGGAAATGGTGTCCCACTTCAATTCCGGTATAACATGAGGATAAAGAAGGCCTATTGGATACTTGATGCTCAGCCTTAACTCTTTGACACTCTAAACATCATGACACGAACTAGGCCACGTCTCTCCGAAGTCCTCTCCAATGATACAATTGTCTCAAGGTGGCGTGCATCTTCTTCACCTCGGGATGGGCTAAATAGGGTGCATGATGTGCCTCTACCAAGATGTCCTACCTCAAGCCTCCATCTCTGGGAACATATATCCTTCCTCTGTGCCTAAGAAGACCATCTGCCTCTAAGGAAAAACCATCAAACTTCCCCTCAAGGGGTTTGTGTGACTCGATCTTTGCTTGTCTTTGCGATGTAGAATTTGCATTAAGAGGAAGCTTCTTTGAAGAATCCTTCTCCATAAATCTATGCTCACTGAGGTGGCCATATCCACATGTCTCCATCTGCTGAGAGCATCTGCTACCACGTTCTCCTTCCCCTTTATATGATCTATCTCCATGTCATACTCACAAAGCAACTCCATCCAATGCCATTGTAGCGAGCATTGAGATTGGGCTGCGTGAAGAGGTGACAAAGATTCAAATAATTTGTCCTAAGTGTGAATCTCCTGGCAAGAAGAAAATGCCTCCATCTAACCAAAGCATACACAACTGATGCAAGCTCAAGATCGTGAGTTGGATAATTAAGCTCGTGATCTTTGAGTTTGCGAGACTCAAAAGCTACTACTCGCCCTCTTGTATTAACACACCTCCAAGTCATGCTAAAGAAGCATCATGTGCAAACAAATAACTCACCCTGTGGATCCGACACTGCAAGAATAGGTGTTATAGTGAGGCAATCCTTTAGTGTTCTGAAGGCATGCTCGCATCTATTCAACCAAACAAACTTCTTCCCTTTACTCTGAAGGGAAGTGATAGGGTGCACAATCCAAGAGAAGTCTTGAACAAATCTATGAAGCTGTGCACCTCCGTCATTATAGTGGGTGCTGACTAATCCATAATGGCTCTAATCTTAGAAGGATCGACTGTGATACCTTCCCCATAAATGATATGACCTAAATGTTGCACTCTCTATCGAAAGAAAGCACACTTCTCCACCAAGTTCCCATAAAAGCAATTTGTTGCTCCCAAAGACAGTGAAGAACTTGGCAAAGGTACCCCTCGTGTTCCTCATGTGTACGTGAGTATATCAAAATTTCATCTAGGAAGATGAGCATGAAGCGATCTACTAAGGTCCTGAATACCCCATTCATCAAACTCATGAACACTGTGGGGGCATTAGTCAAACCAAAAGGCACCACTGTGAACTCATAGTGCCCATATCTCGTGCGGAAGGTGATCTTATGAATGTCTACCTTCGAAATCCTCACCTCATGGTAACTTGACTTAAGATCAATCTTAGAAAAATTGTGGCTCCCTTCATCTAATCAAACAAGTCATCAATATGCGAGAAGGGGATAATGATTCTTGATCGTTACCTTATTCAGTTGGTGGTAATCAATACACAACCGTAAGCATCCATCCTTCTTCACAAAGATCACCGGTGCACCCAAAAGGGATACACTAGGATGGATAAGGCCTTTCTCCAAAAGGCCCTCAAGCTGCAACTTGAGCTCACAAAGCTCTGGGGTGGTCATTCGATAAGGTGCTCGTGAGATAGGCTCTACTTTAGGAACTAGATCTATATGGAAATCAATCTCACATGGGGGTGGTAACCCTGGTAGCTCCCTTGGAAAGACATCAACAAAATCTCTCAAGATGGGATGATCATCTAGCGATGGTCCACTAGACCCATCCTTTGACCTATCATCAGTAAATAAAGACATACATCTATTAACCCCATCGCACACACCGCTTAAGTTGCATAGCGGAGATGGTGCAAATAGAAATGAGTCTCCTGACCCCTGAAATCACCGACTCCACTCCCAAATCATCTGCACAAGATATAGTCTTGTGGTAATAATCCATCCTGGCCCGTGTGTGAGATAACCAATCCATACCCAAAATGACTCCATACGAGCCCAAAGGAAGGATACAGAGATCTGAGGTAGTGGTGAAAGGTCCCAAATCTACTACACACTCCTTAACTAAGGATTCTACAGAGATCTTGGCTCCAGAAGCCATCTCGACATCCCAACTAAGACCTTTCCTAACTACCACCAGCCTACATCACTCTACTAAAGATGGTGCAATGAAAGAATTAGAAGAACTAGAATCAAACAATACAGAGGTAAGAATACCACCAATGCTACATGTGGTCTCAATGATTGTGCTCTGATGCTCTACCTGGTGGTTCTCAACTGCTACATAAATCCTGTGGCTACGTCCCATGTCACCAATAGTTGGCTCTGAGATCTGTCTTACCCTTGTTGTTAGGGTTCTGTGGGCAATCTCTCCAAAAGTTTCCAGTAACTCCACATCCAAAAGACCCTCCTGATCCTCCCCAATGATCCTCCCCAATGAGTATCACCTCGGTAAGTGCCCTGGAAGTGTGGCATGGATCCCGATGATCCAGCTGTGCAGTTTGTTGAGGTCTCTACTTGGTGAGTTCTGTTGAGTGAGCTCTAGGTCCACCTGTGTCTGATGGGACCCCTAGGAGGAGGACCCATACTTCAACCTCTCTGTGCATTAGCTCTCTGTGGAGTCAGCATGAGGTGGGGGGGGACCGCTGCTCTTTTATTGTTGCTATGGTCTAAATGATGACTATGTTGTACCCTGTCCACTATGAGGAAGGGGTAGTGACCCCCTCGATCTACCGTCCTCCTGCTTTGTATGTGGCTCCCGACTTGGTCTCTAGCTCTTTGAGTCTTTCTCCAAGTCTCCTCTGTTATATAGGCCTTCTCGATGGCCTTAGCTAATGTCTGTAGGCGGTGGATCTGCACTACACCTCCAATATCTAAATTCAGGCCCTGGATGAGCTTGTGAATCTACACCTTCTCATCCTACATGTACTCAACATACTGGAGTAGATCCATAAATCTACTCTCATACTCCATTCTTGAAAGAGATGCTGTCGCGAGTCATGGAACTCGTCGATCCTCTCTCTTGAATGAACCTCGTGACAAATACCTACTCTGAATCTCTCCTCAAAAGCTCTCCCAAGTCACTCTTTCTTTGAATCTACATAGAGCTTCTGCTCCTCTGTCCTCCACCACACTCCTACTCCATCCCTTAGTAGATGGATCACAACACGAGCTTTTGTGTTCTTTAGAAAAGGACAAAGCTTGAAAGCAACCACTCAAGCTCACTAGCAGTGCCTCTACCGAAATCCACCTGTGTCACCTGAGTAATGTGAGGGTGAAGCTTCAGGATCTCCCTGATGTGATCTATAGTTGTGGTCTGACGGCCTCTAGGTCTCTCTACATGCTCATCCCTAAGCCTAGGGCTCCAAGACCTCTCTATGCTCTGGAACTCCGTCACCCTGTCCCCTCAGTGGTGACTCTGCTCTGGCTGACTCCGCATGGGAGTTCTCTCCTCTATGCTCCTCGCTGGGTCGAGGAGATACCTGACCCTCGATGGAAGGGGCTCTGTGTCGACTACTGCATGTCCTCCTCCTAGAGCGTGTGTGAGCATTGACATCTGAAGAGTCTGCAAGATCTGGGGTAGGATAGCTACTACACCCTGATCTGGTGGTGGTGGTAAGTTTGAGTTGATGGGAAAATTCCCCCCACCCCGTCTGCGCCTCCTACAAAGACCAAAGTGAGAGTTAGTTCATTATTCTAGGTCTTACTTAGTTTCCATGTTTGCTAAAAGATGTAATTTCTAAACTAAGTTATTTTGTTTTAGATTTAATAATGTGCTAGGTTTAAGTTTCATGTCCCAAGTTTTCTAGTGTGCCTAATGGTCCAAGCTTTTGAACCACTGCTCTGATACCAAGTGTGATGCCCGTTAAAACAACCCACTTGAGACCTAAGAAACAACCTAGGGTTAGTTAGGAAAATTATGGAATAATTTTTTTGTTTAGAAGTGTCCACAACCAGGTTACAAGATAATAGTTGACACTAACAAGGTTCCGAACAAGTTTAAAATTACTAGAACATACTTTTCCTTTATTAACAATTATCATAGGTCACATGGTCCAAATTTTAGGGTTAGAAGTTTTAGTTAGGTTCAGGGGGTAAAATATCACCATACCCATTCTCTAACAGGCTCAGAGTTTCAACTTGATTTTTCTCACACTTAACACATTCAAAATTTCCCTAAATCATTCCCATTGGATAGGAAATTTTCTCACCTTTCCAACGATATAAATAAGTCCTCCTAACTCCTTGTAGAACTCCAAATATGGACCAACGAACTTTAGGGGTCAAATTTTCCCCCAAGGGGACATGTGTTGAGCGGGGAAGAAGACCCTTTGTCGGGTTGGCGGGTCATGGGGCGGTGTTTGAAATTTTTCTTGCATGGGAGAAAATTCTCATTTGTGCCCGCGCCTCCGTTGTGCCTCCAGGGACACGTGTCGGGCTCCAAGTCATCGCCGGGAGAACAGAGGGAAGGGCGGGGCGGCAGAGGTGTTGTGGAAAATTTGCCGAGGAGGGAGAAATTCGATACACTCTCGCATGCCCTTGGGTCCACCAGGGACATGTGGAGGGAGACAATCAAACAACATGGGGAAGAAGACGTGGAAGACGGGGTGGCGGGGGTTGAGTGGAATTTTTGCCAACGGAGAGGAAATGGGTAAGTTCGATGCGCGAGGTCCGCGCATCTCGTGGAAGGGTCTCCAAAGGGGTAGGAGTGGGAGTCGGGGTCGTGGGGTCCTTTGAAAATTTTTCCAAAACAAAAATTCAAAAAGGGAAAATTCGTGAGGGTTTCCCACCCCCTGTCACCCCCATGTGCATTTGCCACGTGGCAACCTCGGTTGGTTCATGGGCTAGGGAAATTTCAAAAAATTTCACCAATTTTTTTTTTTTTTTAAAATTCTAAGGAATTTTAACGGGATTTTTCGGGCCGCAGCCTTGCCAGGAAAATTCTCCCAAATTTTCCCCAAGGCAAAAAAACTTCAAGGGCCATAACTTTTGCTAGAAAGCTTAGTTTTGGGAAAACAAGGACTTTCTGGAAAGCTCTCAATGCCCTCTTTGCACATGAATCATAAATTTTACATTTTGATAAATTTTAAGGGGTAAATTTTACAAAAAACGATATGTAGGCTTTTAAATAGCAAACTGGTAATTTCAAGTAATAAATTTGATTCAATTTGATCACCTCCTTCACTCAACATGTCAAACAGACATGGAGGATTACTCTAGGAAGGATTTAGAATGTTTTAGGAAGGTAAAATTGTTTGATTGATTCCAATTTTTTTTTCCAACAATTTGATGAAAATGACTGTGAAAGGGATTGGGCTTGATTTTGTAATGTTTAAATTGTTTTCTTAAGTTTTCTTTGTCAATTTGAGTTCATTGATAATACAACATGCTAAATTTTAACATTTCCAAGTTGATTATAATGTGCAGGCCCGAACTGTACATTTTGATTAAATTTATTGCCAGTTTTATATTTATAACAGAGATCCATTTCTAGAAAGTCTATTGATCAATTTCATCATTTAAGTGTGGTATTTCATTTCTAATCTAATCTAATACATTCAGTTGTTTATAAACAAATCATTTAAGAGCCAAATTGTAAAATCTGGTTTCCAATTTGATATATTCCCAAAAGAGACAAAGCAATATACTTCCTTCGTACACATTTCTTTCCTTTACATTTAAACAAAGATTTAAATATCTCTTTTGCCATACAATGAAACATTTAATTCAATCCATTTTCTATCTTTCCCAAAATATATATTTGAAAACAAGGCAACTAATAGATTACATCCCACGCTTTTTTTCTTCCTTTTTTCATCTTCCAAAACAGGATTTCAAATCACAATTTGATATTCCAATTCAACACAACAATGCAAATGAGGGAAAGTATTGCAATTCTTTATTAATTCAAAAGGAATACATCTTTACATCCTTCCATGTTTGAATGCAAATAACACATTTCTATTTCTTTCTTTCCAATAAATGAAAGAGTGTAATTATCCTTCACATTCGAATGTACAACTTTCACAATCAGTTACAACATCTTTTATTCACAAAATATATATTACAATTTCATCCACTTCAAGTGGGAAAGGATTACAAATGATTTTTTTACAAGGGGCTGGCAAAATTGTCTTCTTCTGCTCTAGAACAACAACATGCAAGTTTTATTTTCCTTCTAAATTGATCACAACAAAAGTGGGGGAAAGGCAACGCTCTCCACCCAACCAAGACATCCAATGAAAGGAGAAGCCATCCTTCATCATTGGCCCCCGAGCCCCAACCAAAATACAATAACATGTGTGATTCAACCCATGGAAACAACTGGCTTCCACTAAACACACAACATTCTTTCAACATGCATAATTCATTATAAAACACAATCCAAACAAAAAACAACAAGTTTACAACTACATTTGCAAACATTCAAACAAAACTCAGGCTTGATCATGCAAGCCAAAGGAGCAAGGACTATGGGGAAGCTACTTATGCCTCCCAATGGGAATTGGGCATCCACCTGTAACAAACCGCCAATAAAATTTCACCAAACATATCCTTATGCCCCCCAAAATCCCTCCTTATGCCCCCACAAAGTAAGAAATGCAAGCTATTTCTTTTCCATGGTGGATCCCAAACCCAAACTCCCTCCACAAAATTTGATGCCAATGGCATTCCTTATGCCCCCACATGGATTCCCCATAGCCTTCTCCTACACCATTCCTATGGCAATCTACCCAACCAACCAACAAATAAAAAAAAACATGCACCATTCACACAACACAACAAGAAAATAACAACATAAAAGAAGGATTAAATTCCTACCTTTCCATGGTAGCTTTTGTTTCCAACAACAAGATTTCAATGCCAAAACACAGTCCCAAAACAACAATGTCAAGTATGAAATTATCTCCAATCTCCTCCACAATCCACAAGAGCTCCAAACAAAAAAATGCGACCCCAAAGAAGTTGCAAAATGATTCAACAACCCAAAACAAGCAAAGAGTTTGAATTTTATAGAAGAGGGAAGAGAAGAGGATGATGTGGATCCATGTAGGATGCCACATCACACATCCTCAACTCCAACACAAAAGACAAAATTTCATTCTCCCAAGCACAATAAAGAGGTGGGTGAAAATATGACAATTTACTTGCACACTCCAAAAAGCCCACACCCCAAAGGACTGCAAATTAAATAAAATGTAAGAGAGTGCAATCAAAACTTGCAACATGATTAATAAAATGCATTATAAAAGTCTAAAATCACCTCTCCAACCATAAGTATGGTTGGTAAATTAAATTTAGAGGTATGAGACAAGTTTTACTTATCCCACAAGCCTCTAAAAACAGCCCCCAAGGACAAATTTGAATTTCCAAGGAGGTGGAGTGTTTCATACTCCAAAATCTAACTTACACAACTCTTACACAAACTTACACATCCCTTACATATTTAATACAAAGAGCCAACAACTTCCATTATTACTTTCTCATATCCCAATTTGACTTATTTAAATTTTAACCATATGATTTCTCACATTAATCTACCACAATTTTAATTAAATAAAAGAAAGGGACACATTACTAATAAAATACATACAACAATAATACAAATTAACCACATAATAATTACACAAAACCCATGGTCACATATAAAGGTGATCCCCCATGGGAATCCCTAACAACAACAAACACAACACAATAAAACAAGTTCTCATTGTGACCTTGTCGAATTCACCTAGAATTCCATTGTGGTTGGTCTCCAATCCCTCTAATGTTTGTTGTGATTTTTAACCTGCAAAACACAAATACCTCCTTTGGCCTCGTGGCCATATCAGAACATCCAAAATGAATATAAATATAATCACAAAATCATCTAAATAAGTGAATCACAACAACATCAAGGCAGTTTAACATTATCACATACAATTCATATCAACAACTATATCATCATCATATAATATTCATTTTCTAGATCTACTCATAATATCCAAAATCACATGTCCGAACAACATCCATAAAACATCCATGTCAAATAGTATATCATCATCCACATATGAGTGTCTCTAATAATCATCGTGCATCATAACCAAATCAAGATCAACAATAATCCATGATCAAATGTCTAACATCATACTAAATCAAAGCATAATAATGTCCATAACATAAACAACAGTATCAAAATAAGCATCAACAGGTGTCAAAGGGAAGTGGGCACTACAACATTCTTCAACCAGGTATATTTTGGGACAAGAGAAATCAAGGTAAGTGCCTTATCTCTCTCATTTCCTTTCGTAATTAGAATTAAATAAATTGTCTAGCATTTGTATTTCATCAGACGTTATTTAATAGAAGTCATTGCTTTCATATTTTTAATAAAATAATTTAGATTTTATTAAATCGGTGATGACGATGGAAACTTTGCAATGTGACCAACCAACCCACCTCTCCATGCAATACACCAATGAATTCCACTCAAAGAATGATTAGTGTTTTCATATATTTGTCGAACAAGTGACAGGTAATCATGATAAGAGTAGTATTAGGTCATGTGTTCAAACCTTGGTGATAAAATTTCTAGCGTGGTTAATTCAATGCAAGAGTAGTCACCATGAAAACCTTTCCTAATATAGATACATATGACAATACTTCAAATTTATCGGTGTTAAGAACCTAAAATGTTAAGGATAAAGTCTTGGCTACAAATCCACAAGGAAAACTCTTACAAATGATACCTATTATTGCCTAGGAGAGCATGGAGAATGGCATAAGATAATGGTCTATAAAGATGACACAAAACCACATGATCGGCCCTTTGTTTTGTGGTTATCAAATTCAACAACTACAATGACTTGACTTGGGATGATGAGTCCACTCCATGTGTCCCTATCTCTAAAATGTATCAGGACACAAAGAATATAATTCCCCTTAAATTGAAATGTGTTCTAACTACCCTCAAATCACAAGGGATGCCATTGTTGACAATAACTTGCTCCACCTCCCTTTTCTCCAATTTAAATGATTGCTAAAAATAGTGTGTGCTTTGTATGTTCCTAGTCATAACAAAGCAATGTTTCACATACGTTCCCCCTAACATTTTTCCCATCCTTGAACTTCTCCTCCCTCAAACCCCTTCTTTGTTTCCCCTCCTCGTGTAGTGTTTCTCCCTCAATTTTCACTTCTTCAATCCATCCCTTTCGATTTTCACATCGCACCAATTTTTGCATCTGATTTATGGTTTATATCTTTTGATGACTAAACCTCGTCCGACATCTTTTTTTGACTGAAAAAAATTGCATGGAAATTACCAGCATACTACTATTTACTTGAGAGAGAGAGTCATACAATCACAACCACTAACAAATTATATATTGAACTACTTTCTTGCTTTTACAAATATGTATTGCTTCACATATCTTATCCTTTTAAAAATACCAATTCCTAAATTCATATATATACAAAAGTAAACATAAAAATTTTATAAAAAAGGTTTTTAATCCAATATGGAGCTTACACATATTTCTTGGCCTTAATTACCAAGGAGTGAAGACAATCCGTTCTATCAAATTCCCGGTATGATCCCGACTCCTATTGTTGTATCAATAATGCTAACAAGTTTTTATGAGTGCCGTTGTTAGAAATGTTGTTGATAAAAACCCTTATCATTATCCTGCTAACTATATATAATAAAATTTATCTTGGTAAGAATGATTTCACCCATGGAATATGTGTCGGACATGTACGTATTTAATTCCAACCTTTTCTCTAACTTTCCATTCATGTATTTGTCTTATCTAACAAATTGAAGCCCACCCATTTGTGATCCTTGACACCAATGCTCGTAGATGGATGACACCACCGGGAGTATCGATCGCTGGAGATGATGCCACCAATTCCAAAAACGTCGGCCGTGGAAGTTTGAATTCTAACCAACTCCGTTACCTGTACAATTGCATTATGGAGGAGGCTCATGACCACCCAATACCATGTTTTCACATTCGCTTGTCAATTGGGGACAAGAATCATAAGTTTTATTCAGAGATGGTTGTTTGCACATTTCTTGCTTTCCTACATTTACTCAACCTTACAATTGAAAGGGGGGCAACCAAGGAGCAAACATTGTGGTTGGGTTTTGAACGAGTAACCTATTGAATTTCCCACATTTTCTATTTTGACTCTTTAATCACAACTTGCACTCACATGAATGATGCAAGTGACATGAAGACAATAATGTCAAGCACATATAACAAATATTGTTGTGGGAATAACTATTCCAACCATAAAGGTGTGGGACATGTAGGTATTTAATTACCACCTTATTTCTAGCACTTCATTTATGTCTTTGTTTTATCTAACACATTTCACACCATCCAATTACAATCCTTGACTCGATGCTGTTGATAGATGACATCAATAAGACTATTGATTTTTTCCCATTCTCTTCAATCACATTTCAAGTACTTTCCTTTAAACAATCACCATATAGTTACTCCTCCCTAACATTACCACACAATACACCACCACCCACCATACTAATTTTAACTTCTATTCCAAGCTCTTTGCCTTCATGTTACTAACAAATCAAATACTTCAACCAACACAACTCCTCAAATCCAACCCTTTTCTTTTCCAACCCTTTTCCACAAATCCTTTAGTAAAAATAACAATTATAAAATAATACGAACGTAGCCTTTTGTTTTCTATGCTCCTCAACGTTACCCTTCAAATTTGAGCTTTGGTATCATAATATTGTTGATTCTTCGCGTTGTTTCTGCACACACCAATCTCTGGCTTGCAGGGGCTGCACATTTTCCTTACTATCTTGGGAGGTTCTTCGTGTATTTATTTTCGGCGAGTTGTTATATGTGGAAGTGACAATGGTGGGAGCAAATGTAAAGGCGGATACGAAAGAGCTAATTGAAAGGAGGAGTGGCCTCGAACAAGAAATGAATGTAATTATAGCCCGGCTTTGTGCGGAGTCTAATGGACCTGGTCTCACAGGCAACCTCCTCGACACCCATGTATGGACCTGGTTTCATTTTTTTCCTATCATCGAATACCTATATAGTCTACGTCGCTTTTTTCATTTCTCTCTTCTTATTTTCTCTTGATTCTTTTTATTTTGGTGAATTCTCCTGTGTGGGGTAATCTTTGGTGAGTATCTTTCTGGTTACGCCTTGGCTTAGATGTCATGATTGGGCGGATCTCTTTCTGCATATTCAGCCTGTTGTTGTACCCGACCTTCTCCGTCGGGTATGCCGCATTTTATCAATTAGAAACTTTACCATGGCTCTTCTAAAGCCCCAGTATTTTTACCACTTGGAGCTCATTGCATTGACAAATTTTCTCCTCTGGTTTTATTTCTGGGCTACATGCCCATAAGAATTATGGGCTGCTATTTTGGCACGAGGGAAATCTAAGTTTGGATTATACTCTCACCAGTATCCCATTACCATTATACTACAACCTTCTAGACGTTGTGGTGATGCTTATGTATTTTTTTGGAGATCATACACCTTTAAACTAAAGGTCAGGTTTTGACATGAGGGGGATCTAAAGCTGGATTATAACTACAAGTACCCCATTATCATAACACTGCAACCTCATGGGCCTTGTCTCGATGCTTTTCTATTTTTTGAGATTATACACTTTTAAACTAAAGCCGTGGAAAAATATCTCTATGGCCAAGAATAATTTTCATTTATGCTATCATCTTTAAACATTATTTTGGTTAAGGTAAAATATTTTATGTATGCGAAAAGAGATTTACTGTTTTACATGTAAGCATGCCTTTTTCCTAGATTGAACTATACTGATTGCACTGCTGTCAGGCATGTATTCATATAGAGGTCCCTTGCCATCCGATACAAACTATTGCCTACTGCTACAAGGTGTTACATATACAACGGCCTTATTAAAAATGGTACATCAGCTTCTACAGGGCCATTTATCAGCCATCCTTTGAAAGCAGAGAGTCCCTATACAAAATGTGCCATTCACCATTAACATCAGAAGATACAAAATGACGGTCTGTACTGACACTGCGAAAGCCATAATAGCTAATAGAAATGGTTGTGGAGACACTCAACAAACTCTAATGTGTCTTTGTGAATATCTTGTGCCACATGCTCCATAGGTGTAACAAACAACATCAATTTCCATTTGAGCTTGATTTTGTTTTAGCGATTTGTTTCTGAATGGTTTTAAAATGCATCAGTATGTATGGCTGGCCCAATTCCGCTTTCAGTTGGCTGTGAAAGATTATTATGATGACCTCCCTCCCACAGTTCTGATCTCAAACACTAATCAGCTCTTCTCTCGGTTTGATGGGGTACAATTCCTGCCATCATCTTTTATTCATTAGAGCAGGAGTGAGTTTGTTGTTGCTGTTGAAGAAATATAGGCCCCGTATATAACTCTCTTTTCTGTACTTTGTACTACCATCTGATTTTATGTTGCAGATTACAAAAGTCTTAACTTGGAAATTTAATTTGATTTGTAATTTTAAGTCTTGCAGTTCACTTGGGAATCGCCGCATCTGGGAAATAATAAAGCCCAATACATGCCTTGAAAGAAGGCATGTGTAAGAAATATGTACATTGTTTCTGGAACTGCATTTTGACAACTTCCAACATTGTCATGTTCATGGTTCCTTTACAAAATAACCTCTGAATATGGAAAACTATATCTTGGTTTTAGAATTGTTTCTGCAATCCAGGGTAACTTATTGAAACTCCTATAGAGGAGCCAGAAACTTCTTGAAATGGCTCCAGCAAATATAATTTTAAAAATGATTTGTGCAGTTTCTGGTCGTTTTCCAGGATTCTACAGAAATTCCAGCAATAGAACTTAGTTTTTGAAAATTTCACTGTTTGCAGGAGTTTCCATAGCTTCTGATGCTGTTTCAAAGAATTTCATGAAGTTTCCACTGTTTCCAATTTCATTTCCTGCCATTTTCTGTACTGATCCTAAACTGAGCACTGCTAAAACTACTAAAAATAGACTGACAATGCTATGAGCTGAAATTATGAAAAAACTGAAATTGATAGATATCTGAAACTACTGGAAATGTGGAACAGACTGCTGGAAAATCGAAAAAGTGCTAACACATGAGAAAAAGAGTTGAGGTCCGAATTGCTGTGGAAGTGTGAATTCTGCCGGAGAAACTTAAAAAGAAAACCTGGAATGCTGAAAACCCCAGGGCAGTATCTCTAGTTCTAAAAATCTGAAATCTGAACTGGCCTATGCTAAAATGGTATTTAGATTTGGTTTGTCTGGAAAAAATGGGCAAAGCATAGTTCTTTGCTAGAACTTGAAAGAAAAACACAGCTGTTTGTTGAGACTACAACGAAAACATAACTGTAATATTGCAGAAAATGGAAGAGACAGTACACAGCAGAGGAAACTTCCCTCAAAGGGTTTGGATGCCGACTCAGGCTGAATCTAGGGCCATAATAAATATGGACACTGCCTTGGCCAAACATAGTCTTCAGGCTTGTGCACAAATTGCTTTCCTCAAAACATACCTTTACAAACCTTTCGAATGGATCCCATTGACCAAAATCACGGTAGGCTTTTCCCAAAAGCAATAGGAGCATTGGACATAGAGTTTTATTGAAACTCCTTTATATCTTGTTGACATTGCCTTCTGGATCAAATGGCCCAAGACAGTAATCCAATAGATTTTATAGAAAAAGTGCTCATATAGAAAAATGATGATTGCCACATAGATGAGAAGGGAGTTACTCCAACTTTTACTTCCCACGTATTGATGTGTACTGTGTTATCACCTTCTGCAATAATGGATCCAAATGTTCCTCAATTGTAACCCCATGCTCATACTGAAGTTTACACAATCTAGAAAGAACTTGAGTGCATTTTAGTGAGAATTGGTGGAAGACCAATTCGCAAACTTGTAACCAATAGCTGCAAATTTCGGGGTGATTCAGCAAGCTTTATCCATGGAGAATATTGCAAGGCTCTAGCTTCTTCCACTTTTAGGCAAGTGTTTTTTATGTCTCTATTGTGAGTTGCAGAGAATATTATATAAGCCAGTGTGCTTGCCACTCTATATTTGGCGATTTCTCTTTGAGACAATTAGGTATAGGTTCATCCCATGGAACGACTGCAAATGTGTCTGAAATGTATCAACCACGGAGTTATGATTTCAAAGTCAAAAATTTAGCTTCTTTTTAGTTTTCTTTATGCGGTTTGCTACTAGAATAGGGGCATAGGCGGCATTTATTTGGAGGTTGCTCATATCCTTTCCCCTTCCTCTATTGTAGTCTCTTTCTTGAGGACTTCTAGAGTTTCTTTATTATAGGTTTCCCATAATCTTGGATATTGATCAACGAAGGCTTATAGATACTCAATTTTTCTGCAAAAATGTACTACTTTGCTAGGGGAGAGGGGCTAGTAGTGGTACACCCTAAGTTAAGGGGTCCACAAAATCAATTGTTTATCATGTGGGATTGTGATTTTTCACCAATATGTAGTTCATATTTGTCTTAGCTTATATTTTTTCTTTGGAATGTTTAATTGGAGGGAAAACCATATTTTGAATTGATTTAAAATAATAAATTTGAGTTACACTACAACCATGGTGGAAACTAATACTTGAACATGGGTGATAATGATTGAACATTGAATTTTTGTAACACCCAATGTTATTCAACTCAGATTAAGGGATTTTTTTAAAACAAACCCCTTAACCCCATTACATGCCTTCAATGATTTTATAATGCAGTAATAATAATCTAGCAAGTAATCTAGTTTACAATCCATCCGATAACATTTAAAACCATGTGCAGCTGTAAAGGTCATTTGGATCTACCGATACCCTTTATCTTATTCTTTCGAGCTTGTATGCAATTGGTCAACCTAGTTAGTTAGGTTTGTGAATTGATGTAATTCCTAAGTGTCTACTTGAAAATCAGCTTACTGAAATTCATGCAACATCACATACTTTTAAATAGGAACTAGGTGATCCGACAGTGTATTCAGCTGTTACACTACTTAGGCCAAAGTTTTCAAGCTATGCTTTGCATGCTTAGTTTCGTGACCGCACACAAGTCAAGCGAAACTTGTCCCATCACCAATCAGTTATCCCACACAGTTATCTGGATTCATCTTAATAATTAAGTGTATTAAGCTTATGTTTTAAGCAAGGCTTAAAGTCTAGGTCTCACCTCTCGATATATGTGTATGCTGACTGTACCAGCTTAGGACCCTATGGGAAAGATAATGATTACTCTTTTGACTCTCGTCAAAGGTTAAACATTACCCTTCCCATAGCCGACCTAAGATAGCACAGTCAGAGTACAAACAGATCGAGAAGCAAAACTTAAGAGTCCATACCAACTTAACACCTAAGGCGTTATAAGTTAAGTATAACGATAAGTGTTTAAATCAGAATATAAGGTTGATGATAATCGTTAATAACACATTTATTAATGTCGTTTCATGTTGTTAAACTCTTAGTGTCACTTTACGACTTTTCGTCGTTAAGTATCATTTCAGTTTAAACATCTTATTGGGTTTAGGTAATCATCCCAAGCCCTACTAGTTAATGTCGCGCCATTTACGACAAGGTCTAACCAAGTAATCAATTACTTGTGAATAATTGCAGCGTTGATCCACTATACTTTATTCAAATTATTAAATCATATTTACTGATTTGCAGCAGTTGTACTAATGTACTTTGTCATCATTATGTCACTTAGCTAGTGTCATATCAAGTACAATTAGACAATCAATTATTAATTAGTTGTACTATGTAATAAAACAATAATTAAATTTATCTTATTACAATCGAGTCTTAGAAATATTAATGTATTTCACAACTCTTGTACTGCTGTCCCAAACAATGTTGTTTGTTTACTTCTTTAATTAATCATTAATTAATGATATCATGATTATCATTACTATCATTTAATAAAGCAGATTAAATGATGTCGTAAGTACAATTAATTAATAAAGTCCAATTTATTTCACAATCTCTTTAAGTACAACAGTTGAAAATCAACATACATCATTGTTTCATCTCATAAGAATAATAAGGTTTAACATGATCTAAAGTACAATAATTTCATGTCCAAAAGTACAACATTTATTTTCAAGATGATATAAATGACCAACGATGTTTACAATATTGTGAAATAACTTTCGCTTAATAAGGATTACATGATCCAAGTTTAACTTATACATTAAATCAATGTTTACAAATCAGATATAAATATATCGCATGTCAAGCATGCATGTAACAATCCAATCTATCTCCTCGAAATACTTAATCCTTCCTGAAATCTGAAAGATAAAAATGATAGATTTACATGGTCAGTTCAACGAACTGACATAGATATATATCTCTCTGTCTAGATGTTTAATTACGAAACAACTAAATATATATTGACTGTCTTAATGCCATCAAACAAGTATCAACCATATAAGTAACAAAACTTCATGTACAATGTCTAAGAAAACAACCAATTATTATAACTTCCTTGCATGATAACATTGTAATTTAGTTTCTCATAATACTGGAATTTAAGACCTAAATTTCATTCCATAAGCCTTTCCTTTTTATTTACAGACATTACTAATACATTTGATCAGAATGATCCCACAACTACTTAACTTAATAAGGTTAAGTAAGGGAACTTAATAATAATAATGTTAACAATCATCCATCCAAGATCAACAAGTCATTTATAGAATATACCAAAATCAAGTACTCTTAATCCTTAACCAATCTAGGATTATCTTACAATTTTATCTTCCAGGATTTATCCTAGTTGTTTCCCCATAATGACTTTAAACTAATCAATGATAAAGAAACTGATATACTTTCCTTAGTTTACTTAATAAAATATACTATTCATCAATTCATAAATGATTGACCCTACTATGACCAAATAACTTTCATACCATCTATTAAAGTTGTTTTGAGTCATCCAACAATACTAATCGCAGTGTCTACCAGATCACATAGGACTGGTTTAGACTATATCCATCCACTACAACTGAACCCAACCTGATTGCCAACTCAATCCACATAAGCTCCAATAGAATTTTGACATAGTTTCGCTTAGGGTAAAAACATTTTTCAAGAACTAGGAGCACAACTCAAAACTAATATAAGATACTATTAACATTCCCATACGCAGCCATCCAATTAAGAATAGATAAAATATCCCCGGATGGTCAACCCTTCTTTAATATCATCAAAGTTAAGGTAATAGAAGCCAAACAATCCAAGTATTAGTATTAACAAAAGTATTAAATCCCAACATTCATGCTCAAGGTGACTGAGTTCGAAACTAAACCCTTCTCACTAAATAATTACAGTGACTCAGTGTCATGTTTTTCCACAAGACCGACCCGGTCAGCTCTGCCTTTTCTCATGGCAGTGAATGCATAGTCACTAACGGCTGGGATTAAGTCGAACCCGACTGTACATAACGATACAAGAGGTACCCTTATGGGTTAAATTTGAGAAGTTGTCATCATAAAACAAAATATCCAAACCAAGGTTTGGCTTTAGTTAGTGGAGACCCAAAACAAAGACGGAGTTGTATCGACTCGTTGCAAGCCAAGCCGAGTTCTCACCGACTCGTCCAAAGGACAGTCTTAAATCTTCACCATCATCGTGGTGATTTGAGCTTAAGCTCTGCTAGGTTTAATATAAAGAACCTATAGATTTAGCTTAAACCCTAAGCGGTATAAGATTCAAACTAGCCTATATCGGCTTAGCAGCTAGATATATGGGTAACCCATACCCGTCACAAACAATATACACGTAACGTGAAGAGCTCAACACTCGGATCGAAAGCATACCACATATCTTTCAAAATAATTTCTAAGTATAAAAACGAACACCCAGATCAATGCATCAACCCGATTCAAGGAAAGAATCAGATTTAACAAGCAACGATGTACACAAACCGAATGTCAAGCATTTTATAGTCAATATTCATTCTACTATTTCACAATGAAATATCCAGACAGGGGAAATATAACCATGCTTGTTAAACTCGACAAGATAACCTTGAAGCTCCCAACAAGATCCTTCAATTCTTTTCTCCAAAACCCAAAAGAATAACTTGAATGCAAAGCAAGAAATAACCCAAACTCATCCATGACTTTAATCTGTTAAATCCTCCATTATTGTCATCCAAAAATAACTCAACCAACTAGCGAAAGAGAGAATATATGCAACAACTCGAAGAGGAGAGGGAAGAGCTCGACATACATATAAGAAAAGAATAAAAATGGAAAACAAGTTTTGCATAGTAGCTTCTGGAGGAAGCCTCCCCATTCCCCGAGATCCGTGGAGTATATTAAATGCATTTATTATTTGCAGGTGCCACGTAGTGGCCTTCCCATCTACCTTCACTTCCCACTCGGAGTTTCCTTCCGATTGCCAACTTGGTGGATATGAGCGGTTAGAATATTAAATTCAAACAATATCGGCATCGGCCGTGATTCGACCGACTCCTATTAAATCAAACCATGCGAAAGACCATTCGACTATAGTCGAATTGGTGTTAAATATTAACCAATCAAGGCCTTAACAAAAGTTAAATGATTTAATCCAAATAAATCTCACAATCTTAAGTATGATCAATGCCATATAACACAAAACTCATGCATTCGATTATGGTCTAAGACTATAAACCAAGCACAATTTCATTAACTAGTCATACTCATGTCTGCCCAACCAAGGGCGTCTTAACAAACTATAAAAACCAATAATGCTGTTATGTAAAACTGTCAATGTAATTACTGCATTTAAAATATCAAACGACCCTAGAAATTTAATGACTCATTACGTTAAATCTATGTAATGATGATCAAAATAAGCACTTTATGATCATAATTTAAAGTAATCTTAATCAACAAACTGTTGTAACATTAAGATGCTTATACCTGTACTTAATCGAAACCAACTTTTACCTGTCTCAATAGAAGGTCCTTTCTCGTTGTTCGATCAATGATCATCAATGTCCAAAGAGTTAGTACATTTAACAATCATCACTATTTCCACATAATGAAATAATATATTGAAACCATGAATAATTTCAACCATATTTACAAGTTGTTACTTCCAGCAAGAAAGTAAGTCACAATATCAATAGAAGGTATAACAACAACAAAGCATCCAAACATGGAATCATCAACTTAGCAAGATTACAACTCAGCACACAAACAACAAAATAGGATAATAACGCAACACAACTTGCGAGTGCTTGGTGGCTAGCAACGTTACTCGGTTAGCTTCGCAACTATGCGTAAGCATGTTTATCCTTTCAGGGTAAATGTGCATACACCTAGTTGTGATATTGGCTAGGTAACGCTTCTCGCTCCCAAACCTTCGTGAATCACGTTACGCTATTAACCCATCTTGCAACAATCATGAAATGAAAATGCGGGATGTGACATTTTTAATATTTGTACATGGGTGAGAGGTCTTACATGTCATGATGTGATTGGCTACTCTACATAATTATTATGTCAAAAATAAATAACCACTAGATAGTACTATGACAACTATGAAGTGGTACTATAACAACTATTGGGTATTGTGTGATCAAGACTCATGTCAACTATTGGACCATGTTCACTTATTGCCCCTCTCCCTAGGGCTTTTCCTACAAGTCAAAGAAAGTGACCTTGATACCACTTTAATGATCCTAGACTGTTTTTTTTTAATAGGTAAAAATTTCAGTAAAATGGAAAGAAATAACATCGATGACATGGATAGAATCCACAGTAACCAAAATCATCTAGTTCATGTAGAGGCCTCTCAGACCAAAAAGTCAGTATGCATATACTAATACACATATGGAGACCACTATAAGCAGAGAACCAAATATACCTATCTCTCCTAAAGCAAACAAGACACATAATAGTAATAGCAGCGGAAAATATCTTGTTTTCCTCTTCAATCATAACCCCAGCAACCTTATTAGCATGTCTTACTTCATTCTGGTAACTAGCAACTCTGTAATGTCTACTGCTTATCATTGTCTCTCTGCAAACTAGCAATAGGACCAGGATTCGCCTTCTTGGCAACTTCCCAATATATTGTATCATGTTGGTGGGACAGCCGAAGATTAACTCCTTGGTTCGCCATATAGTTAGCTGCCTTATTTTGTTCCCTGTATACATGTTTAAGGAAATACCCTTTATTGAACTGCATATAATCAGAGCCTCTTCTAACCGACCTTGGTGCTTCCAATCCCTGACTGATTTATGTAACGTGGCCTCTATGATGAATTTGGAATCTCCTCCCATATCAATCTGTCTCCAATTTATTCACTTAATCATTTGGACGGTAAGAGTATTGAACTCAGCCCGGTTATTTGTATCCTTATCCAAATTGCAAGCAAAGGAAAACAAAATGCTCCCTTGGCTGTTTCTGCAAATGCCTCTGGCACCAGACAGCCTAGGATTGACCCCGACAGTCCCATTAAAATTAGTTTTTATCCTCCCATCCTCCTGGTGTATCCAACTTAAGCTTTGTCTAGCTTGCTTTTTTGACTCTTAGTTTTCCATTTGCCCTGGTCTTTATGAAGGATAACTCTTGTGTCTCTTCCGTTGCCATACAATACTGATTCCATAACTGTTCAAAGAATTTTTGTCTGTCCCTTAAATTTTTTTGTTTCTTTCCTTCCAAATTGTCAAAAGGAAGGAGAGATTTTGCTATTTCCCATCTAATCTGACTTTCTCTTTTCATTAAATGCTTGCCTGAACTTACACATTCATGGATTCCATCCGGCCAACACCAGTAGCACCCAATTCCGATAACTGCCTGTACCACAGCTGAATGGAGTAATCGCATTGGGCTAACAGATGATCCACACTTTCACCATCCTTGTCACATGAAAAATATTTAGAGGGGCCATGCAAGCCATGTTCAATCAAATTGGGCTAAAATATTATTAGCATAGGCCAATCATAGAAAGACTTTCGACTTTAGTCAGGCTTTTCCATTCCAAATTGACAACCAATGAAAATGCTTGTCGCCCCTTGCTGAAATAAGGCTGCAATAACCATCCTTTAGAGAAAAATTGCCAGATTTAGCACCATCTCACCTTAATCCATCAAGTTTCATTGATGCGGATGGGAATGAAGGGCCAACCAGTCTCTGCGTTCGGTCATGTGTCGAGTGGCTCCCGAATCAACGTACCAGATTGCACTAGATGACGTGGTTGCTTCACTAGAATGGGTAGTGTACAAGAAGTCCTCATCATTTGAATGGTCTTCTTGCTCAGCTACATTTCCTTGTTGATGGGGTTTCTTTTGCTAATTCCCCTTCTTCTACCCTTGCTTGTAATGTGACTGTCCTTGTTGTGATTGCTGATTTTGAGGTCCGGAATTGCTCGATGAACCTTTCTTATATGTATTGTACCAACAATCTTTCAACTCATGTCCTCGTTTGTAGATAGGACATTTCTTCTTTTTCTTGTCCCCTTCTTTGATGCTGTTTTTGGGACTTTTGGGAAGATTGTGCTTTGCCCTTCCCTTTCTGATGAGAAGATAGTGCTTGCTCTTCTTCTTCATCTTTGTTGTATAGTGCCTCTTCTTGTTGCAGCAAATTCACTAGCTTCTCAAAACTAATGGTTTGATCGACAAGTTAATTGTCATCACAAAAATGTGGTAAGAGGGAGGAAGTGCTCTCAGAACAATGGGCACAAGAGCGATCATCAGAAACCTCCTCTCCTAGGGCTAGAAGTGAAGCCCTCAATGTTGCAACTCTCTGCAAGAAAGCCTCCACTTTCTTGTTCGGCTTGAATTTTAGTGTATGCAACTGATCGCAAATTCAGTATAGTGTTCTTGTTTCGGGCCTCGTACACTCTGCTCAACTTGTCCCATGCTTCTTTGGTTGTTTTGGCATCTCGAATGTGGGGTTGCACGTCATCGGACACTGTGAACAAGATTATCAACTTGGCCTTTTGATTGGCCCTATCAAATTGTCGCTACTAGGCTACATCATATCTTTGAACCATTTACAACCAGCCAAATTTCTTCAAACTCGAGTTGAGTTCGAATTTTGGTCTTCCACGTGGCGTAATTATCACCACGGAGCAGCTGCAAGTCAGGCAAGAAGAATTTGGGAGCATTGTTTGCCATAGTGGGTGGTTAGATTTTTCCAACTAGAGGGCACGTTAGCACAAAACAATGCAATAATACACTGAAAATATGAAATTACAGCCGCTTGTGTGGAAAAAATGAATGACAAGCAATTTTTTTGTATTTTTTGAGGCCCTGGTGGCCTCTGGAGCTCAAAATGGCTCAACTTCTATAAAACCACAAAAATTGCTGAAAATGACTCTTTGGGCACCCTCATTTTACAAAAGTTGCTTAGAATCAAATTCTAAACTATGCAGGAGAATTTTTTTACCCAAAAATAGTGTTTTTGTTGCAAAATTTGGGGAGGGGTTTGGCTCACAATTAAGGGGTTTAGCAGAGCTTTCGCCTCTAAATTTGGCGTGTTCGGCCAAAAGTACCCCAAATCAAAAATGGGGTTTGGGGGGTTTCGACCCGAAACCTCTCCTTTCACAATGACTTAACCACTTTTAAGTAACCAACATAGCGCATATAACATATGGTATGGCAAATGGAGAAATTGTATTTAAAGACCATGCAAAAAGACTAACCTTGCATAAGAAGACGTGGCACCGTTTGGAGAGGTCCACGTGGCATGATTGTAGGAGGTGACGGTTTAGGTTTCTCATGAAAAACTAGTTCTGCAATGACTTGTATTGCTTGTGATGTGTTGGATACCTCCGTTTTGTTACTTGTTTGCAATGTTATGCTCTTGTGTCGCCGTGGAATGGTGCCGCCGCAGGTTTCTCTCGCAAGACTCGTTGTCGAGGTTAGCGCCGATGAATGGCTCGCTCAATAGGATGGAGATCAACTCGGCTCTAATGAGGCTCGCCGGTGATTGATCAGAGCTCGCTCGGTGATACAACGTAGGGTGCGGTTCGATGCATTTGGGAATTGATCGGATCTAACAGCAGTGAGGAGTAATGCGGTCCAACTCGCCCTACCGTCCCGCATGCAATGTGTGACTCACTCGTTAGCTCGTCGGGTCGAATGGTGTGTGACAGGGTCTTGAACCGCTCGGTTGGAATGCAATGTTGGCCAATGTAATGAAACAACTTGATCAACCTTATAATCAACTCGACCTTTGATTTGGTGGACAATAGGGTGGTCCAACTCGGTTGCACAGGGTTGTCTAACTCGGCCGAGGTAAACCACCCAACTCGGTCTCAACTGTCCCGCTTAGCTTGGTGGGTGTATTGCTTTTCACTCACTCGTCAATACAATACAAAGATCAACTCGGCCAACCAACACAACTCGCTCACCAAATGTAGCACAATCGGCTAAATGTAGTGGTAGATCCAGACTTAGTGACAAATAAAAGGTCTACTAAATTTAGTGGAAAAATCCCTATTGGGAATAGGAGGCGGTGCTTGGGGACACCTCCTTGCCCAAAGGCAGCAATTTTTTTGCAAAGCGCACCGAAATTTATACAACCTGATTGTGGGGATG
Organism: Taxus wallichiana var. yunnanensis; assembly: GCA_018340775.1. Taxonomy (NCBI): domain Eukaryota; kingdom Viridiplantae; phylum Streptophyta; class Pinopsida; order Cupressales; family Taxaceae; genus Taxus; species Taxus wallichiana. The sequence goes on from CM031240.1 coordinate 613,150,035, forward strand.
CGGGGTGGGTTTGGGAAGTCTTGGAGGCAAAGACTGAGACTCTCTTCAAGCGGGGAAAAATCTTCTCCAAAACCTTACACACTCTCACTGTAACCCTATTACGAACTTACGCTTGATTTGCGGGCTTCAAACTCAAGCTTTGATACCAAATCTTTGGATGAAACAAGGAGGTAGCTTGTTGTAGTTTTATTGATAACGAAAAACAAAGTTCTGATGCAAATAGAGGCTGCAATATTTATAGATATTGCAGAGCAGCTTTGAATATAAACACGAGCAGGTTGCACATGTGCAACAATAAACCTCTTACGTCTTTGTAGCAATAACCATACGGGAATAAAACATAATAAATGGTTATAACAATATAACCATACAACTAAATAAATAATGCAAGTTACCTAAGTAACTACCTATTTACTATTAGCCGATAGGGAGGGAGTGGTGTGATCAAGTCACACGGTTGTGTGTTGGTCCACGTGGTTTCAAATCCCTTGGAGGCACAATCCTCTCCAGAGGTGGTTTCCTGTAGGATGTGACATCTCCATATTTCGCCGCATTGCGGTGGCAACAACTTCTCCTTCACGCTGCGGTGGCAACACTCTGTTCTCCTTCGCTGCAATGGCAACACTTGGCTCTTCGCTGCAGTTGTAGCACTCCTGATATTGCTTCACTCCACTGCAAATGCAGCTCGCTGGACTCTTTGTTGAAATATGCTGCAGTTGTAACACTCCAGAATTAGCTTCACACGGTTAGCTATACTCATTGTTGAATTATGCTGTAGTTGCAACTCTCCAGAATTTGCTTCACTTGGGTTCCTTGTGTTGGTTCCCTTAATGTAACAAGGGCGTGGGTCCTTAGCATAAAAAACCCTCAAAAATGTAACAAAGATGTGGTTTCTTAGCAAAAAAACCCTCAAATTTACCTTCAATCCAAAAAAACTACCTATTTACTATTCTACCATAGTAAAACAATAAAAATAAATATAATGCATAATTATAATAAGTTTTACCTAACAGTTAATGGTTGTCTTACTCCCGACTTAAATTCCCGGAACTACAAGAACACGGTTCCCAAGTACACACACCCAATTACAATCCCCACAACACTCACTTTTCATAAATTCAAAGACTCGGCTATAAATGTTTTACACAACCCACACAAAATATATTTATTGAATTTAAACTACATACACAAAGATAATTACAGCATAGTCGCTTCGATGGACGTGCACCGCTACACCTACGATTGGATTTATGAACTACTATCCCCTAAAGCACATTATTTTTTTCCCTCCGCCCGCTATTGCCCAACCGACCACATACTTTCTTCTTTCTTGCTGTTCCAACTCCTTGCAAATCAAACTGACCCTTCTTTGATCTCGATGGATCTCCTAATAATTTTGACAATCCCATTGCCTCTTTGCATTTCCAAGATGCTTGGAAACACATCCATACTTGAAAAATTTGGATTTATGGGCCATTATCTACATGCACTAAGAATGTGGGTGGAATTGCCGAGGTAGTTTTTTACTTATAGTCATATGCGGATCGACGGTTACAAAACCACTAGGTGGTTGTGTAACCGCTGGTTAACAAAGACCGATGGTTTCACAATTGCGCACTGTGCGAATAGGTTGTTTTGACATCTACTAAAGAAAAGGTCCTTAGGACCAAGGTAAAAATTGAAATCCCTCTCATAGGCCTTGTCTTAGGCAATTGAACTCTGGGAGTTGTAGATGGCCATGTCAAATCACCTCCAACACTCGTGACGAAGTCGCAAGGTGCCATTCGACACTAACACACAAAATGGATGCACTCTATTTTTGGGTAATGCAAGATAGTTTGTGGACTGGATGCTCTCTGCATCACCCACCTTGTTGTTGCTCTTATGAAGGTGCATGATATGTTTAAGATACTCCCATTGCTTTTGAAGATTGTTGGCAAGGTTGAGATTCACCATCTTCTAAAAATCAGCCCTGCAACACTTTCTTCTAACTAGTAATTTTTAAACCATGTGCTTCATACATTTCCCAAAACCGAAGACCCTCAAAATTTATGCTTTCATAGAGGGGAAGAAAACACACATGAAACATTCCAAAAATGAACCATATTACCTTGCCTTATATCCCATCAAATAATGTTTTGTCAATTATCCATCGATTTGTTTATCCCCGATAAAAATTCAAGTAGGATTCATGTTATCAGGTACTTGTGCCTTATGATGTAGCTCCATAGTTAGTCTTGGTCCTTATAAAAATTTCAGACAACTTTTGGCTTCAACCGCCACTTACCTCATCTTGGTAAGGAAGATTTTCTTTTGGCCCACGAGAGATTTTTTTTTCGCACCCCAATTCTTTGCCTTAGAAATCTTCGTTGAATTTTTAACAATTGTATCATGTACTTTAAGAGGGATTTGCAAAATAGACATTAAGTATATAGGCAGAGCTTGAAGAACATCTTTGAGCATTTGGAGTTTATAAAAAATAGACAACTATTTTCTATTCCATTCTTCAAGTTTATCCCTACTATGGTCAATTAGTCTAGTCCATAGTTCATTTTGGATGCGCTTTCGAAACATAAGAATTCCCTCTAATGTTATAATTATTTTACACCTAAGCATAAATAATTAAGGTTAATGTGTATTTCATAATATAGAATTTAATAGTCCTAATTTGCTATGAAATACAACAAATAGATAAATATAGACAATCAACAAATAGTAAATATACAAAATGATGTGTAATAGAACAATCGACCCATTTTTGTAGTTTGTATAAATGCACAAAAGCTAGAAATGGACTCAAGAAAGCGTCACAACATGATTCCATAATTTTGGCTTTTTGGAAATCCACGTGGGACGGTTTCATCAATGCTTGGATTGTTTTGTCGCTGAAAGTGTTTACTAGATTATTTCGTGATTTTGAAAAGGGTCTTCTAGTTTGTTTTGTATGTGAAACCGTGTGAAGGCTATAAATATTACTTGAATTGCTTCAATTGACCTAAAATTTCTGGTGCTGTTTCACATGTCTTTACTTTTGGATTTTGGGTTTGTGCTTGTGTGTTGTGATGCGATGATACAAAATTGGTATCTTCTTTGTCCAAACCCTAGCAAAGCGCTCGAACAACAAAGCACAATAAAACACCCTAATAGCTATTGGGTTGGAGTAACCTCAACATGCCCTATTGCATGTGACTACTTCACTATGTACTACTACTCCGAGGAGGGATCAAACTGCACCTAGTTCTCCCATAGCCCTTTATGATACGCAACTATGAATTTGACAATGTGATTTATAATGTTCCTTCACTTGGCGAGAAGACACTTGGTAACATGCAACTTTGACATTTGTAATTTAGATTTGGCTCATGGACTACTCTAGGATTTCTCTTGGAGGATTTATGATAGTGTGAAGCCTTTGAATAATGATCTCCAAGGTGCTTGCTTGATGTGTAGATCCTCTAGGGCATTGACTTGTATGATTTCTTTTGTCAACTTCTCACCGAAGGCTAACTTCAAAGTCACTTCCAGGTCAACCTATGAAGATACCAAATTCAATAACCCAAAAACACACTCTTCGTTTGATTCAATTTTTGGTACCATCATGAAGGGAAAATTATCAATGTGAAAACTATGCTAGAGGTAGGTGAGAAAACCACGTGTGAGAGAAAATCGAAGCGGGAATGAGGGATTCTGAGCTAGTTGAACGCGCACAAGTCCGCTTCAAAGCTCCAAGTTTGGCACGAGTTAAGCGGATGCTAGAGAGGGTTGTTGAGTTTGGTTTAAAACCTTCTGTTTGCATTTGCTTTAAAGTTTCAAACCCCTTTTCAGCAGCCTCTTTAGACTATACATCACTCCCAACTCCTCCTACCATTGCTCCTAAAGCCTCTTTCACTGATGATTGCAGATGCCACAAAAATGCATTGATGGAAAAACAAGAACATTGCCAATGCTGCACTAGCAATCATACAATGTCAAAGCCGTTTCACCGCCAATATCAAATCAACCTCATAGTATATTGCAGAGATGGGTCAGTTATAGGAAGTGTTTTACATTCTCCTCACTGCACCCAAAGCCCTTCCAAATGCATTTTCCTGACCCCTCAGGCCTTTTCAACAATCCATTCTGTGCATAGCTTGCAACCGTGACACTCCATGAGAAGACATCGTTTTTAAAAGCCTTTACGCCACAAACACAAGAGGTTTGTGCAAAATTGAAGAGAAAGTTTTGGGAGATGAAGGCATAGGATATTTTTCAGATTTTAAACCATGTATGAAGAACACAAACAAGGAGGAAAGGAAGTATTCCTCAACCACCAAAATAAGACGTTGACAATTGCATTGGAAAGTTAATATGTCATTGGGAAGACCATTTATCCTTCATGCTACATTCAACGACCTCACATTTCTTCAAGGAATTTTTTTAACAATCCAAGTGCCTTGTCGAATATCCAGGACTACCCAAACGCCTTTAAGAGCAAACAAACAACTAGAAGCTACGAACATGACAAATTTGTTTTGATGCTCACGTTTTGCAAAGCAAGTCTATCGGGCACTCACAACTGCAACATTTGAAAAATTCGCTTTCTATTATGCTTTGATGGATGTTCATACCCTAATCCAAAGCTCGTATTTTGGCACAGGCTATGAGAATGTTGTTTAAGGTGAACTCATCTGGTTGGACATTTGCTTGTTGTATTTGGTGAAACAGTGGTAGCACCTCTTTCAACCAACTTTCTCTACCCAATGCTTGAAGATTTATATTGGGATTGAGATGGAAGTGGGCTGGGGATGGAGGTCCATAGTTTGTTCCAAATATCCCATTCCAACACAGGCTGGGCGGATGACAAACAAAAACATGTGCATCCTCACAAAGCATTGGCATTGTTTCACCAAAAGCAACCCACAAAGCGCCCGGATCAATCCATTCACCTTTTGCATACACGCAAACCAAGTATTTGCAATTACAACATCAGATAAAGTCTGTCTTCTTCCCCCACACGTCTCCTCTACTCCATTACTCCAACCACCGCCCTTAATTTTCTCGATTTCACTTTATGTCATTTATATATATATATATATCCGTAATTTATTTATTACATTTCTATTTATTTTGAACTCCATTTTTTAAATTTTCTTGATCATTTAATATATCTTATTATTATTATTAGTATTATTATCTTCATCAAGTTAATAATGATAATTACAATACAATGAAAATAGCATTATCATTGTGAATGCATTTCGTGTCTTAGATCACATGGATTCCTTGGTCAATTTACCTATAAACGCTCGCTAATGAAAAAAATCCAACAACGATCTGTCACACATGGATGCTCCCTAAACACCACGAGAGGTGGGTATTAATGCACTTATGAAGTGATTTGCTACACGAAGATAGTCTTGTATTGAAGTCCGACACCGGGATTGTTTGGGCACCCAAGAGGTGGCTCACACACTTCTTGCTAGAAAGGTGCTATAGAGTAGGGCACCACAAGGGCGTTTCTGACTTGCTCTACGGAAAAGATCCACCTCCTCACCGATCGGGCATAGTGGAGTGGGGTACGACATTTCCCTCCCCTTAAAAGAGCATTGTCCTCGATGCAACAAAATGCTAGTGTTAGCTAGAGGGATAGGTAAGCAAGGAAAGTCATCAACGACATGTCATTTAGTGAAAAGGACCCTTTCACTAAAACGTGGCCACCATGAAGTCGATCACATTTTATTTTTTTCTCAATTTCTTAATGTTCTGTGAAGATTGGTAGTGCTCTTAATTTATTACTCGGTTGATCTTTCTTTTAATACCATTTCTTTGTTTCAATGCTCATAATATTTCATTGTTTAACATTTCAATTCTATTATTTTTATAGGGTGCCCACCAATATATGACATCACGCCATGCAAGGTCAAAACCTAAGGAGGCCAACTTCAGATTACACCCTTTTATACATTTCCATGACTTTATCACAACAAGACCAGCTACCCAACCATGGGAAGGAAAATTTAGTCCACACAACATAGTACCCAAACACACATGACCCCGACATGGGTAATATATGTACCACATACCTAACATAACAGTAAGGCATCACAAAAATACATATGCAACAAGTTTTGTAATGTCCTTTTTAGAGGGGCTTAGGAAATGACCAAGGAGCTGAGATGTAAAACTTAAAAATCAGATTAGTGAGCTGCTGTAGATGACTGATATCAGCTCTGCAACCTGCAAATTATGCCCTTCCTAGGGCAGCGACCTCCTTGGAAAAGTTAAACCCTTCAAAGGTGGGTTAAACCTTGTTAACACACTTCAATTCTTATGCCAAAAATATTAAAAAACCCTCAACAAACACAATCAGCTGTTAGAAATCAGAATTGAGCTTGGAAATAATTAATTTTGGAAACCCTTAACCAACGAACTTCAACAAGCTTGGAAAAATAGTAAATCACCTCCAAAATTCATGAAACTTAAGATCTTGGCTTTTAAAAATATGGAGAATAAGATAATAAATTCAGATTGATCAACTTATCATCAACACATACTAAATAGTTCTCCCAAGTGGGTCGCTCCACTTCAAATAAATAGATTATTGATCCAAAAGAGATAAATCATGCAAGAAAATGATAATTTATTGCTCTCCAAACCAACTTGCATACATAAATCCTTGTGGGAGGGTTTTCGTCCTCCACAAGCCCTCAATCAAGGGTTTTCATCCTTGAGAGAGTCCTCAATCAAGGGTCTCGTCCTTGAGAAAGGTAGGAAAGGTGCTTCACAAGCAACCATTTACTAAGTGGTGTCCCAGATTTTTCCCCGAAACTGGGACTACCCATTTGAAAAAATTTCGTTCTTTTTGAAATAACGGGTCTTTTTGTGTTTTTCAAATTTTGACAAATACCTGTGATGCCAAAACTCATTTTATCCCTCCGCCAAGTTTTGTCTCGCAGAATTTTTTATTCAATTATTTATTGAATAAATAATGCCCCGCTTGAAGTAAATTGTGCTTTCGGTTGAATCTGCATGCGATTTTGCATGCCAAGTATTCACTCGTCTCATTAGGGTTTTCACCAGAATGAATTGAAGCCATGTTCTGCGACTTTAGGCAACGTTTTTGCTTTTATTTATTTCTTTTTTTGCGCTTTTTTCTCCTGGCTTTTCTACTTTTTTGTGAAATTGCCCCAAGGTCAATTCTTTCGCGTTACAATGGTATAGTCTTCATCTGCTTAATTGCTGAAGCATCTGGAGATCATCTACCAACACAACGCCAAAAGGAATCAGCCTCAAAATGCAAGCTTCTAACCAAAAATGATGAAGTCATGCACAAAAAGCCTCTCCCAGGCCAGTTGCACTTTTTGGAAATGAATAGGTTTAAGTTGCAATGAGATTTTTGGTAGTAATAGGCAGGTGGGAATTTATTACCTGCCTTGCAGGGTGAAAATTCCCATTAAGTCAAAGTCAAGTAAGTTGCAGTGGGAAAATTAGAGGCGGCGGGCAAAGTGGAAATTTTACTTGCCTCTGCAGGTAAAAATTCCCATTATAAAATAAAGAAAAATCACTTAAAGCACCGATGGGAATTTTCCACTTTGCCAGCAGCTATCTTTCCCCATTAGAAGGTTTTATTCATCCAAACAAGTCGCACTTTTTCAAAGAAGCTAATTTTAATACAAGTGATTTTGGAAAGTCACTTACGCTGCAAAGTGGGAAAATTAGAAGCAATAGGCAGTGAAAATTTATTACTTGCCTTGTAGGGTAAAATTTGTAATGTCCCCTTTTCCCAATCGAAGACCTTTGGCCCATTTCGTCAACCCGACGGCCAAAGGAAAAATATAAGGGTGACTTAAGTTACAATAAGTTATTACAAAGTGCAAAAAAATATTAATAAAGCACTTGTATTAATTTATTTGACTTAATAATAAATTTGTAATCTCTAAATAGGAGCATTGGGTCTAATATTATGTTGTATCCTTTCTAGGGAGAGTAGAAAGAGACCCATGCTATGTTTGTCATCCCTAGGCAAGAAAATGCGACTTGGACAAAGGAAGGAAAGTAAGTTTAGAAAGGATAAAAGTTATTACTCTTCCCTAGGAAAGTGCGACTTGGCATGAGAGGCCAAGATAAACATTAGGAGTCATCCCTAGAAAAGTGCGCCTAGGTTTGGGTATACTTTTAGGGTATTTTGGCACTCTTTTCTCATTGGATGATGAAAAGGTCATTTTGTAATATTTTTCCTATAAAAAGGAGAGGGGCGGCTTGGGTAGGGAACCATTGTAATCACTTATCATTTCTGAATCTGATCTTAAGCCAAGTGCTTTTGTATTAAAGTATTCTAAGGACGAAAACCCTTAGTATATTGCCTCTGGAGGACGAAAACCCTCTTAGAGAATGTGAGGGATTTCCACACAGGAAATTCTATTGTGCTAGCATGAGTATTTTCAGTATTTTCAGTCAGTAGTTGATAGATCTTGTTTAGGTGTGAAGAATAAAGATTGTAATTGGGTTGTGCCATTTTGATCCAATGAAGCGACCCATCTTTTGGCCATTGGAGGTGTTTTGTAGACATTTCAGGTTTGAAACTTATTGTTGTATGTTGCATTAATGAAAAAGTGGTTAGAATTATGGATCAAATGAAGTGTTTTCTGTCATTTTTGGGAAGGTTTATACTGCTGTTTCAGTCATTTATCATCTGCAGATTTCTGTGTTAAATTCCAGCCTGTTTTATATTCATAAACATCAGATTTTTATCAGACTTCAGATCTGATTTTCTGGGTTGTATCAGCTGTAATAAAGTCAGTTTCCTGTATAATTCAGTCTCTAAATACCTGGGCGATCATTAGAAATCAGAAATATTACCATTGGGTGTTAATTTTATTAATTTCTCTATTAGACCCTAGTCGCATTTTTCAGATCTGCATTAGGGAAATCACCATATCATACGAAAATCTGTATTTGCTGTTTTGTTTGATTTAAAACTCTTTGGGGTATAAAGAGATCCATTTGGGGATCTTTCAGTGGTATCAGAGCAATGTTCCTCCCACCTGGAGGGTTTATGATTTGATGCAGCCACGAGAGGTTGGTGATAGAGCTGAATCATGGGAGTTAGACAGAAAAGCTTTCCATGGAATATGGATAGCGATCTTCTTAGGGAAATGGTATACACCCATCAACAGATGATACGGACCATGCAACAGATTATGCAGAGAATGGATGTGGATAGGTCAAGAGGTAGAAGAGACAGTTTGAAGGTCAGACAAGATCGGAGGCCTAGATCATCATCATTTTCTATTCACAAAGGTCCAACACCACAGGACAAAGAAGCGGAAGTGATTAGCATATTTGAGGAGTATAGCATTCTTCCTCAAGATGTTAAGGAGAATCTTCCTTTCATGGACTACATGGACATGCACCCAAGTATTGGCTACAAGACTGAGCAGGCAAGGAAGGAATATCACACCATAGCTTCTAAATGGTTGATACGTGGAAGGAATAGAGAGTCTTCACATATGGATGATACAACTCTTCACGAGAGGGCTTTGGTGTCTTCAAGTTCCAATGAGGTATGCAAAAATTTATATGATGAGTTTGATAGTGCTGATTTGAATTTGGTCATATCATCTACACATGGAGAAAAATCAGATTATAACAGCCATGGATGTTCTGAACAAAGGCCTATGATTTGGGACAGCATTAATTTATCTCCCTACTCTCATGAGATGGCAGCCCTTACACGTGGAGAAAAGAATGAAGAAGAGTCTACAAGTGTTGGCATTCAAAGTACATGTGTTGGATATGAAAATTCCACGGAAGATGCACTTGTGAAGCTTGAAGACATGGCAAAAGAGTATGATAGGTATTCTGATTTTTATGACAGCAGTCATGTTTCTTAACCCCATCATGAGAGGATGCTCATTTTACATGATGACGACAATGCCATGGGGTCTTCCATAGGTGCCATCCAAGAATTGGGTGTTAAAAATGGGTTTTGTGTGATGAATTCAAGTCATAAGAACTATGAATTTTCATATCAGACTTTGGAGAATGTGACAAAGACACAACTTTTGTGTGATACGTGGTCACAAAAAGCCAAAGAGGCTAGATTAGTGGCTGCCAATGCAAGACAACATCTTCAAGGAGTCAAAGAAAAGATCAATCTCATCAACATAGCAAGGCAAAAAAGGATTGATGAATGCGTGGAAGAAGATACGCCGTCTCATTTATCGCAGCAGCTGGTTCACAACAATATTCATTCCATTCCAGACAAGAATGAAGGGGAATTGGTGCAACAAAGTCAAGCCATTATGAAGTCCAAGATTGACGTGGATGTTGGCGATACTCCAAGGTATGATGAACATAATAATGCATCTTATTTATTGCTGCCTAGTCCAATCTATTTTCATCATGAGATGCATGATATGGTAGAAGATGAAGTCTTCATTTTGGAGTTTGTTGAACCATTGGTCCAAATATATGAGCAACTTGTTGAGGGAATATGGTGGCAAGTTATAGCTCACTTGACAGGAACAGGGGCCAGGCTGGTAGAACATTTCAGCATGTTTTGTCTCTTGTGCATGACACTTGGACAAAACAAGATCATAATTGCTTGAGGGCAAGCAATCTGGGAAGGGAGGACTGTAATGTCCCCTTTTCCCAATCGAAGACCTTTGGCCCATTTCGTCAACCCGACGGCCAAAGGAAAAATATAAGGGTGACTTAAGTCACAATAAGTTATTACAAAGTGCAAAAAAATATTAATAAAGCACTTGTATTAATTTATTTGACTTAATAATAAATTTGTAATCTCTAAATAGGTGCATTGGGTCTAATATTATGTTGTATCCTTTCTAGGGAGAGTAGAAAGAGACCCATGCTATGTTTGTCATCCCTAGGCAAGAAAATGCGACTTGGACAAAGGAAGGAAAGTAAGTTTAGAAAGGATAAAAGTTATTACTCTTCCCAAGAAAGTGCGACTTGGCATGAGAAGCCAAAATAAACATTAGGAGTCATCCCTAGAAAAGTGCGACCTGGTTTGGGCATGTTTTTAGGGTATTTTGGCACTCTTTTCTTATTGGAAGATGAAAAGGTCATTTTGTAATATTTTTCCTATAAAAAGGAGAGGGGCGGCTTGGGTAGGGAACCATTGTAATCACTTATCATTTCTGAATCTGATCTTAAGCCAAGTGCTTTTGTATTAAAGTATTCTAAGGACGAAAACCCTTAGTATATTGCCTCTGGAGGACGAAAACCCTCTTAGAGAATGTGAGGGATTTCCACACAGGAAATTCTATTGTGCTAGCATGAGTATTTTCAGTCAGTAGTTGATAGATCTTGTTCCGGGGTGTGAAGAATAAAGATTGTAATTGGGCTGTGCCATTTTGATCCAATGAAGCGACCCATCTTTTGGCCATTTGGAGGTGTTTTGTAGACATTTCAGGTCTGAAACTTATTGCTGTATGTTGCATTAATTTTTATGGATCAAATGAAGTGTTTTCTGTCATTTTTGGGAAGGTTTATACTGCTGTTTCAGTCATTTATCATCTGCAGATTTCTGTGTTAAATTCCAGCCTGTTTTATATTCATAAACATCAGATTTTTATCAGACTTCAGATCTGATTTTCTGGGTTGTATCAGCTGTAATAAAGTCAGTTTCCTGTATAATTCAGTCTCTAAATACCTGGGCGATCATTAGAAATCAGAAATATTACCATTGGGTGTTATTTTTATTAATTTCTCTATTAGACCCTAGTCGCATTTTTCAGATCTGCATTAGGGAAATCGCCATATCATACGAAAATCTGTATTTGCTGTTTTGTTTGATTTAAAACTCTTTGTGATAAAAATCAAGTGTTCATGCTTTGGATTCCATCTTTGTTCGAATTAATTGCAGGTATTCATTACAGTGCTTATATAAGTGAAAGGGAGCTCAAATTAATGTCGATACATTGAATATATCTTCCAAATCGAAGAAATTCCCAGATCTGCACAATTGCAAGAATTCCTGAGAATAAAAAGAAAAAGAGTTGCTGCAGATAAAGATTGTTCTAGTCATGTTGAAGCATGATGAAAGAGAAAGATCAACGAGAATCATGCATAGCTTCCAGATTTTCTTGAAGTTAATGATACGTAGGCCCCGAACATATCACCGACTTAATTGGCAGATCCGGATCTCATAATTGTAAAGGCTTCTGGCAAAAATTCATTCTCTTGTTTCTAATGCAGCTCGTGTAGAAGTCAATGCATGGAAAATTCCTTTTAGGGTCTTGTGCATGTGCTCCCAATCTTCCAGTTGAAGCCTTCATTGAATTTACTTTGCATGTACTGAAGAATAATTGCAAAAGCTTCAAGGATAAGAGGGAAGACAAGACAAAGACAATACCCGCAAGCAAATCACAATCATGCATAACTTCCAGATCCAGTTTGGTGAGAATCAAAGGCAAGAGAGTCAACTGCATGTAGAATATGGAAGAAGAACAATACTGGGAGGGTTGCAGCTTTCTTCTTATATTTTTCTTCTGACAAAGTAATTGAGTAATCAATTAAATTATAAAACTTAAGTGATTGGTTTAAAAGCCGTTACTTGAAGAAGTCAATTACTTGGAAGCAGTGTGAGACATGCAAAATAGAAAGTTATATTTTTCAGTTATAAATCATGCATGTCATGCAAAGAGGAATTCCAAGAGGAAGATTGTCAGCTGTTTCCCTTTTCATAGCTTCCGCATGCGGGAATTCATTTAAAGCTTCCTATTTGTAATTGCCTTTTATAGACTATAAATAGAGGAAGAACCTACGGGTTAAAGGAGTAGAATTTGTAAGCGACATTCTTGTGTTCCAGACTTTGAGCTGAAACCCTTCATAACTTTCTGCAAGCAAAGGAATAGAGAAGAGATTTCCGGAGAACTTTGTGTCAACGGTGCATTCGTCTCGTATTTATTTCTAGATCTATTCATAAACTTTGTGTTATTATAGATCCAAATTTGAAAGTTTCCTTTGCTTTGAATTCTGTGTTTAATGATCTATTTGTTTTAATCTATGTGCATGCAATCAACTCTGTAAACTATTGCTTGGGTTGCACATCCTCTCTACTTTCTCTCGTTTCCTATTATTTTCCTCTTTTGTAGATTTTTCCTTTCTTTTACAGCTGCTTACTTGCTGCAGAACTGTCTAGCTATGGTTCATGAGCTAAATAGTTAAAGTAATACCAACAAATAGATATTAGGACATATAACTGACAAAATCTTACACGGGAGCCTCACCGGTAAATGAAGGAGATTTATCTCATGATTGCCTAGGTTTTTAGCTGCGCAGAAAATCTAGCCAACACTAAGATATGAAAATTCACCAAAACATAAGCCAAACTAATGCCAACAACCTCTATTTATAACAAGATGGTGGCACCAAGTCTCTGGGGCTCTCAAATGAGGCCGACCACAATTAGACTTGCTTTATTATTAATTTCTTTTTACTTTTTGAGCCTACAAGCTCACCGATATCTTTTTATTTTTAATTTATTGTTGGGCGCTAGGCTCACCAACAAATATGATGCCAATAAGAGAAACAAACACATAACTAAGCACATGATGACATTGTTGGCTTCCTCTAGCTTATTCCTTGGACCCACGAGGAAGAAAAATGGGTCAAGGTCTTTAAACGAAATTATCTTGAAAAAGGGACATGACAGTCCTCCCCTCTCGAAATTGCTTTTCCCAAGCAATTGCAAGTACCCGGATCCCAAACAAATCTCAGTTGCTCCTTCTTTGTACCTGCACAAGAAACAAACTTATTCAAGAAAAAATGATCTTCTGTCCATCCTCCTCATGCCTTGTAGGCATGATGATCAGCTTCCTCTTGTGCCTATCAAACTTCCTGTCCTCTTTGTTTGGCTGATATGCATCCATACTATCAATGACACAACTGTAACTAATCAATTTCCCTTTAGGAAGGGAATAGATGATCAATTTTCCTATAGGAAGGGAATAGATGACCAGCTTCCTCTTGTGCCCATCAAACTTCCCATCCTCTATGTTTGGTTGATATGCATCCATACTATCAATGACACAACTGTAACTAATCAATTTCCCTTTAGGAAGGGAATAGATGATGACTGAAATAAAATATAGGAGAGCTGGTAAAGAAAAATCAGTCATGCATCTTTTAACTTTCTCTCCATATGTTCCCATGATGTTGCTCGCCAAACTTGAGTTTGCAAACTCAGCCATGATCCACCTTTCTTGGACTGTTGGTAAGGGGTAGAGTTCAATTCCCCTTTGCTTAACCTTGTCAACTTTCACCATCATGATCAGCAACTTAAATTCTCCTTTTATAAATTTATTTGGTGACTGAATTTGTGCATGCCCAACTGTAATTATGTTCTTCCAATGAGCTGATATATGAAAAAGAGAACAATAATGAAATTCCCCTTGCTTTGCTACCATGAATTCCTCCAAAACTGAATCCATTGCATCCCAAGAACAAATTCTATCCCAGCTGAAACAAAGAATTCAATGCAAAGTTTGTACCTATCCATGGAAATAGTGAGAGCTATCCCCTTGGTTATGGCGGTCATGAAGCCTTTGTAACCAACCGTACTCAGCCCCATCCTTCTTGCAAATTCCCCTTCAATGAAATTATGTATGGTACCATGAGCTGCAAGCATGGTGGCTTCTTGGTCATGAAGAAGACTCTTCACCCGGAATGGTTGGTAAGTATGTATGTCATGTACCAAAACAAGAATGCCCTTTTCCCTTTCTCCTTACCTTTTTCTCATACATGGAACCATGGGTCAGCCCTTTATCGATAGGAAAATCAGAATTGTGATCCTTCTTTTGATGGTCCCAATGCAACAATGTCATAGCAAAAGAGGGCTGCAAGGAGTATCCATTAGGAATAGAACCACTAGGCTTACCTTCCCAAGAGTGATTTTTGACATTTTTCTTACATCGGCACATACCAAGATGAATTTACCCCAAGTACTAATTTTGAAATGAGTGATTCTCCCTTTCTCAAGTCTCATAACAACACCCATACCTTTATCATGATGATATCTCACTAGTGGTGTCATAGGAAGACACAACAAGCATGAGACATCCTTCCTAACCAGCTGTGCGTGATGGCAACATACATGAAATGACAAATTGGCCAGCAAGAGAAATGAAATATTCACATACCATGGACTGCCCATGATGTCCTTATGATTCAGAATTTCTGAGTTTGAATCAACACTCTTCATTGGCATGATTTCTTCACCGAATGGGATCTTTTCTTTCTTGCATTCTTTCCAAATTTGTTGGTGCTTGTCTTGGGTAACCTTTGGCTTCTTGTTAAGGCTGTGAACTCCATCCAATGACCTCCTTTTGACTGCTGTTTGGAACAGTCCAGCCACCTCATCAAGTGCTTTCCCGGAATCTTGTCCTTCATGGAGAGTTTCTTCCAATCTTCTTGACCTCATAAGACTTGTTGAGATACCATCAACACAACCATCATTGTGACCCCAAATTCTTCCCTCAAACACATGTATATCAAGATGGATTACAAACCAAACGGAAAGAGGAAGTAGTTACCTTTGCACACATACCGTGGGCCTTGGGAAGAGGGTTACTTCTTATCAATCCAATTTCAGTCCTTGTGCATAAAGTGACCTTTGTCTTGATGCATGCATAACTCGGAGGTTGCCTGAAAGGGTGTAAGTACCCCTTACTACTCAATGTGCTCTCCATTCTGCCCACATTTGTGTCAAACTGTTTATGATGATTAGCCCCATGTAATGACGAACTAGGGAACAATAAATCTGAGATATGTTTGTTCCTTGGACTGTCATCAAGATATTCATTTCCTTTTGCCTTTGCTCCTTCTACAATTGGTGCTTTCCCCTTTTGCACTACCTCCATACCTTGTTCACATGTGCTTGGGATGTCTTTGTGGCTCTTACCAAAGCCTAATTCTTCATCATTATGTTCTTCATCGACTGCTGTTATGGACAGTCCAAGCTTACTGTCATCATGTCTATTTGGGAAATGGGTTCCAACCATCCCTTTCTCTTCACCCTCTTGCTCATCATGCCTCTTTTCAACCCTGAATTCATCACATGCTAAAATAACATTAATATTAACCAAACAATGATCATTAATTACCTCATAATGTTTTTCCTTCTAGAACAACAATGGGAGTTAGGGCTAAATCTTCATCCTCCATGACTCCACCTCCTTCTTTGACTGCTGCTAAGGACATCTCAACAGGCTGAAGGTGCTCAATTTCAGTTTGTAATTGGGTGTTATCTACCCAATCCCTCTTACTAAACTGAAATTTAGACTTTTCCTCTCCTCCTAAATGCAGACCTGATTTTTCTCCATCATGTGTGTGACCATTAGGGCTAAAAAATTTGTCATGGGAACTTAAAAAAACTTCTATCTTCAAACCCTTCTTCATATGTAGTGTCAAAACCCTTGAGTGTGGTGTCCTTATGGAGTGCTGACCTCTTCCTTGTTGCTTGGGTTTTGACCTTGTGCCAATTCCAACTCTCTCTGTTTCCAACTCCACAAACACTGCAAAAGGGAGGGCATCCTGGACCTTCTCGGAAGAGCTCTATAGCGAAACATCAAATCTGGAGCCTTGGAAGACTTTGGAGTGGCTTCTTCTTTGATTGTCTTAGCTCCAACGAGTTTCTCCATGGCTAGGGCGAGGGTTTCATTGATTTTACTAATTCCTCTTGCATCTTCTTGAACCTTTCTAACTTGTCTTCCATGCTTCACAAGCTGGGAGGATGATGCTCTGATACCACTGTAATGTCCTTTTAGGGGGACTCGGGAAATGACCAAGGAGCTGAGATGTAAAACTTAAAAATCAGATTAGTGAGCTGCTGTAGATGACTGATATCATCTCGCAACCTACAAATTATGCCCTTCCTAGGGCAGCGACCTCCTTGGAAAAGTTAAACCCTTCAAAGGTGGGTTAAACCTTGTTAACACACTTCGATTCTTATGCCAAAAATATTAGAAACCCTCAACAAACACAATCAGCTGTTAGAAATCAGAATTGAGCTTGGAAATAATTAATTTTGGAAACCCTTAACCAACGAACTTCAACAAGCTTGGAAAAATAGTAAATCACCTCCAAAATTCACGAAACTTGAGATCTTGGCTTTTAAAAATATGGAGAATAAGATAATAAATTCAGATTGATCAACTTATCATCAACACATACTAAATAGTTCTCCCAAGTGGGTCGCTCCACTTCAAATAAATAGATTATTGATCCAAAAGAGATAAATCATGCAAGAAAATGATAATTTATTCTCCAAACCAACTTGCATACATAAATCCTTGTGGGAGGGTTTTCGTCCTCCACAAGCCCTCAATCAAGGGTTTTCGTCCTTGAGAGAGTCCTCAATCAAGGGTTTTCATCCTTGAGAAAGGTAGGAAAGGTGCTTCACAAGCAAACCTTTACCAAGATATGAAAATTCACCAAAAATAAGCCAAACTAATGCCAACAACCTCTATTTATAACAAGAGGGTGGCGCCAAGTCTTGGGGCTCTCAAATGAGGCCAACCACAATTAGACTTGCTTTATTATTATTTTCTTTTTACTTTTTGGAGCCTACATGCTCACTAATATCTTTTTATTTTTAATTTATTATTGGGCGCTAGGCTCACCAACAAATATGATGCCAATAAGAGAAACAAACACAAAATTAAGCACATGATGACATTGTTGGCTTCCTCTAGCTTGTTCCCTTGGACCCACGAGGAAGAAAATGGGTCAAAGTCTTCAAACGGAATTATCTCGAAAAGGGGACATGACAGGTTTACATGACTCAACTCACAATCAGAACTACATAGTGTCAAGACAAGATCAAATTTCACGACATCATGAGAGGAGCATCAAACCTCAAACATCATGATATGTAATGAGAACTCACATGAGTAACTCATGAATCATATATATCAACTCCATATACCTCCCAAAACTCCATAAGCCTCCCAAAACAACTCCATATGCCTCCCAAATAGAGAAAAGAATCATAGTACCAAAACTAGGTCAGGTCACTCTATGGAACTCAACACACAGAGCCCCGCCACCTGAAAAACCAAAGGCCTAGCGACATGCAACCCTAGGCAATACAATCGTATAACCCTTGGGCATACCCCATACTCCGGACATGGACCGCATCAAGTTGATGGCAAACATATAAGCACTGTTGGCTAGATTTTCTACATAGCTAAAAACTAGGCAATCATGAGATAAATCTCCCTCATTTAATGGTGAGGCTCCCGTGTAAGATGTTTATCAATCTAGAAAGTATTGTTGGCTAGATTTTTTGCATAGCTAAAAACCTAGGTAGTCATGAGATAAATCTCCCTCATTTACCAGTGAGGCTTCCGTGTAAGATGTTTATCAATCTGGTATGTATGAAAATTAATAACTATTTGTGGGGTTTTACTTTAATCACAAAGCTCATGAACCATAGCTAAGCAATTCTGCAGCAAGTAAGCAAGTTGTTTATGAAGTATTTGCAGAAGGGGGAAATAATGAAATTTGGGAAAGAAGAAAGGAAGATATGTAATTCGACCAATAGTTTATAGAGTTGGTCTCATACATATAGATTAAATAAACAAGTAGATCTCACAATATTCAGAAGTAAAGGAAAAGAAAAGCTTCTAATCTAAATCTCAGATAACACAAAGTTTATCTAAAGATCCACACAGAAGTAAGAAGCAAATGCACCGTGGACACAAAGTTCTCCGGAAATCTGCCTTTATTCAATTCCTCAGCTTTCACAGAAATGACATCAAGGGTTACAAAGCACAAAGTCTGGAACTCAAGAATGTTGATTAACAAATTGTGATCCTTTAACCCGTAGGCTCTTCCTCTATTTATAGTGTATAGAGGGCAATTACAAATAGGAAACTTTTTTAATGAATTGCCACATGTGGAAGCTATGAAAAAGGGAAGCAACTGACAATCTTCCTCCTGAAATTCCTCTTTGCATGACATGCATGATTTATAACTGAAAATAGAACCTTCTATTTTGCATGTCTGCCACCTATTTCCAAGTAATTGACTTCTTCCAGTAACTTGAAGTAACGACTTTTATAGCCAATTACCTAAGTTTTACAATTTTAATTGATTACTCAATTGTTTTGTCAAGAAAATAAGAGAAAGAAGAAGAAAGAGGAGAAGAAATTAGAAGAAAGTTGCAACACTCTCAGTCTTGTTCTTCTTCCATACTTTGCATGCTGATCAACCCTGTATTGCACTTCTGCTTCATTCACTTTAGCAATGAATGATTTGAATGATATCTCTGCCTTGAATCTAAGATGCCTTTTTCTCCTATATCTTTGTTGAATCATTTCCTTTAATTCTCACCAAACTGGATCTCGGGAAGCAAATTGATCGTGATTTTTCTTGTGGGTGTTGCCTCCGACCTATCTTCCCTTTTATCCTCAAGCTTTGGCAGCTTCTTATCCAAGATCGTGCACCAAGTAAAATGCTTCCGTAAACTATTGAGACAAAACTCATCACCCTTCATCGTGCTCTGAATCAACCTTTGTCTAAAATTCTTTTTTTTTTTCGAGAAGACCTGCAATTGGATCAATTTGTGCGAAACCTGCAATTCATTCTGATTCAAAAGATATATTTAATATATCTGACATTGATTTTGACTTCTTTTCACCAATATGAGCACCTGTGATGAATACCTGCAATTGATCCAGACAAATATGGAGTCCATGACGTGAATACTCAATTTTGTCACGAAAATCTGCTTATAAAGCACTCTGCTGCCCTAAAAATTTAAGACTTTGGTTTGCATGTTAAGCAAGCTAAAATATTATTTAATTCACCTGGGCACTTATACCAACATGCAGATGCTTTGAATAATAAAAAAACTTCTCCAACCCTAGGCGCCAAAACTGGAAGCTTCTCGGCAATAAAAAATATTTTTTAATGCAAATCACTCCTTCCCTTGGCGCCAAAACTCTCTAGGAAGCATGCTCCATCAAAAAGAATTAATTGTCTCCTCCTTATGGCGTCCCATGCTTATATAGCTAACTGCATGCTATTTTTAATAATTGCTTCTTCCTATTTTTGGCAATTATTAATAATAAGTTATGCTCTTTCTCTCAATTTGGGCACCCAAGTTTGCATGCTTTTGCTTGCTTTTTTATGCAATTCTTTTATTTATTTTTAGCATGCTTCTTTGCCTTCTCTTTAGCTCATCAAGTTGCTTTGACTTTCCATCTATTTTTGGCGCCAACCTTAGCTAGGAATAATAAAAATAAATATCATTAAATGCATGCAATCATGCCAAGGTGGGTCGTTTTTTGGCTAGGAGACATGCTAAAAATAAGAAGTCAAAGCAATGGGAATTTTTACCCTGCCAGGCAGCTCCAAAAATCCCATCCTTCACTTAAGTGATTTGTCTTTAATGATGGAAAAAAACAACCTTCCAGGAAGTATAAAATTCCCACTTGCCTGCTACTACCAAAATTCCCATTGACAACTTAAATCACTTGGCTTCCATCATGGGAATTTTTCACCTTCCAGGCAGCACCAAAATTCCCACTGGCACTTAAAAACCATCCTTCCAAAAAATGCGACTTGCATGGAAGAAAACTTCTTTCCAAAAAGTGCGACTTGCATGGAAGAAAACTTCTTTCCAAAAAGTGCGACTTGCATGACTTCTGCTTTTAAAGTCGCGTGAAAACTCATCAACAACATTTTATTTCCATTTTTGGATTTTTAGTGAAGAAAACACAAGAATAGAATAAAATTTTCCATTTTTGGAAAGGGTCCGGGAAGATGTAGCAACAAAAACTTGCAAGTGCCATAACTTTCACTCCGTGGCTCCGTTTTAGGTGTCATTTTCTCTAAAAGTGCATATTTTCTCGAGCTCTACGCATTGATGGAAATATTTTTCTTATTTTCATAAAATCCATTTTGCACCTTTTTGGACCAAGCAACTTCTTGCAATCTCCTAAAAGAATCCTGAGCTCTGATCGCCTTTAGATAGATTAGTAATTAAAAATACTGGATAACTTTTCAAAACCCTAGGCCTAGGGAAAGATCTGGCAAGAAGAATGAATAGGCTACAAGAATTGCTGAGAGAAAACAAACCAAACACAAACAAAAAGAAATAAAACAAAACAAAAGAAGTTGCAGCAATTACTCAAAAATTTCTCCAATTAGCTGATCTGCAAAAATTCTTCCCCCTGGGTGAATGTTCTATGGTAATAATGATGGGGTGAAGTGCTTTATATAACCTAAATCCTCCAATTTTAGCTCAATCTATTTTTAAAAGAACTTTATTTATTTAATAAATAAATAAATAAAACGCTACATGCATGTGGTCCGACTAAGGAATGAGTGAGCTTTGGCATGTGGGTATTTGTCGAATTTGACTTTTATGACTTTCTAGGGATACCTTAGAGCAATGCAAACAATCAAGCTGTAGCAAAACAAACCGTTATGCAAAAGAAAAACTATGGCTTTTTTAAAACAGGTAGTCCTGTTACATCAAAAAAACGATTTTTTTAAAAGGGGTAGTCTTAATAACTATTTGTGGTGAAATTCGAGACAACAAGTATAAACCCTAATAACTATTTCAGTAGGGGTTTTACTTTAATTATAAAGCTCATGAACCATAGCTTAAGCAATTTCGCAACAAGTAAAAATCAAAACGTTTATGAAGTATTTGCAGAAGGGGGAAATAATAAAATTTGGGAAAGAAGAAAGGAAGATATGTAATTCAACCAATAGTTTACAGAGTTGGTTTCATACACATGGATTAAATAAACAAGTAGATCTCACAATATTCAAAAGTAAAGGAAAAGAAAAGCTTCTAATCTAAATCTCAGATAACACAAAGTTTATCTAAAGATCCACACAGAAGTAAGAAGCAAATGCACCGTGGACACAAAGTTATCTGAAAATCCGCCTTTATTCAATTCCTCAGCTTTCATAGAAATGACATCAAGGGCTGCAACACAAAGTTTGGAACTCAAGAATGTTGATTAACAAATTGTGATTCTTTAACCCGTAGGCTCTTCCTCTATTTATAGTGTATAGAGGGCAATTACAAATAGGAAGCTTTTTTAATGAATTGCCACATGTGGAAGCTATGAAAAAGGGAAGCAATCTGCAATCTTCCTCCTGGAATTCCTCTTTGCATGACATGCATGATTTATAACTGAAAATAGAACCTTCTATTTTGCATGTCTGCCACCTATTTCCAAGTAATTGACTTCTTCCAATAACTTGAAGTAACGACTTTTATAGCCAATTACCTAAGTTTTACAATTTTAATTGATTGCTCAATTGTTTTGTTAGAGAAAATAAGAGAAAGAAGAAGAAAGAGGAGAAGAAATTAGAAGAAAGTTGCAACACTCTCAGTCTTGTTCTTCTTCCATACTTTGCATGCTGATCCAACCTGTATTGCACTTCTGCTTCATTCACTTTAGCAATGAATGATTTGAATGATATCTCTGCCTTGAATCTGAGATGCCTTTTTCTCCCATATGTTGTTGAATCATTTCCTTTGATTCTCACCAAACTGGATCTGGAAGCAATTGACTGTGATTTTCTTGCGGGTGTTGCCTCTGACCTGTCTTCCCTCTTATCCTTGAAGCTTTTGCAGTTCTTCTCCAATACGTGCACCAGTGCAATGTTTGCCGTAAACAATTCAGACAAAACTCATCACCCTTCATCGTGCCTGAATCAACCTTTAAAATTTTGTCTGAGATTTTTTTTTTTTCTCCCAGAAGACTTGCAAATATGAGAGTTGGATCTATTTGTGCAGAACCTGCAATTTCTCCTTCTGATTCAAGATATATTCAATGTATTTGACATTGACTTTGCCTTCTTTTCACCAATATGAGCACCAATGAAGTATTCCTGCAAATAATTTAGACAAACATGGAATCCATGGCATGAATGCTTAATTCCTTCACCAAAATCTGATTATAAAGCCTGTTGCCCTCTATTTTTAGACTTTGCTTGCATGCCAAGCAAGCTAAAAATATTATTTAATTCCCCTGTGCACTCACATCAACATGCAGATGCTCTGAATAATAAAAAGAAAGCTTCTCAACCCTAGGCGCCAAAATTGGATGCTTCCCGACAATTTAAAAAAATCAACTTTTAGGCATTTAGCTATGCCAGAATGGGTTGCACTTTTTGGCTAGAAGTCATGTTAAAAATAAGAAGGCAAGGAAGTGGGAATTTTTACCCTTCTAGGCAGCTCCAAAATTCCCATCTTTCACTTAAGTGATTTAACTTTAATGATGGGAAAAACAACCTTCTAGGAAGGCTCCAAATTCCCACCTTCCTTCCACCACCAAAATTCCCATTGGCACTTAAGTGATTTAACTTTAATGATGGGAAAAAACAACCTTCTAAGAAGGCTCCAAATTCCCACCTTCCTTCCACCACCAAAATTCCCATTGGCACTTAAAAGCCCTCCTTCCAAAAAAATGCGACTTGCATGGAAGAAAGTTTCTTCCCAAAAAGTGCGACTTGCATGGAAGAAAAATCTTCTCAAAAAGTGCAATTTGCATGACTTCTGCTTTTAAAGTTGTGTGAAAACTCATCAGCAGCATTTTATTTCCATTTTTGGATTTTCGGTGAAGAAAACACAAGGATAGAATAAAATTTTCCATTTTGGAAAGGGTGGGAAGATGTAGTAGCAAAAACTTGCAAGTGCCATAACTTTCACTCTATGGCTCTGTTTTAGGTACCATTTTCTCTAAAAGTGCATATTTTTTGAGCTCTACGCATTGATGGCAATATTTTTCTTATTTTCATAAAATCCATTTTTGCACCTTTTTGGACCAAGCAATTTCTTGCAATCTCCGAAAGAATCCTGAGCTTTGATAACCTTTCGACAGATTAGTAATTAAAAATACTGGATAGTTTTTCAAAATCCTAGGCCTGGGGAAAGATCTGGCAGGAAGAATGAATAGGCTACGGAATTGCCGAGAAAACAAACCAAAACACAAACAAAAGAAATAAAACAAAACAAAAGAAGTTGCAGCAATTGCTCGAAAAATTTCTCCAATTAGCTGATCTGCAAAAATTCTTCCCCGGGTGAATGTTCTATGGTAATAATGATGGGGTGAAGTGCTTTATATAACCTAAATCCTCCAATTTTAGCTCAATCTATTTTTAAAAGAACTTTATTTATTTAATAAATAAATAAATAAAACGCTTGTAGACAAGGTTTGACGAAGGAATTGAGTGAGCTTTGGCATGTGGGTATTTGTCGAATTTGGCTTTTATGACTTTCTAGGGATACCTTAGAGCAATGCAAACAACTGTAGACAAAACAAACACAAAACAACCCGTTACATTGAAAAGAACGATTTTTTTTTTTAAAAGGGGTAGTCCCAGATTTCAGGGTGAAATCTCAGGGGACACCAGACACATACAACATGGTAGAACCATCTCATTCAATCATTTAAGAAGGTCCACACTAGACAACAGATAGCCAAGTGGCATCAAAATCAATAAAGCTTCGAGTTTCAAGAAACAACTAATGCAAGGGAATATCGATAAATCAAAAAAAATGGTCGAGTAGCCGCATTCAAACAATGCGGAGCAGGAGCACGAGGAAGTGGATTTTGAATCTTCGGAGCGGGAAAATGCTACGGGTCTAGTTTCGTGGGATTTAGATCCGGATCGGATCAAGCGGGAGGAAGGACACCGCCTTCACCTGCAGAAAGAGACAAGGGAGGTCTCATGGAGGGACCCCATAGTCACATGGGCCAAGATGCTTTCGGGAAGGAAACTAGAGCGAGGGTATCCACCTTTAGCCTTTATCCTATTTGTAAAGCTTAATGGCATTTCGTTGGATATCCCGGATAATGTGGCAAAGAGGGTCTGTTCCTCCATGTGCAACACCATTCTAGCCAAAATACCAGGAAGTAGACTCAATATTGACGAGTTCAAAAATGGGCATGTCGGAAATGAGCACATAAAGGAGCCATGGATATTGTTGCTTACGCAAATTCCTTCTTTGTGGTTTCCCTCTCTTTGATGAAGATCTAGTAAATATCCTTGTCGGGGACCCTGGTTCATGGGTAGAGCTATTGTGCTTGTCCAAAGATGACAACCAAGATTCAATCCTTTGGAAAACACCATTAAGGAATATACGGTGTGGGTTAGACTCCCAGGTTTACCGCTGGAATATTGGGACCAAGACATTATTAAGGGAATTGCTAAAGCTATCGTTGGTTCGTTGGTTGTCGACCCCGCAACCAAGTGCTAAGTCTCTCATGTTATTTGCGCTTTTGTGTAAATGTGATACTGGATACAAAACTACCTCGAAGCATTAATCTAAATTCTAAATGGGGGGTTCATGTACGAAAGATCGACTATGAGATAGCTCCCTTCATGTGGTTCTCATGCTTCAAAATGGGCCACGATTCCAAAATGTGTCCTAAAGCCAAAGAGGAAGCTGCTAGCAAAGCTCTTCTCAAAAGGAAAGGAATTCTAGGGAGGAGACGAAGGGAAAAGAATTTGGGGAGAGTGGACCCTCTAAACTGGCTCCTACTTGGGTGCAGATTCATAAGCCTACACCGACCAAAGAAATGGGAGGTGTTGAATATTGTGCCAAGCCCAAGCAGTAGAGGATAGAAAAGGGTATTGAGACCCGGAAGTAGAAATAGAGAACGGAATGAGGAAAGATGCATCATTATAGGAAGATAGTATTTTAGGGTCCATGGTGCCTGATTCATTGGAGGCAAGTTTCTTTGCTCAAAGAAATGAGAAACTATCCTTGGAGATCAACAACAAGTTTAATATGTTGGTTCCTCATCTCGAGGACATTCCTATAGTGGAGGAGGATTTACAGAGAATTACAAAATCAAATAAGAAGGAAGGACCGGAGGATTCATCTATGTTGAGACATTTTGTTAGATCGAAGACAACCATAATGAGGAGGAAGAGATTGTAACTTCTTTGGCCAGTACTAAGGAAGTAGAGCCTGAAGTCTTCAAAGTAATGAGCTCCCCGGGACAACCCCTGGTGTCGGCTAGGAAAAGCCCAAAACTATCTCCAAAAAGGAAAGCTACTCCTAGGACAAGAGGGGGTACGTCCAAAATTGATTTGGGAGGAAACAAAGCTTCTCCTGGCAGCATCACAAAAAGGAAAAGCGCAAAAGAGCTTCCCAAGGAGGTTATGGAAGGTAAGCAAAGATCATGGCGGTAAGCCAAAAACTAAATCCTAGTTAAATGATTGTTTTTTCTTGGAATATAAGGGGTTTAAACAACCCTAGTAAGCATAGGATTCTTTATGAATTTAGGAAAATAGAAAACCATATATCATAATATTACAGGAAACTAAAATGAATAAAGCTAAAATGGAAGAATTTCATAATTTTTTTGGAAAGAGGTTGGGTTTCATTACCAATCATCAGTGGGAGCCTCAGGAGTGGTTTGCTTTGTCTCTGGAATATGAATGTGTTGAAGGATTTCCCCTATTCAATAGCCAACATCATTTAGCCACTGTTTTACCATCCTAAGTTCCAAAAATGTCATCCCAATACATGGAATGGTAAGACGTGGGCTTTGGGAGGTTATGACTGGTTTTGGAAGGATGTCTAAAGAGTTACATTGGATTATAAGAGGTGACTTTAACACTCCCTTGATCCCCTCCAAAAAAAAAGGTGGAGTCATATCCTTCACTGAAAGTATGGAGGACCTCGCTAACTTCATAAACTGGAATGATCTGCTTGACCTTGAGCTTAGTGGTCCAAAATATACCGGAACAAATAGATGAAGTGGTGAAGATCTCATCCAAATCAGATTAGATAGGTTCCTGGTTAATTATCAATGGTTATAGAGCAACATTATTCTCTATCTTCTTTAGCCCGAGTTGGTTCTGATCACAATTTGATCCTTCTCAACTTTGGAGAAATAGAAATTACTAAAGGCAGACCCTTTAGGTTCGAAAAGATGGACTACCCATCGGAGCTTGAAAAAAGGATTGAGGAATGGTGGAACATAGATACCAGAGATAATAGTATGTTTCAAGTTGCAGCTAAGCTAAAAAATGTCGAATAAGATACAAAAATGAAATAAAGACACCTTTGGCAACATCTTCCTGCAAAAGAGTAAAATAACTGAGGAGTTGAGGGAAATGGAAGAAATAATGGAAGGAGTTTGAGTATTGAAGACAAAGAAAAGGAAAAAGTCCTCTTGTCCGAATTACACACTATTCTTAGTAAGGAAGAAATTTATTGGAAACAAAAGTCCCAGGTTAATTGGCTTAAAGAGGGAGATAGAACACAATTTTTCCACATCTCAGCTACTATTAAGGCTAACAAAGGGCGTATTCAAGAAACTAAGAAATGGAGCATGAAGTTGCCAAAGAGGAGAACAACATTTGGATACTATAATTACCTTCTTCAAACAATTGTTTTCTGAGGGACAACTCCCCTATGGAATCTGTCTCAGAGACTTTAAATATTTTTGATCCTGCCATAAGTGTAGAGAATAACAAAGACCTTATAGCCATTCCTTCTGAGGAGGAAATCAAGGCCATAGTTTCTATAATGGAAGAAGATAAAACACCTAGACTTGATGGCTTCTTGGTTTTTTTCTTCCAACTTTATTGGGACATAGTGAAGAAAGAGGTGGTTATGCGGCTCAAGACTTTTTCAGATCTGGTAATTTGCTCAAACAAGTCAATCATACTTTCATAGCTCTTATTCCTAAAAATCTTGGAGCTAAAGATCTGGGAGAATTTAGACCCATCAATCTATGTAACACTTTGTATAAAATTATTCAAAATTTTTGGCTTTCCGAATGAGGGAGGTTCTCAGTAACTTTGTTTCTCCTAATCAAGGTGCTTTTGTTTAGGAAGACAAATATTGGACAACATCATCTCCATACATGAAACTATCCATTCGGTGGAAAAATCCAATCGGGAAGCCATGCTCATCAAATTAGACATGCAAAAAGCCTATGATCGGGTCTCATGGAATTTTTGTTCCTTCTCTTGCACAAATTGGGCTTTGACCCTCACTTCATCAAGATGATTCAAGCCTGCACCTCTACCCCCATGTTCTCGGTCATCATCAATGAAAAACCCAAGGCTTTTTCAAAGCGGAAAGGGGTCTTAGGAAAGGGGACCCGCTATCACCTTTCCTCTATATCATTGTGGCAGAATCCTTGAGTAGATTGTGCTCAAAAGCCAAAGGTGAAGGATGATTAGAAGGTGTTAAGGTGGCTAATGGAGTGGATAACCAAGTGCCTTCAACAATTTGTGGATGACATGGTTCTTCTTGGCTAGGTTGTTCAAGAAGCTCGATCATTCAAGGACATCACAAGAAAGTATGAGGAAGTTTTTAGGCCAAAAAGTGAACTTTGCAAGAGTTTTTGCTTCTTCATCAATGTCAATGAACAACAATAAAACAAATTAGCCAATATTCGGAGTGCAACATAAAGTCTCTCCCGGATAATTACTTGGGAATGCCACTTTGTGGGAGTAAGTTGGATGACACAGCTGGAATAAAGTTATTGAAAGATTCCACAAAAATTAGCTTCTTGGAAAGGATCTTACTGTTGCAAGTCTGGTAAGGCCCAACTTCTTCAAAGCTCGTTGCAGGGAGTTGCCATTTATACTATGTCGATCTTCATTATTCCCACCAAAATTAGAAGATCCATTGAGAACATCCAAAAGAGATTTTTATGGTTTGGTTCGGAGGTCAAGTCTAGGATTCCATTGATAGCCTGGGATAAGGTCACTAGACCAAAAGACAAAGGGAGGTCTAGGGCTAAAAAACTTGTAGATGATGAATTAGGCTCTTATAGCCAAAATAGGGTGGAGAATGCATAAAGAAGAAGGTACTTGGATTGATATTTTAAAGGTGAAAATATTTGCGAAATGTTGGCAGCACTTTGGGTTTCTTCTCGGATCAGGAACTTCCAAAAGGCTCTATTTTTTGGAACAATCTTATTCAAGCTAGGAAGTTGTTGGTTAAAGGCACAAAGTGGAATCTAGGGAATGGTACAAAAATCAAATTTTGGGAGGATCCTTGGATCAGAAATAAGCCCTTAAAGCTTGAAGAACCTTGGATGAATCTCTTCCAATTTTACAAGCAGGAATATGGAGAGCGGTGTGTGATTATTGGATAGATGAGAGAAGATGGTTACAAATAATTCCACCTCCGAATTATACAGTCCTCAATTCCCTTTGAAGGCCTAAATAATGAACTAAAGTATTGCCACATCCCTCATACAGATAGTGTCAGGATGAATTGATTTGGAGGGATATGGATTCCGGGAATTATGAGGTTAAGTCTGGATATCTGTTGAATTTTGAGCAAATTGAAGCTAATGGTTATTGGAAGAAAATATGGAATAAAAATCTTATACCCAAAATTAATTTCTTCTATTGGGAAGTGGTCTAGAAGAAAATTTTGACAGTGGACAAACTAAGGAAAAAGGCATGATTCTCATTAATAGGTGTAGCCTATGCAAACTTCAAGAAGAATTGCCAATCATCTTTTCTTGGAATGTACATATGCTTACTAGGTTTTTTTCAGTTGTTCTTGAAATTTTTAATGTGCAGATGGTCCTTCCTAGGGATGTCTCTAACCTCCCGAGCAATGGTTTTTCAATTTCCATCATGAAATCATTAAAGAAATATGGAAATGTGCTCTACCACACACTCTCTGGGGCATTTGGGTGAAAGAAACAATAAAGATTTTTCGTAATCGGTGCTCTAGCTTTAAAAAGATGTAAGGAAAAATCAGTCGACTCTAAGAGATAACACGCAGAGACCTTCAAAAGTAAATCTTCAAAGTCCTCGGATTTAGAAATTACCATTCTGAATAATCTGAATATAAGCCCCACTAACTGGGATAACAACAAAGATATGGATGCGGGAAAAAGTGTCAATTGGAGATGCCCACCTAAGGGTAGTTTCAAACTTAATTTTTGATCGAATTGGCCAAAATTATGGAGGGGTGTGCTGGGGGGGGCTTAATCTAGGACCATTTTGGGTGTGTGCCTTTAAGCATATGTTGGGCCAATGGGTAATCATTCAAACAACTACGTTGAAGCCATGCCATGCTATGGGGTATCGAGTTATGTGCCACTATGAATATCAAGGCTCGATAATTGAAGGAGATTCCTTATGTGTTGTCAATGCCCTTAAACAACAAGGGGAATCGGTTGGAAACTCAATAACATCATCACCGAGGCTAGGCTTTTGCTTGCATCATTTGAGAAGGTGGAGATTAACCATGTTTATAGAGCCGAGAATAAACTTGTTGATGGATTAGCTAATTATGGCAATGACTTGCCGGAAAAGGTGATCTGGTAGGGAGATATAATTCCGTGGAATAATATAAGAAACTTGGTTAATGATGACAAGACATCCCGTGATATGGAATGATACCCCCTAGACTCGAATGACTGGTCCCGTGGGAAGGTGAATTATTTTTTGAAAATGGGATTTATTTCCCCGATTTGTGTTTAATCCTTTGTTTTGGGCTTGTAGTTTCATTCTTATTCGACTAAAGTCTGAACAGAGCGCTGGGTTAAGCATGGGTGGTGATAGAGTCCGAACTGAGCTGTTGACATATCTCCATATCAAGAGGGATGCCACTTTGTGGAGGCTGCTGCGAAGAGGTGGGTTCTCCAATTACATCAAGAGGCTTAAAGGTAATGACCCTCAACTTGCTATCAAATTTGGTAATGCTTGGGATGGGGATGTGTAAAAATGAGGGGTATGGAGATTTTAGTCACTGAAGATTCTATAGCCGAAGCCACGAGGTTATCTATGGAAGGTCTCAAACTTTTTAAAGATAAAACTAGGTGAAAGCATGAAATCTCCACTTTCTTTGGCCTTGATGAGAGAATCCTCATGTTTAATGGTATTACATAGAAGTTGTCTCCCGAGAGATGACCAGATGTTTGTCTTGTGGTCATGAAGTACCTTACCTTAGAAGGAAAATTTAGAAAGATCTTTTCCTACCATTTGTCTATCCTCAACTACCTGCGTAGGAATCAAGCTATGAGTTTTCCTTTCTTTCTCCTTAGATCCCTTCTTTTATCAATGACTACCAAAATGAGAAAGTGGAAACTCCTTTGCATCATGGGTTGATTTTGCTTATGTATTAGAAAGGTAAACCTTTGCTCCCACCCCAACCCCCGATCACATGGAGGTGGACTCGAACAATGAAACCCTCGCTTAGCATTTGACTCGTAGGAAAAAGGGGGCAACTAGACAATCCGAGACAAAGCATAGCGGTTAACATCCTATAATATAAAATATGGAGATAAAGCACTGTGGGGAAAGTGTGCTTTAGAAGGAAAGGGACTGAAACATGGTTGGGAAGCTCGGATTCTTAGGGTTGAATCTACGGCGGACACGATCCTTCTGGTCAACAAAAATCTTGTTCAAGAAGTGAGGGAGTGTCATAGAAAAATTGAGGTGCAAAATAAGAGAATAAGTGGGCTGAATGCGGAAATTGTCATGTAAGAACAAAGAATTTCCATCCTCCAGGACCAAATTGCCAATCAAGTTGTGGAAGGAAAGGGAACAATGCGCCGGAGATGAGCAACTCGGAGGACGATGAGATCATGGAAATGGAAGGCAAGGATCCTACTGAGAATGTCCCTAAAAAGGTCACTATCTCATGGAAAGATGAACTGGGGGAGCCATGGATAGGGGCCTAGTGCAAGAACTAGAAGCAGAGCCTCCTTGAGCAAGGCGAATTGATGGCGATCCTTTTATTGCACTTCGGTTAGGGATCCGAGTTAGGTTTTCTAAATCTTGTAGCCATGGCTTTTTTATGTATTTTTGTTAAAAAAATCGTTATTATGTAGACCTGGTGTAGGTCGTGCCTTGCTCTGGGGGGTGCACAGATGGTCAAGTCTGTTTGATTGTGTGTCCCTATCTCTTTTTGGTGGCTTTGTTGTTGTTTGGCCTCTTTTTGTACGGGATTTTTGGGTCCCTTCAAAACCAAACTTTTTTACCTCATAAATAAAAATAAAAATAACAACAAAAATATCGCAAAATAAATAAGCGAGCCTCAAGCGTTGCAACAAATCAATTAAAATTACTGGTTCCATGTACAATTGAGTTTACAAATAAAACACATGAAAAGATTCACATCACAAGGCACTACAACAACCTCCAAAGAGGTCGCTCACTAGGGTACTATCTCATCGAGTGTGCATCTCGGCATCGAGAATCCTTTGAGAATATAATATAATAACTCATCAAATAATACAACCTGCCATAATCTATATTTGGATCATCATCTCCAAACTCCCACAAGAGTCAACATAGTTGAAACCACACAAAGTTGCCCTTAAGACAACTAGTTAAAGAGAAAGTACAAAGTTACCATTCACTGAGCTTAAGGTGTCCGCGCAACACAATATGCATAACACCCGTAATGTCCCCATTTTTGAAGACCCTAAGCCTAACTTTCCCCGTGGGCTTTGGGATGTTGCAAGGGGAAAAATTATATTAAATAATTAAATATTATTGCTTGGAGAGTGATTTTTATCATTTGACATTATAAAGCAATAATTATTTAATTATGTAATTTATTTAATTTAATTCCCATAATGCAAAATTAAAAGGGGAATTAATTAAATAATATTAAAGTGGCTTTTAATGTCATAAAGACCCTTAGAAAGGGGATACCACACTTAGAGGGTGAAATTAAAATTAAAAAGGGGAAATTATAAATATGCCTTATAATTTCAAATTATGGTTTTCCCTCCAAAAGGGAGTCGCTCCACCCTAGGAGAAATCTATAAATATATGTTTTGACATTAAGGGAAGGGTCATGTTGATGAATCTATTTGATTTTTACTCCATACTTGGAGTAATGGGATGTATGCCCTAGCTCTCTCTCTTTCATTGTAAGCTTCATTTGAAGCCATTGTTGAAGATATTGAAGACTCTCTTATTCTATTCATTGAGCTCTCTAGTGTTGAAGTGTGTTTTATGCATTGTTTCTCCATTATAGGATTGGCGACTTGGTTCATATGTTGATGCATTAATTTGTGAAGTTAAATCTGCATGTTGTGGCTCAAATTTAAGTGGTTTTAGAAGGGTTTATGGTGTTTTATTCACTGTTGATTCCCTCTTGCATTTATTAGAGCTAAAGCGACTTGCATGGGAGGTTGTTTGGCATGTTTTGGAGTCTTTTGAGCTAGATCTGCAATTTGATCTGATTTAGCATAATTTTGTGAGTGTGTGTGACCAGATTTGGGATTTGGGGTTTTGAGATATGGCAATTTATTTATGGAAAATCATTTATTTTCCTGAGGCGACTTGTTTTGCTATTTTGGCTATTTTGGGAGTTTAGCTACTGTTGTTCTAATTTGGTTTGGTTCATCTTGTTCCTTGTATTTTTTAGTCGGGCATATCTCATTTGCCCAAATCGGAGTAGTTTGGAGGAAGATATGAATTTTTAAAGATTGCAGCAGACTGGGGTTTGATTAATAATTGTTTTCAGCTGTGTATAATCAGATTTAAAAATCTGATTTGTCTATAAATTATTTCTGAGCAAGGGGAGTGATTTTTGGAGTGTTTGGAAGCTTGTGGAAAGGCTGAAATATTTTTATTGATTTTATTCTAACCCTAGCGACCTGTTTTCAGATTTTGAGGGCTGTTTTGGAAGGGTTACAGTGGTTCAAAAATTCAGATTGGTAGCTCGTTGGAAAGCCCTTGATTTATAGAAAATTCTGCATTTTATTTGAGGGCAAAATATGGAATATTGAGCAAGTTATGAATTTTCTAAGTTTCAGCTGTTATGGTGCATTTTTAATTAATTCACTGCTGCAATTAATTTCAGTTTTGGATAAGATTGATTTTCCTAACTAGTTCTCCCATCTAAACCCACTACCTTGGCCTACTCCAACCCCATTTGGGTTGTATTAGTGCCGACATTGGGTTATTTGAGGTCGAACTAGGAGGGTTTAATCCTTCTAGAGTCGATTTAATAAATTAAATTGCAGATTTGAATAATATTCCAAAAGGGGATATTACAGTGGTATCAGAGCATGTTCGATGCACCTGTGAGGTTTAATAGTACATTGCTATGAATCATGGATTTATCTAGTGTAGGTAACATGAAGGCAAGATTCGGAAACTTGGTAGAGCACTCAAGCCTACCTCCATCAAATGATGAGTTGCTCAAAATTCTGGAAGAAGCAGCAAGTAAGTGCGGAGCTGGGACAACTTGCTTGGCAACAATAGAGCAAGATGATTATGGATCCATGTTTCTTGCAAGGGACTCCTTGTTTATGCAGTTGGCAAGGCATGAGTTGTTGGATCATGAAGATGGGGAGGTAAGAATTATGGTCATCTTCTGCATTAGTGAGGTTATACGAATTACAGCCCCAAAATTGCCATATTGTGATGCCATCATGGAAGACATCTTTGAGGTCATGGTGGGAAGTTTCCAAGGTCTTTGGACCTCACAAGCCCTTGTTTTGGTAAGAGGGTTAGCATTTTGAACACTATGGCAAAAGTAAGATCTTGTGTTATAATGATGGATTTAGAATGTAATGATCTTATTTCTCACATGTTTGAGGTGTTCTTTGATGTTATATGTAATGATCATGCTCAAGAGATAATGATTTCCATGCAAGCCATTATGTCTTTGATATTAAATGAATATGAGAGTCCCCCAACACACTTGCTATCTATGTTGGAGGAAGGATTGGGTCAAGAGGCATCATGTGTTGCTCATACACTAGCCCAAGGTGTCCTAGAGCAATGTTCAAGCAAAGTGAAGACTATGATTTTCCAAGGTATGAGTTCTTTGGTGTCTAATGATAAAAATTTGGTATCTAATACTTGCATGAGAGTTGGCATTTGCACAGAAAAATCAGATTTAGTTCAAAAGGAAGAGAAGGAAGAAGAGCCCCTAGATGCAAATGAGCAAGGTAAAGAGTTATTTTTGATTGAAGAGGTTTCCTTGCCTTTGTATGATTGCATGCATGTTGATAAAATAATCATGGGAGATAAGTCCAAGAGGGAAGAAAAATCTGATTTGCAAGATTGCATGGACAAGCAAAATGAGGACAGCCAAGAGGTAACCAATGGTCATTATTTAGTTGTTACTAATGCTACTTGGGTTGAGAATGAATGCAAGGAAAAATCAGAATTGGTTGATGGGCATAAAGAGGACATTGGCAACAAGCATATGCATGATGAAGAAGAAATGATGGCTAAAGAACTCATGGGGGACAAATCAGATTTGAAGGACATCATTCACCTTCACCATGAGCCATTTGAGAAACAAGAAGGGAGCATGAGTCTCATAGTTGCTCCAAGTCATCTCCCACCTAGCATGAGCATTGGTAAGGAAAAAAAAGGGGTTTGGATGAAGTAAATGATGAAGAAAAGAGCGCTGTCCTAAACTCAGAAATTCTGAGTTTTGTAGATGTTGGGAGCAGCCCAAGGTATGATCTTTCTTATTTTATTTCTCCTCATATGTTGAGCTTTGATGGGTATGTTTATGAGCATGATAGAAAGATGGATATGAGGTACATAGATCATACTCTTGTTGGTACTTTTTCCCTTATTACTTGGGTGCATAAGAAACATGATGGAAGAAAAGAAAGAGTGACTATCACTCTTCCCAATGAAGGAAGCCATAATAGTAAGCTTGCTGGTCCGTATGAAGAAATCATCATTAGAGGACACAAAGGTATGATGGATTCCTATGTTTCTCTTTCTCTCATAAGGGAAAGTCATTTGCACAAAGAAAGGTACAAGGTTCCTTGGTCTCTCTATGATAATATTCATACATGCATGCACTATATTTCAGTTTTCTCCTCTTCTTATGAGCATAGAAAAAGAGGAAATTTGGGGTGTCATCTTGCACATATTGCTCCATGTGGAATGGGAATAAAAGGATTTGAGTTTTGCAAGTTTGGTTTGGATACAAGGATATCATTTCATTTCCTTTGTCAAATGATGCTAACTCCTATCTCTTTGGAAGACTTGAAAGAAGGATGGATCACATGGACTACACCTTGCATGGTAAGAAGTTCATTTTCAGATTTTGAGCTACAGTTATGTCTTCCATTTGAGTGTTTGATTGATATGCTTCCAAGGGTAAAATCAACCAAGGATAGGTATTGGGAATGTTTGGTTGATGTTGCTTGCATGGCCACCATCTTTTGGGCTTCAATGAGAAGTAGGAAAAGTTTGAAGGAACATGGTATGAACTTTTCTCAAGACACTTCATTTTCAGTTGTGTTTTTGGATAATTTTCAGTTTGTTATGGTTGAGGATGAAATTTCGGTACATGGGAGCCATTTTTGTTCACTAGCTTGATGATCATTCATGTTGGGAATTTTTTTTTGAATTATGTTAGCTGTTGTCCTCTCATTTTTATGGATAATACCATTAGGACCAGCTCCACTATCACTTCCAAAATTTAGATTTTTTACATACAGTTGATGACATGGGTGTTGGTACTTGATTTTGGCACATGGGTGCCTATTTGGGGGTGGAAACCAGCCACTCGAATTTTTTTTTGAAGACTACAATAATATTTTGAGCTACATGACAGAGTTTGGGGGCAACCCATATATGGAGGAGACTTGCACACCATGGAGGCACCTTGAAAGGGTGTTCTTCAACCCTTGTTTTTCTAACTTGTTTGCTTCCTGTGCAGATTTGAAAGAAAAATTACAGCGGAAGACACTCCTAACTTTTAGGAGAAAGAAGCATCCTAAGTTATTACAAATGCTACACCATTTGAGTGGCATGGGAGCTCGGTTTTTGGAGTGCTTCACTTTTGGACCCGGATGCATGAGCTTGTTATTGCTTGAGGGCAAACAATCTTGGGAAGGGAGGATTGTAATGTCCCTATTTTTGAAGACCCTTAGCCTAACTTTCCCCGTGGGCTTTGGGATGTTGCAAGGGAAAAAATTATATTAAATAATTAAATATTATTGCCTGGAGAGTGATTTTTATCATTTGACATTATAAAACAATAATTATTTAATTATGTAATTTAATTCCCACAATGCAAAATTAAAAGGGAATTAATTAAATAATATTAAAGTGGCTTTTAATGTCATAAAGACCCTTAGAAAGGGGACGCCACACTTAGAGGGGAAATTAAAATTAAAAAGGGAAATTATAAGCATGCCTTATAATTTCAAATTATGGTTTTCCCTCCAAAAGGGAGTCGCTCCACCCTAGGAGAAATCTATAAATATATGTTTTGACATTGAGGGAAGGGTTATGTTGATGAATCTATTTGATTTTCACTCCATGCTTGGAGTAATGGGATGTATGCCCTAGCTCTCTCTCTTTCATTGTAAGCTTCATTTGAAGCCATTGTTGAAGATATTGAAGGCTTTCTCATTCTATTCATTGAGCTCTGTAGTGTTGAAGTGTGTTTTATGCATTGTTTCTCCATTATAGGATTGACGACTTGGTTCATATGTTGATGCATTAATTTGTGAAGTTAAATCTGCATGTTGTGGCTCAAATTTAAGTGGTTTTAGAAGGGTTTATGGTGTTTTATTCACTGCTGATTCCCTCTTGCATTTATTGGAGATAAAGTGACTTGCATGGGAGGTTGTTTGGCATGTTTTGGAGTCTTTTGAGCTAGATCTGCAATTTGATCTGATTTAGCATAATTTTGTGTGTGTGACCATATTTGAGGGTTTTGAGAGTAATACAAGTGTTGGAATTAATTTATGTGCAAACAACAATTTATTTTTCCTAGGTGACTTGCTATTTTGGCTATTTTGGCTATTTCGGGAGTTTAGCTACTGCTATTCTAATTTGGTTTGGTTCATCTTGTTCCTTGTATTTTTCTAAGTCCGGGCATATCTCATTTGCCCAAATCGGAGTAGTTTGGAGGAAGATATGAATTTTTAAAGGTTAGTATATCTGGGTATGATTAATAATTGTTTTTAGCTGTGTATAATCAGATTTAAAAATTTGATTTGTCTATAAATAATTTCGAGTAAGGGAGTGATTTTTGGAGTGTTTGGAAGCTTGTGGAACGGCTGAAATATTTTTATTGATTTTATTCTAACCCTAGCGATCTATTTTCAGATCTCGAGGGCTGTTTTGGAAGGGTTACAGTGGTTCAAAAATTCAGATTGGTAGCTCGTTGGAAAACCCTTGATTTATAGAAATTCTGCATTTTATTTGAGGGAAAAATATGGAAATTTGAGCAAGTTATGAATTTTCTAAGTTTTAAGCTGTTATAGTACATTTTTAATTAATTCATTGCTGCAATTAATTTCAGTTTTGGATAAGATTGATATTACTAATTAGTTCTCCCATCTAGACCCACTACTTTGGCCTACTCCAACCCCATTTGGGTTGTATTAGTGTCGACATTGGGTTATTTGAGGTCAAACTAGGAGGGTTTAATCCTTCTAGAGTCGATCTAATAAATTAAATTGCATATTTGAATAATATTACGAAGGGGATATTACACACCCGTTGAGCAAATGTCATACATACCAAATGAATAAAAGTGAGTTTTCAATCTATGCAAGACTCCACTTCCTATCTAGTATTCGGCTCGAGTTAAATGGACAACGGTCCTGTTTTTCTCACTCCACACATACACCTTTGATGCTAGCCATAGGGATCGCAAGTGTAGGATACACAACATAACACATAGCTACATCACTAACACAATGCTTAATTACGCATAATAACCGTAACGTCTTACGCACAGTATATTTCTTTGGGTATAACATAGCAATATTTCCATGCCTTACAACACATCACATTTCCACATAATGCCTTTGAAAGTGCAAGTAATACAATACAATAGGGGTCATAAAATCACCATATGCCCCCAATTCACGACTGAATTTATCACATGACATATGAATACATGTGCATGACGAATATAGTGATTAACATCACGACATATACACAAATACAATATAACATGGTGACATAACATCATGATACAACACAACATGGTGGCAACAACACGATACCCTATTCACTAGGAATTTTTTTGTCATGCAACACATTATTACACATACAAAATCAAAAGATAATGAAATGCTACAACACTTTCATAGTTCACAATAACATTTTTTCACACAACAAGGTGGTAAGACATGTAATACATGTTGAATTCGAGAGAGAGAGAGAGAGAGAGAGAGAGAGAGAGAGAGAGAGAGAGAGAGAGAGTACTCTCATCACGAGGCACATCAACACCACAATTAGTCCACACTAAGTGGTAAGCATGGCGGTATATTCATATCATTACAAGTACATGTTTGTCATGTCACAACATAATATAACATTACTCTTCCAACTCCACCATCATGAATAGCCATCACAACACCAAACTGTCTTAGAGGTTTGAGAGCATGAACCTCTGCTCTGATACCAAATGTAACGCCCACACATGAAGGACCAAAACACAAGACAAAATAAACCAGATATATTTTTTTTTCATTTCTTGTTATATGACACCACTTGGGCTCACTTAGAATAACTCAACATCACATGAGATGCTTACACAAACATGGACCCACATATACAACAGGATGAGAAAGTGATTGACACCACAAGAAGAGATGACTCACACTACCAAGCCTACCTATGTGGCTTGCAATGGGGAGAGATCATCAATACAACTACCACTTATCGCTCCATTAAGGAATCCTGGCTAGCCTTTGTTTCCTCCAAGATGAAACACACCACATCAACTTTGATAGGCCCCTTATCCCTCCATTCTAACATGCGTTTATCCCTCCACCAAGACTAGCCAAGAATTCCTTTGGTTCCTCCAATACATCGTTTTCAAGGGAAACATGCTATTACAAAAACACAAGTAACACTAATGATTTCTTTTCATCCAGTGGTACCTGCAACCACGAACTCGGTCAACCCAAAAGATAACGTAACAATCTC
The DNA here is from genome assembly GCA_018340775.1 of Taxus wallichiana var. yunnanensis. Lineage (NCBI taxonomy): Eukaryota > Viridiplantae > Streptophyta > Pinopsida > Cupressales > Taxaceae > Taxus > Taxus wallichiana. The sequence continues at coordinate 613,189,905 of CM031240.1, forward strand.
CTACAAACTAACATATTTCGCATATGCATAATTTTCCATTCCATTTAAATCAAACACTTGCACACAACATAGAGAGTAAGGAATACATTTGCAGTTTTATTTCATTTACAATCTAGAGAGAGGAGAGAAAAACATGGCATTTCCCAACAACAAAAATTCTTAATACAAGTGACAACCAAAGGTTCCATAAAGTCATACGAAGCTGTCCTAAGGTTTCTCAACAGTTACTAAGATATAAGAGGGTCCTATGACAGTTTTTCAGTTTTTTTGGTATGAGTTTACAAAAGTGGCCAATTTAGCCTGGGTGGCTACAAATCTGAGTTCGAAGACCAATGTACAAGACACGAACACATGACGTGTCAATTCCCACCTACTCCCCTATATACAAGGAACCCCTAGAAGTCGACAAAACTCAAATTTGGTGAACAGGTTTCAAACAACGGCTACCTTTCGGAGGCCTACAAAACGCACTTGCAAATCTATCTCCCAAGGTGATTTTCTCGAAACTAATGGTTGATTGTGATTGTCATGGAGAAATTCTAGAGGTATGCGGAGACAAAATTTTGTTTCTCAACACGGGGCCTGAACCACGAGCGAAAACAAAACTGAAGTTTCAACTCTCGTAGCTGTTAGAAACTGTGAAATGGTCAACATGGCTCCTAGATGCGTGACATTAAATGATCATCCGAAGTCGCTTCTAAGGGGTGGTGTGACGTTTTGTATCACAGGGAACACAATCGAAACTTAACTTTACTACTACGGGGTTAAGAGAGGTGTTTTGCGCATCTTTATAAAACAAGTTTTATTAACTTTTTGCAAGGTAATCAAGTGGCATGTTTTCATGAAAATTCGGGTTCAACTTGTTCTCGAGGCTGTCGTTATCCTATATCGTCATCTAAGTTTTCCATCATCTTCGGACATAATTTGGGAGTAAAGTTAAATCTCAAAATAGTCACTCTTGTTACATATAATGTAAGGTAAACATTATTGTTTTGCACATCAAAATCAGTTCAATAACCCTAAAACACTCTTGGTTTGATTTAATTTTCGGTACCATCATGAAGGGAAAAATTATTAATTGCGAAAACTATGCAAGAAGTAGGTGAGAAAACCATGCCTGAGAGAAAATCGAAGCGTAAACGAGGGATTCCGAGCCAGTTGAACGCACACAAGTCCGCTTCAAAGCTCCAAGGTTGGCACGAGTTAAGTGGATGCTAGAGAGGGTTATTGAGTTTGGTTTAAAACCTTCCGTTTGCATTTGCTTAAAAGTTTCAAAGACCTTTTCAGCAGTCTCTTTAGACTACGCATCACTCCCAACTCCTTCTACCATTGCTCCTAAGGCCTCCTTCATTGATGACTGCAGACGCCACTAAAATGCAGTGATGGAAAAACAAGAACATTGCCAACGCTGCACCAGCAATCATACAATGCCAAAGCCGTCCACCACCAATATCAAATTAACCTCATAGTATATTGCAGAGATGGGTCAGTTATAGGAAGTGTTTTACATTCTCCTCACTGCACCCAAAGCCCTTCCAAACACATTTTCGTGACCCCTTGGGCCTTTTCAACAGCCCATTCTGTGCATAGCCTGCAACCATGGCACTCCATGAGAAGACATTGTTTGTAAAAGCCTTTACGCCACAAACACAAGAGGTCTATACAAAGCTGGAGAGAAAGCCTTGGGAGATGAAGGCGCAAGATATTTTCCTGATTTTAAACCATGTACTGAAGAACACAGACAAGGAGGAAAAGAAGTATTCCTCAGCCACCCAAAATGAGACGCTGGCAACTACATTGGAAAGTTAACATGTCATTGGGAAGACCATTTATCCTTCATGCTACATTCTATTACCTCACATTTCTTCAAGCAATTTTGTCAACAGTCCAAATGCCTTGCTGCATATCCAAGGACTGCCCAAATGCCTTTAAGAGCAAACAAACAATTAGAAGCTACTAACAGGACAAAAAGAAGCCATTTCCCGATACGTTTTAGTGCTCACGTTTTGCAAACAAGTCTATCAAGGCCCTCACAACTGCAACATCAGACAAAAATTCATACCCTGATCCAAAGCTCGTATTTTGGCACAGGCTGTGAGAATGTTGTAAAAGGTGAACTCATTTGGTTGGACATTGGTTCGTTGTATGTGGTGAAACAGTGGTAGTGCCTCCTTCAACCGACTTTCTCTACCCAATGCTCGAAGATTTATATTGGGATTGAGATGGAAGTGGGTTGGGGATGGAGGTCCATAGTCTGTTCCAAACATCCCATTCCAGCACAGGCTAGGTGGATGACCAACAAAAACATGCACATCCTCACAAAGCATTGGCACTGTTTCACCACAAGAGACCCACAGGCATCCAGATTGATCCATTTACCTTCTTACATACACGCAAACCAAGTATTTGCAATTACGACATCTAACAAAGTCCCGTCTTCTTCGTCCACACATTTCCTCTACTCCATTACTCCAACCACCGCCCTTAATTTACTTCATTTCACTTTATTTCTTTTTATATATATATATATATATATCTGTAATTTATTTATTACATTTCTATTTATTTTGAACTCCATTTTTTCTTGATTATTTAATATATCGTCTAATTATTATTATTATCTTCATTAAATTTAATAATGATAATTACAATACAATGAAAATAGCATTATCATTGTGCATGCATTTCATGTCTTAGATGACATGGATTCTTGGGTCAATTTACCGTAAACGCTTGCCAATGAAAAAGATCCAACAACGATCCCTAACACATGGATGCTTCCTAAACACCACGCAGAGGTGGGTATTAATGCACTTATGAAGTGATTTGCTACCCGAAGATAGTGTTGTATTGAAGTTCGGTACGAGGATTGTTTTGGGGTACTTGACGAGGTGGCTTGCACACTGCTAGCTAGGTGCTTTATGGAGTAGGGCACCGCAAGGGCGTTTACAAGTCACTCTAATGTGAAAAGATCCATCTCCTCACCATTGGGCATAGTGGAGTGGGGCACGCAGCGATTACACACCACAACCGAGATGGAAACTCCGATCGAAGATTGAAGATCCCAACGTAAATGGAAAATAATGCAAAGTGAATATGGAATTGCGAAGAGTTCAAGTTGGGTTGTTAGATTCATAGTTATTCAAAAGAAATTCCTACACATACTGCATGCATAGGCATTTCATGTAAAGGAACTCAAGTGCAATGTGATTCAACAAAGTGTCTACTTGACGGATGTAATGTCCCTTTTTAGGGCTGAACCACACCAACAAGGAATTTACACAAACCCCAGCTGAAAATAATCTGATTTTTATAACAGCAGATCCAACAATATTAGAAACCCTAGCAATGAACAGGAAATTACACTTTTAGGGCATCATACATCATTAAAAGCAGCTGAAAGTAAATAAACAAGTCTTCCTAATGCAGCGAACTGTAGCAACACTTAATGGCATCCATTCTCATGCAATATGGGCTGGAAATTAACATAGAAATATCCCAAATACTCAATAAATCCAGCAAGATGAAATATGGAGAAAATTTGTATTTTATAAATTTATTTTAAGTGCAAATACAACTGAAACTTCTAAAATTCATAACTCCATCAATACTTGGAGTTTCAACACAAATCAATGCTCAAAATGATCTTGAAGAGACCAGCTATCCAATGAAAGTGAAATCACAATTTTCCAACCATGAAAACCCACTGAAAAGTGATCCCAAAATCTCCAAATGGGTAGATCAAGATGGAAATGAATGTGGCAGCCCCCAAAAGCGTGCCCTAGCTGGAATGTGTGCTCTAACACTGATAGAAACCCTTTCTATTATGAAATTCTGAATTTTGAAGTTCTAATGTGACTCTTGGATGAAGTCACCAATGCAACAAATGAGGATTTTTGTCCCCAAGTGTTATGACTATTGAGGGTTTTGGTCTCCAAGTGTTGTGACTATTGAGGGTTTTCGTCCCCAATAGGATCCAATGAGGGTTTCGTCCTCAAAGGGGTGAAAATGAGAGCTCAATGCTCCAATTTCCAAAAGAGAAGTATATAATTCATAAGATGATGTCCACAAATGAGCCCCCATCATTTGCTTTTATAGCCTTTACTTTTCTTTCTTTGTGGAGCGCTCCATGTAGGCCTCTTTATTTCTTTTTTAATATTTGTTTTTCCCTCCTAAAGAGGGACGACCTCTCTTTTTCTTTTATTTTAGTATTTAAAAATACTTTTTATTTTAATAATAATAATATGAAGTTGTCCCAAAATAAGAATTGGCTGGGCTAACTTAAAATATTATTAATTATTTTTAATTTAGAAAAGGGGACATTACAATGGAGTTCACAAGAGGCAATAATAAGTCATATCCAAATCGGGCTTGTCGATATAGCCTACGGGAGAGCCCTTACTAGGCAATAAGACTATGTGAAACTCCGAGATCAAGCTATCCATCTTTGAAAGTCCTATGTTGAATGTGAAGAGCGAGACCAAGTAGACAAGGCTGTCCCCAAGCGGGGAAGCTAAGATCTCGACATTTCATGTATAGGAACGCAATTGCAATGTGATTCAACGAATTGTCTACTTGACAGTCCACAAGAGACAATAATAAGTCATCCAAATTGGGCTTGTCGATATAGCTGCGGGAGAGCCCTAATTAGGCAACAAGACTATGTGAAACTCCAAGATCAAGCCATCCACGCTAAAAAGTCCTATGTTGAATGTAAAGAGCTACACCAAGTAGACGAGGACTTTGCCCAAGCCAGGGAAGCTAAGATCTCGAAGCTCATATAAGCGCGAAGAAGACATATGGAAGTACAGATCTGCTATGTGAAAGTGGAAAAGCGTTGCAAAGGCACAAGCTTTGGCACAACTGTTTAGTGCGAGACTCTAAGCGTAGCTATATATTTATCAATCAAAATACATGTGATGGTTGAAATATAAAGGGGCAATGACAGTTTAGCATAGTACAAGCGTGAATATCTGAGGGGAAGTGCAGAATATCCAATGCAGCCCTGTCAGAAAGCTTGTTGGACACTCAAGGCTGAGGTGCAGCACAACCATCGGAGAAGGCGCACATTTATCTTATGACAATCTGCTGAAAGAAAAAGGCGTGGGAGGTGTTATCCCGTAAAATTGGCAAGGGCAATTTTAGAGATAACTATCTTCGAAATTTTGTTCCGATCCCTCGTTAGGGACCCCTTGCGTTCGGAACGTTGCAAAATCCCTTTCCGGGAAATCTGGTTTTCCGAACTTAGTCGTTTTTGGTCTTTTGGCCGGGCGCATGGAATGACTATGTAACATCAACTTTTGATGCGCCCCCTTTAAAGCCTTTGGCGCATGTCTTCTTGTGTCAACAGGCGTTTTGGTGCGCCTCTCTATGTTGAGGCTTCCCTGCGTGCGCCAAGGCGCATGCGCCTTCCTGTCGACATATCTTTTGTTGCGCCGCTTTTTGGTGCGCCAAAGGCGCACATATTCCTCTGTCGACACCACTTCCGGTGCGCCATGGCGCACATATCTTCGTGTTGACAAGCGCTTTGGTGCGCCAAAGGGCGCGTGTTTTCTCATGTCGACAGCTCTTTTGGTGCGCCATTTAAAAAGTTGGTGGCGCATTTATTGCTGCCTCGCCTATATATAGGCGCGTCTGCGCTGTCATTGTCACCGATGCAAAACACGTGATTTTTCTCTGAGCTTGTCAGTGCACCAGCCCCGTCGCTTTCGAATCGCTTTGTGGACCCCTTTCGTGCATTTCTTCGTTATAAAATCCGGGTAAGAGGTCCTCTTTCCTTTCTGCTTCATGTTTGTGGTTTTTGGCTGTTTGTGGGTAGGATTGAATTGGAAAAAGAATAAAATTCATGATTTTGCTTTCCCCCCTGCTGTCCTTCCACATTTCTTCCTCCTCTTTCCAGATCTGCTGGTAGAGGAAGCTCTTTCCTAAAAATATATATATAGCTTGGGACCCCTTGGTTTAAAGCCATTTCATCCCACAATGAACCTTGCAGAAAGAGAGCTTAGCCATATGCCAACCCCTCAGTGAAGAATCAAACCTAAAAAAGAAAACTGTTTTCTCCTTTGGCGCATGAGCTCGCCATGCAACATCAAAACGATTGCGCCTTAGTGCATCTGTCGCCCATTCCACAAAGAGCTTGCGCGCCGATGGCGCACTTCTCTCGCTGTCTTCTGCAAATGCTTTCCATGCGCCCTCTTAGCACATCAAACTTGGATGCGACATTGCTTATTCTGCGCCCTTTGGCGCACCCAAACATCCGTGCAATGATCGTTTCCCATGCGCGAGTTCAAAGCTTATCAAGGCGCGGCGCGTTCCTCATCGCGTGCAACATCATGTTGTGCGAAACCCTCCATGCGCCGTGCTAATTTCCCTTAAAGCGCTTAAAAAGCACACGTTACACAAACTCTATATGCGCCTTTGGCGCACCAAAGTTCTATGCAACATGAAAGATACATGCGCCACGGGCGCATCCTGTTCCCTTGCAACACCCTTTTCCTGTGCGCCTTACCTATTTAGCTCTGCAATCTGCAATATCTGCAATGTACATGTGCCATGCGCCCGAGGCCTCAAAATTGCTAACTCTTTCTTCATCGGCATTTGATGGAAAATCAAGCAGCTGACACGGCTTTCTTCGATTGGGTTTCACGTCTTATTCTTGCAGATCAGCAATTAAACTCAGAAGAACATATGTCAACATCAAGCAAGAGGCCTACCAAATCCAAAGGCAAGGCCAAGCTCACAGAGGAAGAAATGAAGTATAAATATCGGAGGTCGAGAATGCCGACTCCCGAGGCCGAGTGTGACACTGGACATCGAGACTCGAGTTGGGTCATATTGATTTGGAGGAATTCTGGGTCAGGACTCAGAAGGTCACAAGAAGTCCGTGGATGGACAAGCTAATAGGCAGTGCCCTGCACTTTGTTAGGGGAATCCCAGTCAGCGCCGTTAACAATGAATTTATGATGGTGGTTGCCGGTCTTTATAATAAAGACACAAGGTGTGTCGTAAATGAGAAAGCGGCGAGGTCGTAATCAACCTCACTGCCCGCCACTTTGAGATAATACTCGGCATTCCTCATCACCGGCACTTTGTGGCCGTCAGCGAGAGATTGCATCAAGGCATGGGACGACAATGAAGATCAGTGCATGCAGCTGATGAATGAAGTCTATCTGAAAAACAAAAAGGTAGTGACCCGTTGGCCACAAATCATTCACCGCAGTGATTTTTCGGAGGAGCTCAGTGACACCATCACGTTCCTGAGCAGGGTGTTTGGGCTTCCTGACGCCCACTTTTTCCCACAAATGGATCTTTGCGGTATTTAGAAACCATGAACAAAAATGTGCACGATCAACGCTTGAATGGGCGAAATTATAAGCAACACGATCATAGGCAGCTGCAACAATTCCTCCTGATGGGAAGATTCTACATGAATTCCTATGTTGTTTATGTTGCAGCTTCAGAAAGGGACTATCCAGCTCTGATGCGGAGTGGGGTTTGGCCCCAGGTCAAAATATATGAATACTATCCAGAATTGAGGCTGGAAAATAGCATCCCTCAATTTACCAAGATCAACGATGCATTTTTCTACTTCATCATCTACCTATTGAGGCCAAATATGACTTACGGTCGCACGACCAAGAGCATAGTGACAGCCACTGAGAAATGGGGGGCCCTGTTCACCCAATTCCCCACATTCACCTATCTGAGGGCAGCTAACTTCTTGGGAGAGCCAACTAGACTGCCAAGGTATGTTGGACCCAAGTTGATTCTACTAGAGCTGTCAAGACAGCTAATCACCTACCATGAGAAGTGCCTCAAAAGAAAGAAGGGTGGAACTCCTTTCCCCCTCACAGTGGGTAGATATACATGTCTTTCTCATCACAAGGCAAAAGACATGTTTGCAGAGCTGGAGCTGCTCAATTTGAAACATGACTTCCCAGCAAGACCCACCTTCGACCCGAGGAATTGTCTGCCGAGGGCTAAGCTCGATCCAATCCACATCCCTCAGATCGAGGATATCTACATCGACCTATATCATGAGGTGGAACTCTGGAGGAAGGACCATTCTCGTTTGGCATTGGCGAGAAATCATCAATACGGGGTAGCCATCGTCCCCCAAAGGCTACCAGCTGCGAGGAGAGGAAGTGGATCAAGTATATCTTGATACGAGGTGGGGACGATTGGCCTTTGCGGCGATTGATAGAAGCAAGCACCTCGACAATTGAGGAAAGGGTCGAAACTCTGCGCTTGAGCAGAGCATTGGTGCCGAATGAACGGACTCATCTACCTCGGGGTCGATTTCCTGACCTCTCCGTTGGGTAACGCACCTCTAGATCAAAACAATGAGCCCTAAAGGCAAAGGAAAAGGCAAAGAGAGTGAAACCGGCACCACTCGAGGAAGCTCTGAAAGTCCTCCTTCCGCTTGCACTGAGAACAAGTTGTAACTCTGGCTTCCCCAGAGAAAGAAGCGGAAGGAGATGTTCAATAGGCCCATCCACTCAGGATGTCGCCACTGCTACAACAATCGAGGTCCCTTCTGTTTCTTCTTCTTCTCCTCCTTCCCCTCCTCGAGTGACTCAAGCGATCATCCCTTTGGTCGTGTCCTCTCCCCCTTCTTCTGTTCCTCCCGCTTCTTCGTCCATCTTCTCTTCTCTTGCGGATCTGTCCCCCTCCATTTCTTCCCTCATCTCTGAGCTCCCCTCCCTTCTATGTCTTCCTCTCCTGAGTATTTCTTCCTCCCGTGAGCACTTCTTCGGCCTCCCTCTCGATGCCGCCTCCAGTGTCTCCACTTTTTTTCCCTTCTACTCTGCATTTGTCCCCTTCTCTGTTTCTGGCCCTTCTCCCATAAGTCCAGCCTGGATCTCCCAGCACTTAAGTCAGCAGAAAAGGAAAGTTCCCATCGCTCCGATGGACTTTTCCGTAATCCCGTCCAAAGGGGCAAAGAAACAAAAGCTGTCACACGCTTCTCTCGAGTGCTTCGGGAGAGAGGGTAATGGAGATCGCATACCCCAATCCCTCGAGGATAAAAAGATCTGTCTCCTACAGTTATACGGTGACTCAGTCTGATGGGTACGTCTTCGAAAGCCTTCGGGGAGAGGCCCTATCTGCGGTCGACGCCCTCTGCAAGAAGCTTCGAAAGCAAAAGAAGAGAAAAGGCTATTGAAAGAGCAAAACAAACATCTGCTCCAAGCCTTACGAGAAGATGGGCAAGTGCACCTCCCACAATTGCCGCCGAGACTCTGAGCCTTTGAGCGAGGATAAAATTAATGAATATGCAAAGATCGGCGAGCGAGGTATGGCGTTTCGCTTGGAGGAGCCGAGATCCTCAAAGACGGTGAAAGAGTGATCGCGAGTTCTCGATTTATATCTAAACATCAAAAGGCGAATAAAGAGCTCAGCGTTAGCGAGGACCCATATCGAATTTGGACCATCTTTAGGCTGCGGCGTGAGACCTTTGACAAATGTTATTTGTTGAGTCGAAGATGCAGTCAAGTTCGGCGTCTTCGGCTTCCCGGGGCCATCCCTGGCTACCGGATGGATCCTGAGTTTGTCCTTGAAAGTCATTTCCACTGACTGGACTACCGGATGGATCAATCGGAGTTTGTCCTTAAAAAGAAAAGTCGATGAAACCATCCAGATCTTTAAAGAGATCGTGTCACGAGGGTTGGGGCTAGAGGTCTCTTTTGACGTAGAGTCCATCAATAACCTTCTGGCCTGTCGGGACTTCATCGGGTTCCTCATAGAAGCGAGAGAAAGAGTATTCCAAACTCCCGAGAGAAGCTCATAGGCGAGCGGGAGACTTGCGAGGCGATCGGTGGCGACACGAGATCCTTCCCAGGATCAACTAGGGCCCATGATCAGCAAGTTCATGGAATACCGCGCTCAATTCCACATCTCGTCACCTGAGCAGCAAAAGCAGGCTACTCCCTTTCGGTCGCAGGATGACGATGATGAATAGTGGCTTCTTCTTCTTCTCTCTCTTCTTCGACTTTCTTTTTGTAAATATCTGAAGTATGTTGGCACAAATGATGACATCATCCATGTTGCACCATGAGATGATGTCATCCATCAAGTTGTCAAAAGTCAACATGACTTTAAGATATTTTGTATCTCCTTGTAGATATTTTGTAAATATCTTTGTAAATAGGTGGTTGGCTCCTTTTTGCCTTTTTTCTCTCTCTAATATAAATACCCCAATACTTGTTGTGGTGTGCATGAGTGAATATCTTTCAGATGAAAAAATAGAAGGAGAAAAGACTTTGAGCTTTTTGTAACAGAAAGAATTATTAATACAATATTTAGACTTTGTGCTGAATACATGTGTTATTTGCATTGGATTTTTCTTATGTTAGATCTATGTGTGTTTGTTACATTGAATTTACTTTGTTTTATTGTCATTTATTCATCAGTATTGCTTTGCTCGTTTATGTAAGTAGGTTTGGCTCTGTTTACTACCAATCCCAAAACATAAACCCTCTGACCTTTCTGCTTTGGAATTCATTTCTTTTCTCCCTTCGGACCTGCTCTTCCTTCGTCCTCTCTTTCATTCCTTTCTTTTCGCGATTGGAAACACCCTCTTTGGGATGAGATCCCAAACCCTCGAAGGCGGAATATTGTGAGACTTGCATGATTCCCTTTGGTAGAATAGCAATAAACCGGCGCTTCTTTGACTCAAAGAGGGCTATGCCTCGCAGACCGTTGGCTCCTACATCCATAGATTTGCCCAGCACATATTTTCGGACCAACGGGAGAGGCGATCGATTGAGCGCAAAGTTGGCTTGTGGAAAGAGAGGTGTGAGAAAAGAATGTTGAGCTTGATATAAAAATGCAGCCCAAGCAGATGCATAATGATGCTTGATGAAAGAAGACGCAATTCTCTAAGAGGATACTTGAAAAGTATGGTTGAACACATATGTGATGGTTGAAATATAAAGGCACAACAGGTTTAGCATAAGCGAAGCATAAATATCTCGAGGGGAAGTGGGGAAGTGTGGAATATCCAATGCGGTCTGTCGTAAAGCTTCTTTGGACACTCAAGGCCGAGGTGAAGCCCGGTGCCAAGATGGAGCACATTTATCTTATAACAATCTGCTGAAATAAAAAGACGTGGGAGATGATCTGATTGACTACCAAAATTGGGTGAGGAAAGAGAGGCATGAGAAAAAGCTGTTGAGTGTGATATAAAAATGCAGCTGAGCAGATGCAAAATGATGCAGATGAAAGAAGACGGCATTCTCTTGTTAAAATATAGAGCATATAATGCGGTTATGCGATTGTCGTTCGGTTAGTCAGCTGTAATCTGTTCAACCAATCTGTAACCACCTCTTCCTATATAATAAACGTTGTCACACTTGTTTGTGTGTGCATTCAACCTTCTCTGAATTCTTTCTTCTCTTTGCATATGCTAACATTGGTATCAAAGCGATTTGCCCAAGGAAGCCCTTGAAGGGTACGAGAGATTGACACAGTGTTTGAGGAAGCCCTGATAGGGCACAAACTGAGGTGGTCATTTCGTCATATTCCAAGTGTTTCACATTGAAAGCTAAGGAGGAGGTCGTGAAGAAATTTGGTGGATTTTTATTGGAAAGGAAGACTCGCACTTACACCTCGACTATTGCAGAGATGTCTGGTGGATTTCTCACATGTTTGCCTTATAGAGATTCAAAGGGCATGAAGTCACGTTTTTGATGAAAGTACAATCGCAAGCAAATACAACGAAGAAGGCGAGAGAAGACTGTGTTGTTGTGGGCAAGTCGAACCGATCGCGAGGAAAAAGAAAGCTTGTTTGACGAAGGGTTTGAATTGTGTTTGTTGGTGTGTGCAATCACGAGGAGTTCTTGAGCATTCATGGGGGGGGTTATAGTCGCAAATCCACAATGACGACATCAGATTCGTGGGGAGAGAGAACAGTCTCCTGTCAAGGACATAAACAACAATAGAGTCGTGGAGAAAGAAAAACTAGGGCAGTTCGAAGGAAGAGTCGCCGAGAGAAAGAAATACGTAGGTTCCAGTGGCAACACACGTGAGACAGTCGTGAGGGCCCTGATTCATTCCTGTTTAATAATATTTTTAATATACGCAAATACAGGTTCGAGGGCAGAATAATATTGTTTTTCAGCAACAAAGGTATTCACCTTGTGCTTTACATCTGAATAATTAATTTCATACTATTTGTTGGAGTAAGTAATATATTATTTTATTATTTCCATTACTTTGGAATAATAAAATGGAAAATATTTCAAACTTGACTCTGCTGTCGGACACACAAAAATTAATGAGGCACTAATTTCAATGTATGGAGCCATAAGATTCTAACCCTTGCAAAATTTCGTGATTGTGATAAAATAATCATGGGTAGTGAAGGTCGACCAACGACGAACTTCGCGGATTATGACAAACATCATAAGGAAGCTCTTTTGCTTCTCAAGTTATCGGTGTCGGATGATATGATACTGGAAGTGTAGAATGCCACTGTGGCAAGCACGTTATGGACCGGTTTGAGGATAACTATCGGACGTCGTAAAAGAGTTGGGTTTATACTTGAAGAATATGCTCTTTTCTCGTAAAGTTATAAGAAGGTGGATCGTTGTTTGAGCACCTACTTCGGATGAAAGACCTCCGAGACCAGTTATCTTCCATCAACAAAAAAAATGGACGATGATATGGTGGCTCTAGTTTTGAACAACTTACCTTCTTCATATGAGTCATTTGTGGAGGCACTCCATTTAATGGTTGAAAGTCAAACTCTCACGTTTGACAAGGTGAGTTCCTACCTGTTGCAAAAGGAGTGGAGACAAATTCAGGCAGAATCTAGTTGTGACCAATCAGAGAGTGCTCTTGTCACACAGTCAAAAGGAAAGTGGAGACGTCATTGGTGAGTCCTCCACTCGGTATCAGGTCACATGCTATTACTGTCACAAGGTTGGGCACCTTAAGAAGGATTGTTGAAAGCGGAAGTATGATCTTTTGCAATAGAACAAAAACCATGTGAGGAGGAACAAAGATTTGCATAAGAACGGGATTGAGATGATGCGGGCACGCTCTTTATTGTCTTACGACATCATGCTCGCATGACAGATTGTACTAGTTCTTTGGATCATAGACTTTGGTACATCCGCACACTTTTCATGTCGTAGGGACTGGTATGTTTCATTAATCTGCAAGTATATGTTTTGAATCGTAGTACTAGTGATGGAGAATCACTTACAGTAGAAGGGATGGGAGATGTATGCATTGTATTGAATAATGCTCATAAACTGTTGTACGCAATGTTAGATATGTACCTTCTTTACAAAAGAATATTCTATCTATTCATTAATTAACTGAAAATCCCAATATTTCTATGGATTTTTGTGGGAAGAAGTGTGTTGTTTCTGATATGAAACAGAGACGGATGATTGCCCTTGGTATTGGGCAAGGTGGCCAATATTGGCTTGTTGATCTTGCTACGGTCAACATGAATGCACGTGTGGAGGACAACTCCACCATACAGGATGTACGGGAGGTTGACATGCCTTGGGAGGATGGATTTCCTCATTCTGAAGAACAATTTGTTGTGGATGGAGACTCTACTATTCCGGATGCACGACGGCACGAACGGCATGGTGAGATGGCATGCCAAGCCACTCACTCAGAGGTACTTGCTCAAAGGATAGTAGAGCATGAACAATTTGCTCATTGTGTTGTGAAAGATCTTTCCCAACAGAGGGGGATAAATGAGCAAATAGATGAGACAGAGGAGTTGGTTCTCACTCCCGGTGTAGAGATGGTTATTTCTCCCATTCTTTGAGACAGAGATGCTTGTTTCTCCTACTATTTTGGAGTTGGTTCTAACTCCTCTTTGCACAAATGGTCACATTTCTCTTCTTGAAAAGGTTGGATGAGCACTACATGGTGTTGCAAGGACATGATCGAGGTGAGTTCGATTACAGGATAACTGAGTCTTTGTATAGACTCTAGTAGGCTACACAAGCCTAGAACAGATTTTTCAATCCACCTCTCCGAGTTTCTGATTCCAGCACTTTGGCGATGGGGTTGACACTCTCAGCCATTGATGATTTATCACTGGTCAATGAATCACGTAACAAAGAATCAAAGTGAACCTCTCGCCATACCCTTTGTTCACACGACCAGCTTTTTGTTTTGCGGTTCTTCTCCATTCGGAAACCGTAACACAACAATGGACTGTTGATTTCAAAGTACAACCTATGGCACAGTCTGTAGATCTAATGACTAAACATATGGGCTTTAGGACATTTGTAAAATTTCGGGACAAACTTGGTATTGTTTCTGGTTTAGTCATTAAGAGGGGGTGTTAAAATATAGAGCATTATATAGCATATAATGCAGTTATGTAGTTGTCATTCAGTTGGTAACTGTTCAACCAATCTGTAACCACCTCTTCCTATATAATAAACGCTGTCACACTTGTTTGAGTGTGCATTCAGCCTTCTCTGAATTCTTTCTTCTCTTTGCATATGCTAACATCTCTAAGAGGCAATACTTGAAAAGTGCGGAGGAGCATGATTGCTTGGTGATGGCACTTTTGTCTGAATAAATTGCATGGTGTAAGGCATTAATAAGGGGAGGAGGAGCAGAGGCATGGCCAGAAGCTAACATTGAGGCCTGAAGAGTAGTAGCGCTGCTCTATCATTGCCTTTTTAAAGGGGTCTCCATCTGCCATTGAATTGAAATTGGATATTAAGTTAGTGAACTTGCGGGTTGCTATTGCCAACCAATTCTTCACCCATGGGCCACTACTGATTTTTACCCCCCAAAATAAACTTAGCGGTTCCTTATTTTTTGGTATGTAAGAGCCATATTTAGGTTGTGAAGTAGTAAAATTTGAAACTTTCATTACCGTCTGCCACAGTTGGTATTGTCAATAAAATTTATTGAAAATGAGATAGCAATAACCGCTATTCTGGCGGTGTGGTACTAGTAATGAGTTTTGGTTGCAAATTTAGTTTCACTTTTAAATGAGAAAATCTAGGAATCCCAAGAGAGGTCCAGATATGCGAAGGCAGGGCCCCACCATGTCATTGTCACTATCAACGCTCTGATATTTTCAGACATTTGCCCACTATTTTCAGCCATATGCCATATGAATATTCTTTGCGAATGCTAAAATAAAAACATCTCATAAATGCAGTATTTTTGTTTTCATCTAATCCTTTTCCACAAAACATCTTCAAACAAGAGCTGCATGGCGCCCTCTTTCTTTCTTATGTTATTTGACACTGCCAAACACAGATTTTTAAAACTTCACTGCAAAACATTTAAAAACATACTTGTTCATCTTGTATTCACGATTTAACCCTGCACAACTCAACTGTCTGAGGAAATGATCCAATGGTGGTAGTTAGAAGAATTGTGAGTTTCAACTGTTTCTGCCGCTGCTCAAGACGAATGTTTACAGGTGCAACTCTGTGATGGTTGGAGGTCTTTAGTTCTGAAGCCTGCAATTTATATCATGAAAAATATTCAAAAAGCACTCACTAAAACAAAACTAGTAAACCTTATGTTGTATTTTTTGGTAAATAATATACAGTGTTTTATCAAACCAGAATGGTTCACATGAGGCATGGAGTCTGGATAAATTTTAGGCGCTAATTTATTCTAATATAATTTTACCCTTTCACCAATGCTCTAGAGGGTTGGAAAATCAGATAACCCTCACCCATGTAAAAAAATATATGTTATTTGTATTTTGAAAGTCGAATAAACGTAACATGTAAGCTAGCTAGGAAGGTGAACGAAAAGCTACAAGCTACTAGTACTCTAGTACAGATATGTTATATACATCCATCTGAAAACAGAGGTGAATGAAAGGCTACAAGCTACTAGTACATATATGAAATATCTTATATACATCTATCTGAAAAGCATCACGAGATATCAATCTTAAGGTACCTAAATTGGCTTTGTCACATACCACATTGATTAATAACTCCATTAATTTCTCCACAAATTTCCCACTGACTCATGGCATATTGGCCTCAATTTAGCTGCATCATGGTGTCAAGCTCAACAATATTATGATTTTTCAATTGACTTCCCCAAGCAAGAAGGGGAAAATAATTATGGCATTGTAGGAGACACCTCAGCATAATAAATAGCCCTCAAAAGACGTATTATGTATCATCATGTTGCATGTGTACTCCTTATTTTACTGTGCCTGTTATGGACTGCCTAAATCCATGGAACACGGAAAAGCCTGCACCATTAGACCCTCACCCAAGGAGCAAATGTGTATTATGTGTTCCTGTATTCTGCAGATTATACATAATGTGACTGTAATGGTTGACTGATTGCCTGTACAGTTGGTAGCTTTGATGAATGTATAATAACCAAATGTTAAGAGGGCGGTTATTAAGGCATCTTTACCAATCATAATACCTATATCTGCAAAGTACATAAAGACATAAACGTCTGACAGTGCAGGTCCGCATCAAATACATAATACATATTTAGAGGGATTTTTATAGCCTCTCTCACTTCCCTAGCAACCTACCACATCAAATACCAGGCTTATTCACTCAATCCCGTAGAATATAATTTCCACATAGAAAAGGGTTATTTCTGTTCATTTCCACCCTTCACAATATTAGCTAAATTGTGCTAATTAGATCAGTGCAATTTATATCCTACCAAAGAAAGAGAAAAAAATATTATAATGTGCCTATCACAATGAACCTCTAATAAGAAAACAACCATCATGTATGGATTATTATGTTAAGAGAAATATTTCCTTAATTTTGGCCTGATAAATTACAATTATAATTTGGTGGTTTATATCTATTAACTATATATTACATATCTATCTTTGATTTTGGGAAAAGTAAATTATAGTATTACTTTTCGAACCGATCTTCTTGTCCTTCAATTTTTGAGTACAAGGTGTAAGCCTCTCTTCTGCAATAAGATGTTTCATCATTGGTGAGACCTAAATTTATATTGTAACTTTTATATTCAAATTCTGAGGCTTTAAAGATTGACATGATTATAGAATATAAAAGTGATTATGAGGATCATGGGAATGAGTGGCTCTAATTAGAAAGGGCACTCGGAAACCAATTTTACATGCCAGACATTAATTAATGCAATATTACTTGTAGACATTAAATAATTCAAATTTTGAGGCTTTAAAGATTGACATGATTATAGAAGATAAAAGTGAATATGAGGATCATGGGAAGCTCCAGTGGCTTTAATTAGAAAGGGCACTTGGAAACCAATTTTACGTGCCAGACATTAAATAATGAAATATTACTTGCAGACACTAACTTTTGAATATAGGTGAATACAATAATTAAACCTCCTCAATAACCCTATCTTGTCCTATTCCTCATAATTTCTTTAGAATCCTTTATATATTTTTGTAATTTTTTTATAAAGTAAAAGTAATGTCAAAATGTTTAAAGGGACAGTATACTGTTTTTCTTGCTATATCCTTTAGCACCTAAATTTAGTTTGGGGATTTAATTTGTCCACAACTTTTGTTGGTTGAGTATCCTAGTTTGATCAAGTCGGTTCATCACCATCATTGTTTGAGAAATGTGTTGTGATTGAAGTAAAATATATATACATACAAAGACAAATGTAATTATGTGAATTACCATTAATGGTGGTCATCTTGAGATAACCTAAACACGCATGAGTAGAAAATTCATGAAAATTGTTTGTACCTTATACCGAGGAGTGAAATATCACTTGGATATGCAGCCACACCAAAGTATGCGTGCAAGCAATATCAACTTGGATATGCAGCCATATCAAAGTGTATGTGTGAGTAATATCAATGAATACGCAACAACACTAAAGTGTGTATATGAGAAATATTATGTATGCTTATTGTATGACAGTTGGGGAAGCCCATCTTGTCAATATTGGAGACATCCAATAAAGAATTACATCCAGCCGAGTATTGCAAGTTTTGCAAATTTAAAGAAATGCTAGGCCTTAGGAGATGGCTTTGAGGGGAGTGTACATGTCAATGACACCTCCCAATGGCCAAATTGTTACACCTACCATTTGTCTACAATGCTTAGACAATGGTTATACTTATTCTCTAATAAGTACCTTGTGTATAACCCATTTCCTCCAGTTGGTAGAAAAATCAAGTTTCTCCAAAAGTTGGTCAAGGAATTTCCAATTCAGCCTATCATATGCTTAGCCATATTCAATTCAATAACCGTCCGTATGTATTTTCTTTGGTTGAATGAATTAGTTCATTAAGGAAAATGATTCCACCCATAATTTGCTTGCCCTCCACGAGACCACCTCGCTCATCAAGGATAATCTTGGGAAGTAATGGTTTCAATCTATTAGCCATCACTTTGAACATGATCTTGTACTATGTTACATAGAAAAATGGGTTGATATGAGTCAAAATATTTGCTCTCATTTGGCTTGGGGATGGGAGTAAAGAAAGTGGCATTCAACTCCTTAAGAATAGTTGTAGATCTTCTAGCTAATTCCATGACTTCAAAAATGTCATCTGCGCATAATGTCAGAAGATGTCTGGAAAAAACCAGTGGGAAGCCATCCGATCGAAACCTTATCTTCCTTAATGTGGAATTTGGAAATCATTGGTCTTTTAATTGAACTTACTAACCATCGATTTCCTCCTCCAAAATCATATATGGAATGAACGTCGGAAGGGATTATTGAGCATTGGACTTGTCTTTAGTATCCTCTATCGACACGTTCTTGAAAACATTAACCACTTCTTGTTTGATTTTGGAAGGTTTGTCTTTCAAATATTTGTCTAAAGGCAGACGATTTTACCGATTCTACCTTTGCTATGTTTATGAGCAAGTGCACTTTCGTGGAAGAACTTTATATATTGATCCCCCTCTTTTATCCAGTTATTCGGGAAGCCATGCTCAGGAAGCCTTATCTTTCTTCATGTGGAATTCAAAGTCATTGGTCTTTTAATTGAACTTACCAACCACCGATTTCCTCCTTCAAAATCATATATGGAATGAACGTAGGAAGCGATTGTTGAGCATTGGACTTATCTTTAGTATCCTCTCTCAACATGCTCTTGAAAACATAACCACTTCTGTTTGATTTTGGAAGGTTTTTCTTTCAAAGATTCGCCTCAGGCAAATGTTTTTACCAATTCTACTTCTATGTTTATGAGCAAGTGTACTTACATGGAAGAACTTTATATATTGATCCCCCTCTTTAATCAAAGTTATTCTAGATTCCTGTTTCCAAAATAATTCCTCCCGAGCTAGAATATGTTCTAGAATCTGTCCCCTTTCTCTTTCCACTCTCGCAAGGCGATTAGAAAAACCTCCATTTTGAATTCTTCATATGATACTCAACTCGTATATTGTAGAAAATAAACCGATGATGCTATGAATTGAAACTCGAAAAAACAGATCGATAGAAATTTGAAACAACTAAAAATGTGAAAAATGTTAGGTTGTAGAGCTTGTTTTCATGTGTGAAAGTGTTGAAGACCGTATACTAAGAGTCTTGTACACTTTTCATGTATCCTCGCTAGGCGTAAATTTTTTTGGCCTCGAAAAATGCACCCGACATATCGGGAAACGTGCTCTTCTCATATGGGCAAGTTTTTTGACCCATAGGTTTATGGGACGGGTTTTGCCCATGGTTTTGATACCCACGGTTTTGTAAAATTGCTTAAGCAGTTGTCTATTTATATGGTCTTATGCATATGATAGATGTACAAGTAAATGTATTGCAGATGTGTTTTGAATTGGGTGTGAATTTCAGAGTTTGTTGAGCATAGCTCCAAACGGATCCGGGTATTGTATTGAGAGAGTGGAGGCTTGTAATAAAATCGAGCAAGTGATTCTTGGTGGACGTAGCCCAAATTGGGTGAACCACGTTAAATCTGTCGTCTCTTTGTGTTGTGTTATTTTATTTCGCAATTTTATTTGAGATCCGTAATAATTTCTGCATATTAGTTTCTCTGTCTGCGATCAGCGTGAGGGATTATTCGCATATTTTATCCCTTATTTTCTAACAATTGGTATCGAGACCTTGGTTTGGTTTGTTGAAGTGTTGAATCGTAGGGAAAGTTTTTAGCTTGAGTGGGAGCTATGGCGAGATGATGGAAGATCTAAGGTTGATAATTCAACGGGCAGAATTTCATCTTTGGAAGATGCGAGATGAAAGATTACCTTTATCGAAGGATCTTTATACTCGTTGTCTGAGAAGGTGAACAAACCCTCGAGTATGACAGATGCGGAATGGGATTTGTTGGATCGGAAGGCACTTGGAATGATCCGGCTGTGTCTTGCATCTTTGGTATTATTTAATGTTTCAAAGGAAAAGACTACAAAAGATCTAATGGATGCATTAGGGAAGTTGTATGAAAAACCCTCTGCCTCTAACAAGATATTTTTAATGAAAAAGTTGTTTAATATGAAGATGTCTCGAGAATAGTTCAAAGATGTGAAATTATTTAAATGATTTCAATACGGTTGTGAATATGCTAGCTTCGATTATAATAGAATTTGATGAAGAAGTTAGGGCTTTATTAATTCTGTGCTCTTTACCTGAGAGTTGGAATAGCCTGGTAATGGCGGTAAGTAACTCGGTTCCAGCTAACTCGAAGTTGAAGTTTGAGGATGTTGTAGGGGTGACTCTAAGCGAGGAAATGTGAAGAAAAAGCTCTGGAGAATCTTTTACTTTAGGGAATGCTTTGTGAGTGTAAACTAGAGGGAGACAGAAGAATAGAGGAAACCGTGGAAAATCAAAAGATCGGGCAAGGTCAAAATCTAAGAACAAGATTGTATCTTTGGAATTGTGGAAAGCCCGGGCATGCAAAGAAGAAACAACAGGAAGAAAACAAGGAGGCAAATGTGGCAACGGGTAATGTATGTCGGGATGCTTTGATTCTTTCTTTTTTGATAATATTATGAATCTTGGATTTTAGATTCAGGGCTTCTTTCCATGCTTCTCCACGTAGGCATTATTTTGTTGATTATGTTCAAGGAGATTTTGGGCATGTTTTTCTTGGTGATGATGATCCTCGCAACATAGTTGGAAAAGGTTACATTCGGGTTAAGATGCGAGAATGAGAATACTTGGCTATTGAAGGATGTCGGACATGTGCCTACATTAAGACAAAATTTGATATCAAGAGGCGGTTGGGAAGTGATGGTTGTATTGTGATATTTACAAACGGACTCTTGAAAGGTTACAAGGGTGCTCTTGTGGTGGCAAGAGGTAAGAAGGTTGGAACCTTGTATTTAACCACTTGATAGTACTAATGATTGTAATCTTGTGGCTTCGAGATGCGAGATACAACATTATGGCACTATAGGCTGGCCATACGAGCCATAAGGGCATGAACATCATAAAGAAGAATTTGCCTGGATATACGGGAATATGTTTGGATTTCGTGAGAAGCTGCATATATGGGAAACGGAAGCGAGTAAGGTTTCTCAAGGTTGGACCTACGAAGAAAGAGAGTAAGTTAGAGTGGTATATTTTGATGTGTGTGGGGCCGGCTCGGGTATCATCTCTTAGGGGTTCAAGTTATTATGTTACTTTTATTGATGATGCAACAAGGAAAGTTTGGGTTTATTGTATTAGAAACAAATCGATGTATTTGACACTTTTGTTAAATGGAAAGCCTTGCAGAGAGAATGAAACAGTCTTAAGCTAAAATGTCTCAGTCGGATAATGGAGGGAGTATTTGAACAATAAATTTGATGATTATTGTTCTAAGAATGGAATCCATGCAGCAAAAGACGGTTCGGGAACTCCACACAGTAATGAGAATGGGGTATCGAAAGGATGAACAGAACAATAATGGAACGTCTTTAGGAGCATGAGGTTACATGCAGACTACCTCTTTCTTTTTTTGGCGCGAAGCGGTGAGCACACTGTTGTACTTGATAAACGAGAGGACCCTCAAGTGCCTTGGATGGAGGCATACACGAGGAGGCTTGGTATGGTAAAAAGTTGATTATTCATTTCTTAGAGTCTTTGGATGTGAGGTGTTTGTTCATATAGACAAGGATGATAGGACCAAGCTAGAGGCTAAATCGAGAAAAATGTACTTTCATTGGTTATGGTGGTGATGACTTTGGATATAAATGTGGAGTATTAAGGACAAGAAAATCATTCGATCTAGGGATGTGGTTTTTAATGAGAAAGTCATGTATAAGCAAAGCGATTGCGGGAAAACAGGAAGAATCCAAGAAAGAATATGCAGCAGTAGAGGATCTTCCGGATGGGAAAGTGACACATGAATCAGTTCAGGAACCCCTTCAACAGGAACCCCAAACTCTTATATTGAGGTCTTTTAGGGTAAGACGAGAACCTGAACGTTTTTCTCCTTCTCTTTATTATTTATTACTCACGATAGTGGAGAGTCGAGAGCTTTGATGAAGCAATGCAGGTAGATGCCAGGAAGAAGTGGGAGCAAGCCATGGATGAGGAGCATCAGGCTCTCATGGAGAACCAGACATGGGATTTGGTAAAGCTACTCGAAGGAAAAAGAGCATTATAGAACAAGTGGGTGTCGTGAGTCAAAGAGGAAGGAGGAGGCAAGAAAAGATACAAGGCCCGGTTGGTGGTCGAGGGTTTGCATTTTGAGAAAAAAGGTATAGATTTTGATGAGATTTTTTCTCTTGTAGTAAAAATGACTTCTATTAGAACTATTCTAGGAATAGTTGCAGCAGAATACTTGCACTTAGAACAACTTGATGTAAAGACTGCATTTCTCCATGGTGATTTGGAGGAGGAACTATATATGCAAAGCAATGACGAGGAGGGCTATGAGGTCAAAGGTAAAGAGGAGATGGTGTGCAAACTGAAGAAGAGCTTGTATGGCTTAAAACAAGCTCCACGTCAATGGTATAAGAAATTTGATAGCTTCATGATAGAGCAAGGTTATATTAGATGTCATTCTGACCATTGCGTATACAAAGAAATTTGAGGATGGCAGTTATATTATCCTTTGTTTGTATGTGGATGACATGTTGGTTGCAGGTAAAAACATGCAAGAAATAAAAGTACTCAAGAAGCAGCTAAGTGAATCCTTTGTTATGAAGGATTTGGGGCAGCCAAACAAATCCTTGGTATGAGGATATCTCGGGATAGGAAGGAACGAAAGTTGACTTTATCTTAGGAAGAGTACATTAAGAAATTCTTGGAGAGGTTTAATATGCAGGATGCTAAACCGGTTGGGACTCCTTTGGTAGGCCATTTCAAGTTATCAAAGGAGCAGTGTCCCAAGACAGAGCAAGAGAGAAACCAAATGTCCAAGGTACCTTACTCATCAGCGGTTGGCAGTTTGATGTATGCCATGGTGTGCACTAGGCCTGATATTGCCCATGCAGTGGGAGCGGTGAGTAGATTTATGAGTGATCTAGGTAGAGATCAGCGCGTGACGATAAAGTGGATCCTTTGGTATTTGCGAGGGACCATGGGGACAGTTTTGTGCTACAGTGGATCAAACACCATTTTGTGTGGTTATGTAGATTCAGATATGGCTGGAGATGTAGACAGCAGGAGGAGCACAATAGGTTATGTTTACACTGTAGGTGGAACAACAGTAAGCTGGATTTCACGACTACAGAAGTTGGTGGCTTTGTCAACCACGGAGGCTGAGTATGTTGTTGCCATAGAGGCAAGCAAGGAAATGATTTGGTTACAACAATTACTTGAGGAGTTGGGGCATAAGCAAGAGGAAGGAAAGTTGCATAGTGATAGTCAGAGTGCTATACACCTAGCTAAGAACTTTGCTTTCCACTCTAGGACAAAACATATACAGTTAAGGTACCATTTCATCAGGACAACTTTGGAGGAAGAGAAGTTGAAGTTGGAGAAGATTCATACCAGTCAGAATCCTGCAGACATGATGACCAAGGTGGTCACAAGGAAAAACTGAAGTTGTGTTCAGCTTTGGTTGGTCTTCACAGAAACTAGTGAAGGGTTGAGAAGCTTGCTCAGAGGAAAACTAGTCTCCAAGTGGGAGATTGTTAGGTTGTGGAGCCTGTTTTCATGTGTGAAAGTGTTGAAGATTGTACACTAAGAGTACTATACACTTTTCATGTATCCTCGCTACCGAAATTTTTTTTTAGGCGTAAATTTTTTTGGCCTTGAAAAATGCACCCGACATATCGGGAAACATGCTCTTCTCATATGGGCAAGTTTTTTGACCCATAGGTTTATGGGACGGGTTTTGCCCATGGTTTTGATACCCACGGTTTTGTAAAACTGCTTAAGTAGTTGTCTATTTATATGGTCTTATGCATATGATAGATGTACAAGCAAATGTATTGCAGATGTGTTTTGAATTCGGCTGTGAATTCTGTAGAGTTTGTTGAGCATAGCTCCAAACGGATCTGGGTATTGTATTGAGAGAGTGGTGGCTTGTAATAAAATCTGAGCAAGTGATTCTTGGTGGACGTAGCCCAAATTGGGTGAACCACGTTAAATATTGTCTCTTTGTGTTGTGTTATTTTATTCTGCAATTTTATTTGAGATCTGTAATAATTTCTGCATATTAGTTTCTACTATTGCGATTCTGTGAGGGATTATTCCGCATATTTTATCCCTTATTTCCTAACAAAAATAGAGTTGAAGTCCAAACTGCCGTGAAAGTGTGAATGTAAATCTGCTGGAGAAACTAAAATAGAAAATCTGGAACACTGGAACTTCTGGGGCAGTACCATAGTTCTGCAAAATATGAATTCTGAACTAGCTTTTCCAATAATACTCAGATTTGCTGAAACTGGAAATAAATCATAGTGGTTTGTTTAGACTAAAGAAAACATCATTGTAACATAGCAGAAACTAGAAGAGAAGAGAGCTCTCATGAGAGAGTATGGATGCTGACTCAGGCCAAATCCAGGACAGTATAGTCACTGCTTTAGCCCAACACCATCCTCAGACTTGTGCACGAAATTGATTTCCTCAACACATGCCATACTCTTCTATCTACGAGTCTGTAACATTTTCCCACTTTAGCTCTTTTGTCCCTTGCATATGGTATAACTTGAATGGACCTGCAAAACTGGTCCTAATTGGAGCCGCAGAACTGGTCTCAATTGACCCACAAGATACACCTACAAAAACTTTCTAATAGACCCCACGGATTGAAGTGCACAATTTCAAATATTATACCCAGTTATTTAATTTATAAAGAGACTTTGGATCATATCAACTCAAATTAGACATGAAACTTTTAATTCCAAACACGTTCAATTGAGAATTTCTGTTGAACCTATGAATCTGTCTGAGGTTCACAACAAAGAATGATAATTGCTCTTGTAAGGCTATTTCGACATTTATTTTCACTGGGTTTGCCCTAACTGCTTCAAATTCTTCTTCAATGCTTCAGTAGGTGTTCCCAAATCTGGTTAAGGAGCTCTGGGTTCAAGTTGTCAGCAATCAGTAAGATTGGCAAACTAATATACCATGTTTGATGTCCTTTTGGAGTTTATTTATACTTTTGGTTTTCACTATCTAATGCAACCAAATTCTGACCATGTCTCTCTTGATTTGGTTGATGGCACTCCTGAAGCTGTTGAACTATTTTTTTGATAAATAGCTTATTTATATCAAACAAGATGGAAAATATTAGAGAAGATAACAGAATGTAGAACCCATGATAGCAGTTTGATCTTAACCACAAGTGTAACAAACCTCTCCGTTGGTTACGGGAAAAACAACCCATTTTTTTCCTGTAACAGGAGAAAAAGCCTTAGTTAAATCCATTAACTCCATTCAACAAATCGGTTTGCAACTAAACAAAATCCAATCTAGTTTGTAGTGATCGTTAATTGACATCAACTAATCATCAGTTTTCACCCTGTGGGTTATTTTCCCACTTTGAGTCTTCTCGCTGGCAGTTCTTGCTCCACTGCTTAGCAGCTCAATCAACATTAGAGTTAATTCCCTTGTCCCAGCTTACCGTACTTGGTTCTCATTGAGAACTTATACTATTTTTTGAGGTCTAACCAAATTCTGGAACCAGGGCATGATCACGAGGTTGTGATCTCCATCCTCAGTTTCAGTACTTGGTCTAACAGAGGAACAATATTAGACAACATCTTGCTTCTCTAGTAGTTATCAACTCTAGGGTTTGTTTTGAAATCTCCAGGGCTCTTTACAAGTTAGATTGGAAATGTCTAGCTCAAGGATTGCTCCACAGAGCCACTCATTTCTTATACCTGAGTTAAATAACATTTATAAGCTAACTGCATTAATGAGTTCTTCCCAATTCATATCAGGCAACACCTGGGTCATAGAGTTCTGTCAGGCCTAAGCTTGGTAACAAAGCTACAAGCAACTGAGGAGTACATTGATATGCCCATCCCAGCATACTTAAAGTTCGGATTACAGCCCCAAGACTTCTATATTTATTAGGAATTACCAGCTTATTAAAAATTAAAGCTAAAAATTTTCACCCCAAGCTAAGGAGGTTATAGATCCAACTTAGGTCAGTGATACCTAGGCGTTTCCCAAACAAAGTCTTAAGGTTTTCATTCTTCAAATTGATTGGAAGTATTATTACAATCAAGAAAATGGATCAAGAATCATTTCGGTTTAGGTCTGAGTCTGGCTAAAAACAGGGTTTTCAGTCAACAACCAACACTTACACCATCAAGTTCTCTCCATATTCAAAAGTTAGATTTTATGTCTCAAGCAGTAGAAAAACCCCCACATAAGGTTATTCATCAACGTGGAAAACAACTACATAAGTATTCAAATCATTACTGCAATATCTACTACTAGATCAACTATAGATCGCTTCCAGTCAGACATACTCTCATGCATATATATATCATGAGAGGGCGATTCCCTCAAGATACAGTAAAAAACCATCAAGCAATAATATCAGAGCAGATAGAGTTCCTACACGCTCCAGCAGACTGTAAGGTTGTGTTATAACATAGTCTAGACCATTCTCATAAACACACACTCAAGGAAGATGTACTCCTCATATTATAGTCATACAACATACCCCAAATCAAATTAGTTAGATTACAGGCCTTACTTGTACTGAATGGCATGCTGACGTATGTGATGCTGTCCTGTTATAATTTGAACTGTTCCACCAATGAGACATTGCCATCTTGTCTCAGTCCTTCTCCGATACATTTATTATATTTATTGATCTGGTACTGGCCCAGGGATGTACAATCAGAATTTTCCTACAGACACATTTGGCCTCAAATAATCACCAAAAGATTCTTACAGCTAATCTCAGGTCCAAATCAGAGTATTCAAAAACCTTTACATGTTCAATCTATACTTGAGACATTAAGAACTACTTTGTTCCACAGCCCTCAAACCAGATAGGCACTGAACATTCTTGTTTTGTGGTTTTTTTTGGATTGAGGGTAATTTGAGGGTGTTGAAAGGACCCACATCCTTGTACATATGAGGATTTTAGAGAGGATCCACAACCTGGTTACAATGAAAGGGGACCACATATTAGGAACCCAATTGAAGCGACCATGGAACCGAAGTGAAGATGCAGCGACCGTCAACACGACCGCAGCGAGTGGGACAATTTAGAACAGCTACCAGCATCGGCAGCGAGAGGAGCAGCCACCAGTATCAGCAGCAAGCGGAGCAGCCACAAGTGTCAGCAGCGAGACGACCGCAGCGAGAGGAGCAGCAATTTCAGCAGCGAGAGGAGAAGGAGCCACCAGCGTCGACAACGAGAGGAGCAGCCATTACAGCCCGTAGCGGCGAAACCACCTCCGAGGAGGATCGTGCCTCGGGGGGATTTGAAACCGGGTGGGCAAGCACACAACCATGTGACTTGACCGCACCACTCCCACCCCATCGGCCATTCTTGTTTTGTGGTTACTAGATAGAGACCTCATATGATACCGCTATAATTTGTAGACTCCAGGAAGAGGGAAGACCCAGATCATACATTTCATCGGTGTAAATTACAGCTTGCAAGTAATGTTACAACTGAACCCTTCACTACATTTGCATCAAGGAATAAAGGTGTTGTCCTCGCTGAAGTGTGTCAAGAAATGGAGCTTCCTAGGCTCATACACATAGATCCACATGTGATCAATGCATGAGGGAAATCGGGAGAAAGATGACGCTCCCTTCATGCCAGTCTTCAATGTTGTGAGGTTAGTCAACAAATTGCTTATCAGCTAGAATGGCCAGGGGTCTAGGCCCCAAATCAGATCTATAATGTAGGCATATTGCACAACTCAGCCTGATCAAGCTATAATAGGGTATATTCCAATGCTTGAACAGTCCCAATTAAGAAAACATAGACTAATAGCTTTGTTACAATGAGAAACGAAGCTTCCATCCTTCACATATGTAAAGTTTAATCATTAAGCATTCTAGCAAGAGGTCCTAGAGGCACGTTCAGTCTTAATAGAACATCTCATTGGATTAGGATAAGATGCGGTACAGCGCCAGTCTGTTGAGGATCAAAGATGACTTACATGAACCAATGACTGAATAGAGACTTCTATTTCACCAAGCATGAACTTATTTTATTCACGGAAGGTGATAACTAGGACTACTCATTCTATATGTTTATCATAGATAAGAAGCCCTGTGCTAGAAGAGAACCAAGTAAGGCTGTAAGACTGTCACTTACATTACTTCAGCCTAAGTAGCCGATACGTTTTGGATACGAGAGTGGGTACAGAGTATCCGATACGCGAAAATGGCAAAATTTTTTTTGGGCTTGGATATGGCAGTACAAAAAATATATAAAAATTAAAAATATATAAATTTCAGCCTTCTAAATAAGAATTAACCACATATTATGCATATGAAAAACAAAACAAGCTAAATAGCCACAACAAACTACTCATACATTCATAATTTCAATTGTCCCTACCATATCTAGTTGAGGTGTTTATTACATTTATGATTTATCTCATACATGCTATTTTTATCCATGTTTATGATGGCTTGTACTTGGTACCTTCTGTAGAATAATGGTGCTGCGAAAACTGTAATTTCTGCTGTAATGATATATTAAATTTAAAATATACCTTCTGTAGAATAATGGTGCTGTGAAAACTGTAATTTCTGCTGTAATGATATATTAAATTTAAAATATACCTTCTGTAGAATAATGGTGCTGTGAAAACTGTAATTTCTGCTGTAATGATATATTAAATTTAAACTATACCTTCTGTAGAATAATGGTGCTGTGAAAACTGTAATTTCTGCTGTAATGATATATTAAGTTTAAACCAGAATTTAAAAAAAAAAAAAAAACACAGTTTTGGGCCAGGAAACACCAGGATATGGCTGGGTACATCTGCAGAAGTACCCAGCCATACCCGGACCTGCCTGGCCGCTCCCAAGCCGCTCCCACTCCTGAAACGTGCCGTACCCGCTCCAGGGGGTCTAGGGGTGCCGTATCGGCTACTTAGACTTCATCCAATCCTTGCTAACTGATAGAGAGAACAACACTAGCACAGTTTTCATGTAGAATGATTAGATCTCAATGGCAAGTTACTTGCAAGGTGGAGGGCATATACCCTCATCTACATTATGGTCTAACTACACCCTTATCCCTTAAGGGTTATAGACCTTTAAAGGGTATTTAGAAATCATAGCAAGGAGAGTGGATGCAACAAAATCAACCCCATGATCTGAATCAGGTCTTAATAAGAGAATCACAAGGGTTCTGCATAAGATATAGTTGTCAGTGTACCAAAAGGGATTTGATAAAATAACAATGCATATTTCCAATGCTTCAATTATAATCATGTCCAAAAGTCATTGAAAGAGTCACTTCATATTCTGATTAATTCATTCTTGTAGACTCTTGTACACATTTCAGCTAATGAAAACCTATATTTTTATGAAGGCCTATTCCCACATGATTCAGTGGAAGTACATACCACATTATTCATGAACTGGCAACATAACAGATCTGGAAATAGACAAGGGGCTATATATTCTTTCAGACAGATTCAACAACAAACCTTCCAAGACAAGTTTTTGTACATTACAGTCTACCTTTAAATGATTGTTAGTAGCATGATGCATCCATTACATACACAAGGATAGAGAACATAATATTGATTTAGAATTCAGCCATGGGTACATAATTCTTAGCTCAAATGAAACAAAGCTTCATAATTGATTTGTCTTTTCAATATTCAGGTACAAAAGGGTACAGCCAATTCTTTTCCTTTCTCAAAAAGTCATTACCAGAATATACACTGAACTACAGAACCAATCACATATTTCAATATTCAATCTCAGCAAGATCTGTCAACAATATGAAAAATTTATCAACCATAACATCCACTACTGATTCTTTATTCCTTTTTGGTGAAGCAAGACATTAAAACATCTGAAAATCTCCACCTGCAAGATACACTGGTCAGCTAAAGCCATCATGATTACCCTTTCTTCAGCTAAGCATTAGCAATGCAAAACATTAGATCATCAAATGCTTCAGAAATCACTTCGTACGCAAGAATGAGTGAAAATGCAATGATTCCATATGAATCCATTCTGATAATCATCATCCAGGGGCTAAGGTTAGAGAGACAATCTTTACATGGCATATCCTCATGCAACTTTTCACACATATATCATCAATCACGGAAACACCTAAGAGAAGGGGTTTAGATAAAGAATAATACAACATGTCAACATAGATAACTCCACTCATATCTTTTAGGGTTTCCGTAACAATTCTTCCCACTGAAATAATAATGAAAACCTAAACATTTAATGTCAATATTCCAAATGAGGAGCTCAAGGAAAGAAACCATGCCTGTGAAATAAAGGAGGCAAATAGATGAATGTCTGCGATGATCAAGCACACTTCCACGGGCTTCTGATCCTTTCCAAAGCACCCAACAAGAATATTGGGTCCACCGTGTGTTTGGCCTTTACACCAGGCCTTTAAAAATAAAATGCACATGGAAGAGAGGACAGTAATGGGCGAGTAAGATCTGCACACAGATAGGATTTTTGGGCGAGTAAGATCTGCACACACATAGGATTTTTCAATTCTTCCTCTCCATGGAACTATTGTAGATCCAAAATCAGGGCCTCCAATATGGTTTCGCTCATTCAACAGTCCAATGGTTCAAGCATCTCCTACTTAGCTTCAAACTAGGGTTCCCAAGAAGACTTTCAGACATGCAACAACCTGCAGCCTAGGACTTCACCAGATATTCACTAATGCATGCAACAATCTGCATAAGATTTCAACTGCCATGCACAGACCCATATTTTAGGGTTTGTATAACTTCTTGAAGATCTTGTGACAGTTCAACAATATTTTCAAAGCACGTTGATAATGAAACATCGAGAACAGCCACCAGTTTAGGGTTTCTAAAGTAGCCTAACTGCCACTTGAGTGACAAGAATAATATTTGGGCCACAATGTATTAATATGAGTCAACCTTGCAAGTTAATACCCCTATAGCAGTGTCCATGTGCCAGCTACCCTGTTTTAAGGTTTTCTCAACTTGATAGTGTCAAATGTCATAGTCAACTATCAGAGTAGTAAATCATTATCATTAACGCCAAGTTTTAGTTCAAGGCAATGCTAGTAAGATCTCAAAATAGTTGATGCTACAATTCAAAGTCCTCAAGAATTCAATAGACAAGCAAGGCACATGACCAATAAAGTATGATGTATAGTATTATAATCAAATGAACAGGTCAACCACTACTCCAATGGTAATTATATACCCCACAACCTGCCTTTGTAATAATGCCTTAGTCAAAGTGCTAGATATATAAAGTCTAATGCCATGGGGGTATGTCACAACACATGATGTCTCTAATCCTGTAAAGACTCAGAAACCACCGGCATTCTCCTGCTGCATTCTGAGTTTGTTTGGCAGGTGTGGAGTTGGTTTTTGAAGAAGATGGAGATGTCTTGAATCTGCCATACATAACTATTCAGCATTAACTGATATATGAAGGCAATCTGGTGTGTTTCCTCATACATGATCTTGCAGCAGGTCTGGAAGTTGAGGAAAGAAAGTTATTTGAGAAACTCTCCGTGTTCCTTATCAGGCTGGAGATAGCCGTATCTAGAGTCGTCAAAACCATGACAAATGTAGGAAAAGAAGAGGTTTCTGGCTAGGAGAAGAATGTCCCTAGCAATTGGTATCATATAACTCTAAAACCCTCTGCTAAAAGGACTAGTGATAATCGCAAGTCTTTAAAGGATTTGACAAAAGGGATTCAACCTAATGAAATCTAGGATTTGACTAAAAGGATCACCCTAGTGAAAATCTCATTAAATCAAATTTTAATGGGGTCACATTAGAGAATCTGGACATAGCTGGACCTTTAAGTATTCTAAGAAAATTTCAACGATATGTGATAGCCTTCTATGCTTCAGGCATTAATAAGGAATCTAATAACACGGCAGAGGCAGAGGCTCTAATGAAATGCCTTAAACTTTTAAATGATAATAAGGTACAGAATTTGGTAGTTGAGGGAAATCAGTCTTGTTAGTTGTCTGGGGAAGTCTTATAACTCCATGCTTACTATAACAGCCTTTGAAGAACAGATCAGCTTCATGTAGGCAACTGAGGGAGAGGAAAGGCATGGAGTCACATTCCTTACTGAAACAATTACTGGCAAATATTGTTACATAGAGGCCGATAAGGTGGCTGATTATTTAGCCAATGAAGGGATCAACCCAGTAAATAATAAAGGTGTAGGTCATAAGTAATAGGGAATGGTTGTACCAGCAGCTTGCTTGCTCTAAATTTGTTGTCAGTTACAATAGGCTGTCACAAAAGATTTACATTGAGACTTCATATGGGTATCAGAATCTTATGTGTTAATATGCTGTATGTGATACCTTGGTACTTGTCTAATTCTATTCATCCTTAACGATACCTGTAAATTTGTAATTTTCCAGCTTATGAATTGCATAGACTGCTATAAGTAAGTAGTCTTGTCTTTGATGTGACATTTATTCACTATGATTGGGCTTATTACGACATACTTGGTCTTACGTATGCCAGTCTACTTGCAACTTTTCTCGTCATTGTTATTTTCAATGTTGATAATAGTTTTGTTTTGCTTTTTGTTTTATGCGAATAAATTAATGCCAATAAAACTAATCGAAGTTTCCATTTTGCCTGCTTCTCCTAAATTCCTCAAGAATTTACAAGGCAAATAGCATATGATCTTTGACGATACCAATTTCTCTTAACTAGAATATTTGTACTAATAGAAGAACAGCTTAGTTTTTAGTTAGTCTACACAATGTTCAGTATTTAAATACGCTGCCTAGTTTTCTTGAGTTACTTCTTCAGTATTTGATTTTTTTCAACCTCTATAATGGTTTTTAGCACTCTACTTTCCTGCAAAATGCTGTGCAGGGCTTTCCACGGGCCGATATTGATATTCCAGCTGTTCGATCTGATCGAAATCGTCTTGCTAGTATGTTTCCTATATTCTCTTGCAATTTTCAGCAGAAATCATTCAAATGCTTCCTCCTTGTGTAACAATGAATACTAGAGAATCAACTTTAAACAGAATGTTGATGGTGATTCATCTAGGTTAATTTTTCAGGTCAATACTTACTTTTCTTACGCTTTTTTCCTTCAAAAAGAGTAATCTCATCTTTTATACCTAGAAATTGCAGTAGTGAATAGTGTGATGGTGTCAGTGGCAGAGGTTGAATGAAAAAAATCTCCTATTGCAAATATGATTGTATCATATGGAATCGTAGTACTATATATGATTGAATAATGTGGGTTGAAGCGGGATCTTCCACCTCTTAAACAAAATATAAAGGAGTGAAGCACAGACAGTAGCTTGCCACCATTAAAGCCGAAGCTATTGTAAATTCCATTTAGCCAGATTCTTGCTGAGAACTACATCTATGCAAATGGGCAGCTGAAAAAAAAGCCTGTCATTTATCTCATCATAACACCTATTTAAAATACCATTAGGAGCCAGACTTGGGTAGAAACTCACCATGGAAGTCGTCAACATAATATAGGACATTAGTTTGAGTCTTCTACAGCGTTGCTGAAGCAATGTTATGTGCATGCAGATCACCATTCTCATCCGAGATGGGTACTACGACTGTAGAAGGTGATATATAATTGCCAACCGTTGGGGATATGTTGATTCATCACACATACCTTAAACTTGATTATTTCATGTTTCAATTTATTTTTCTCTCTTTGATTTGTGCATAAACCATGAGAAATGTGACAATTCATATGAAGTATAGAAATAAATTAATTGCAACTAACTATGAAAAAGTTGACAAAAAGTGGAAAACCATGAACATGCACATACACATATTTGAGACAGTTTTGTGGAGAAAATCTCTAGGGGTTGAAAGTCTACAAGAAATCGGGAAAGGACATCTATAGCAAAATATACAAGTTCAGTTTGGAACCAGCCATGAACATAGGTACCACCTACCTTTGGATCTACTCTAAAACTCCACCATGTGTATGGCCCAAACACTAGTCTCTCCCTTGAATGTCTATTGAATGTTCTCTCTCTCCTTCAACTAGTTTTGGAAAATATCTAGTGTTGGCTACAAACATGTGTGTCTATTACATTTTCAAAGTAGTTAGACTTTTAACCACTTTTGAAACCAATTTCTTGTCTTGGGCCCTGGCATGTCAACTGGAAACTGAGTGATGTGGCCACCTAGAACACCGTTCCCGACTATTCCTTGTATGTTGATTTTATCCCACTAGGACAACTATTTCCCTGTCTCGTAATGTTGCACCCCAAGTCACCAACGTCCATGTTGTGGGGTCAAATGGGTCTTGTACTGATGTTAGCTCCATGAGTAGTCATGGGTGACTTTGTCATGTCTTTGGTGTGAAAGTGACCTAGAGCTTAACATTATCCTAAGCGGTGATAGGGTCAATCATGGCCTGATTTTTGGCCCCAAAATGACATCACCTTAAGGAGGGAATCATGTCTTTCAAAGGGTGTGTTTTTGTCCCATTTGCTGATGACATCTTGTTGGCTTTATGATGACATTCTAGAGGTGTTTATGGGTTCCAAGGTAATGTCGATGGGGACAATGACTAACTTCATTGGGTCCGGTTTTGGATTGTTTCCTTGACCTCGTTCCCATGGGTTTTTTTGGTCTTCTTCCATTCTTCAATTTAGAACTCAAATTATTGCAATTCCTTCTAGATTCCTTGAGTTGCTGACAATCTTGAGTTTTTGCCGACCTTGAGGTCCCAATGACGTCGTGTTCCAACCAACTATGAGTTTTTGCCTCCATGAGTGGTCTATAAGGATTAGGAAAACTTCAAAACAATCTTCACAAGCAATCACAATCTCAGCCAAAATAAACCTGCAATCCCTGTATTTTCTATACTATGGCGAAACTGTTGATTCAAGCAAACTGGTAGTTGCACTTGTGTTAGCGACGGTTGTGCATGTGTTAGTGATCAAGCGGTTACACAAGTGACGTGGTTGTTGTGCATTCAACAGTGGCGATTGCGTAGTTGTTGGGGCGGGACGTGTAAGTGGCGTGCTGATCGTGCATGTATCTGTGGCGGTTTTGCTATGTTTCAAGCATTTTTTCGAACAAAACATCCAAACAGTCATGGTAACATCAAGAAATGACATCTCTTCCAATTTTGAGTATTTTGGGAGTCCTTAAGTGCATGAAAGGACACTCAACATTCTACAAATGAAGAGGTACTATCCCAATTGGAGAGAAGTGAGCGCGAGGGTTAGTGAATTCAAGTAGTTGTTGGAGGAACAAAAGTGAGAGAGTAGATTGAATGAGCATAGCCATAGGGTGAATGCTGTAGCATGCTCTATCTGAGCACTTTGCAACTATTTTATCAATATGACCTGTAAACTCTGAAGTTTATTTACTTGCTGGAAATTACAGAACTAAATGCTGCCCTACTTGAATGTAACTTTAAAGAGAAAACTGGAATGCAAATTTGTGCTAGAATCAGTGTCTTTTAGTAGCTGGAAATTAATAATACTTGGTAGTTGCAGGAATTCAATGGAAACATCCATGAAACAACGAAAAGAAGTAACCACATCAAAGCATGACATGAGAATTCAACCTCGAAACTTGTTGGCTAGATTTTTGCATAGCTGAAAACTTAGGCAGTCATGAGATAAATCTCCCTCATTTATCGGTGAGGCTCCCGTGTAAGATTTGTCAATTAAATATGCTAGTATCTATTTGGGGGTATTACTTTAACCATGCAGCTCATGAACCATAGTTGTATAGTTTTGCAACAAGTAAGCAACTGTTAAAGAAAAGAAATATCTGATGAAGAAGGAAATAATAAAAACAGGAAAGAAAGGGAAGATGTGCAACCCAATCAATAGATTATAGAGTTGATTGCATGCACATAGACAAAACCAATAGATATTAACACACAAAATTATAAGCAAAGGCAACTTTCAGATCTAGATCTAAAATAACACAAAGTTTATAAGTAGATCTAAGACAAAAAGTTAGAAACAAAATGCACCGTGACACAAAGTTCTCCGGAAATCTGCTCCTTTCTATTCTTTTGCTTCAAATAGCTATCAGGGGTTTCAACACAAAGTCTGGAACACAAGAATGCTGCTTACAAATTCTGATCATTTACCCGTAGGTTCTTCCTCTACTTATAGCATGTAGAGGGGAAATTACAAATAGGAAGCTTTTAGTGAACTGACACATGTGGAAGTCTGTAAAGGAAACAACTGACAATCTCCTCCTGAAATTTCTCTTTGCATGACATGCATGATTTGCAACTGAAGATAGAACCTTCTATTTTGCATGTTTGCCACCTATTTCCAAGTAGTTGACTTCTTCAAGTAATGACTTTTAAACCAATCACTTAAGTTTTATAATTTAATTGATTGCTCAATTACTTTGTCGAAGAAAATAAGAGAAAGACGAAGAAAGTGGAAAGTCAGTCTTGCTTTTTTCATATTCCGCATGCGCTTTTTTTTCCTTTGATTCTCACCAAACTAGATCCTGGAAGCAAATTGATCGTGATTTTGCTTACAGGTGTTGTCAGCTACCGACATGTCTTCCCTCTTATCTTTGAAGCTTTGTAGTTCTTCTCCAATACATGCATCGGCAATGTTTGCCGTAAATAAGTCATCATTTTTATTTTTAATCGCATATGAGCAATTAAAAATTTCGAAAACACTTTGGGTGAATGCAAATTCAATGAAGGTTTCAAAATTATTGAAAGATTGGGAGCACATGCACAAGATCTTGGAAGGAATTCTCCATGCACTGACTTCTACACGAGTTGCGTTAGAAATAAGAGGATGAATTTTTGCCGGAAGCCTTTGCAATTGGATTGACTTGTGCAGATCTGACAATTAAATCGGTGATAGGTTCAGGGGCATATGTTTATGTCATTGATTTTAGCAAATCTGGAAGCTATGCATGATTCCCCGTTCATCCCGCTTTGACATGGTTGGAGCAATCTTTGTCTGAGCAATTCTTTTTCTTTTAATTATGCCGGAATTCTTTGCAATTGGTGCAGATCTGGCAATTTCTTCAGATTCGGAGGACATATTCAATGTACCTGACATTGATTTGCACTCTCTTTCACTTATATGAGCACCTGTAATGAATACCTACAATTAATTCAGACAAAGACGGATTCCAGAGCATGAACACTTGATTTTTATCACAAAAATCTGCATATTAAGCCTCGCTGCCCTAAAATTTGAGGCTTTGCTTGCATGCATAAAGAAGCATAAATATTTTTAACTTCACCTGAGCACTCATACCAACATGCAAATAATTAACAAGGCTTAAATCAAGCCCCTCTAACCCTAGGCGCCAAACTTTGAAGCTTCCCAGCAGTGGAAAATAAACTTCAATGCAAAAATTCTCTTTCCTTGGGCGCCAAAACTGTCCGGGCTGTAATCCTTTGTAAAAAGAATTAATTACACCTTCACTTATGGTAGTCCATGCTTATATAACCTTGAAGATTCTATAATTAATAATTGCCTCTCCTATTCGACAATTAATTAATAAACAAACATGTTTATTCCTCCAACTTGGGCGCCCAAATTTGCATGCTCATGGCTGCCATTAAATAAATAAATTTAATTTATTTTTAGCATGCTACCTTCAGTTCTCTTTGGCTTGTCTTCATGCATTGACTTTTCTTCTATTTATGGCGCCAAAATTGGGTGAATAAACATTAATAAATATTATTAAATGCATTGTTATTCACCCAAGGTGGGTCGCACTTTTTGGCAAGGGTGAATTTTAAAAATAAGAAGTCAATTTCTGATGGGAATTTTCACCTTGCATTGCAGCTCTAAAAATCCCTTCTTCCACTTAAGTGATTTGACTTTCATAATGAGAATTTTTACCCGCCAGCGTGTAAGAAATTTCCGCCGGTGCTTTAAGTGATTTTTCTTTTATAATGAGAATTTTTACCCTGCAAGGCAGATAAGAAATTCCCGCCTGCCTGCCACCTCTAATATTCCCATTGCAGCTTAAGTGACTTTGACTTCATGGGAAAAATTACCTGCCAGGCGGGTAAAAATTCTGTTTGTCTATCACCGCCAAAATTCCCACCTTTGGTAGCTTTTAAAGTCTTTCTTCAAAAAGTGCGACTTGCATGAAAAATAGCTCTTTTCCAAAAGTGTGACTTGCATTGTGACTTTTGCTTTTAAAATTGTGTGAGAATTCGTCACTTAGGGCAGGAGTGGAAATTGGACGTGGAAGGCAGCCTTGAAAATTGCGACTGACATAAAAACAACATTTCTTTCCTTTTTTGGATTTTTGGTGAAGAAAACACAAGCATGGAATAAAATTTGCCATTTTTGGAAAGGGTCCGGGAAGATGTAGCAGCAAAAACTTGCATGTGCCGTAACTTTCATTCCGTAGCTCCGTTTTAGGTGTCGTTTTCTCTAAAAGTGCATATCTTCTCGAGCTCTACGCATTGATGGAAATATTTTTCTTATTTTCATAAAATCCATTAATCCGACTTGCTCGGGAGAGGTTTTTTGTGCACGACTACTTTTTAAAGAGAAGCTGACTTCCTGAAGTTGATTCTTCTGGCATGGCGGCCGTAGATGATCTCTAGATACTTCGGGAAAAAACAGATCAGACTCGCAAAGGAATTGACCTAGGGGAATTTCACAGAGAAAACACGCAAAAATAATAAAAATGAAAAACGTTGCCAGAAGTCACAGAAAAACCTCAAGATTCATTCTTGGTGAAAACCCTACTGGTATATGTGAATATTGACATGCAAAACTTCAACAAGGTTAAATCAGAGCACAGATTTACTTCAAACAGGGCTTTAAATAATTAAATAAAAATTTCCCGCAGACAAAACCTGGCGAAAGGATAAAATTAGTTTTGGCATCTAGGTATTTGTCGAAATTGGCTCATATGATTCTCTGGGAATATTTTGACACAATACAGACATTTTCGGCAATAAAAACACAAACGCGACCCGTTATTTAAAAAGTCACTCTTGTCCCTTGATTTCACCTTGAAATGCGGGACTACCCTATTTTCAAAAAATTCGTACTTTTAAAATAATGGGTTGTTTTGTGTTTTTATTGTCGTAAAGTTCCTATAATGTGTCAAAATATTCCCAAGGATCCATATGAGCCATTTTCGACAAATACCGGATGCCCAAAATTGTTTTATCCTCATTATCGGGTTTCTCATGGGAAATTTGTATTTAATTATTTTGAGCCCCGCTTGAGGCAATTTGTGCTCGGTTTAACCCTCGTCAGGATCGTGATATATCATTATTCCCATATACCAGTAGGGTTTTAACCATGAATGAATCTTGGGCTTTATTTGTGACTTCTGACAATGTTGTGTTTTTCGTGTTTTCCGTTTCGTTTTATATGAAATTTCTCTGAATCAATTCCTTTGTCGGTTTGGCCTGATTCTTGGCCTAGAGTATCTGGAGATCACATATGCACGTTGTGCTAGAAGGAATTCGCCATCGAAGGTCTGGTTCTCTTGGAAAAGACGAAGTCGTGCACCAAAAAGCCTCTTCTGGGCTAGCCGCATTTTTGGAAAAAGAAGGTTTGAAGTGAATCATGAGATTTTGGAAGCAACAGGTAGGTGGGAATTTTGTATCTGCCTAGCAGGTACTTTTTCCCATGGAAGCAACGCCACTTAAGTCACAATGGGAAAATTAGAGGCAACAGGCAAGCGGGAATTTCTTACCTGCCTTGCAAGGTAAAAATTCCCATTGTGGAATAAAAGAAAAATCACTTAAGTGAATCATGGGATTTTATTGCCTGCCTTGCAGGGTAAATAATCCCATTATGAAAGTCAAATGACTTAAGTGAATCATGGGATTTTCAGGGCTGCCTTGCAGGGTAAATAATCCCATTGTCATCTGACTTTTAAAAATAGAATTCACCCGTGCCAAAAAGTGCGACCCACCTTGGGTGAATAATAATGCATTAAATAAATATTTATTCACCCAATTTTGGTGCCCAAGCATGAAGAAAAGTCAACAAAGGGAAGTGGACAAAAGGAAGTTGGAAATAGACAGTTCTAAAATTAAATAAATAATATTTATTTAATGCAGCCCCTTTATGTCAAAAAGTGCGCCCCATTTGGGAGAGAAATAATACTTTTTTAAGTATTAAATGATTAAATTAATTCCTATTTTCAGTGGCTAAGGTCAAAGCATACTGTGAAGCTTGAGTTAAGTGGAAGCAGAAGTCTAAAATTAAATAAATTTAATTTATTTAATGGCAGCCATAAACATGCACAAAATAGGTGCCCCATTTAAAGAGTGAAGCTTATTAATTAATTAATTAATTGTCAGGAATAGGAAAGTCATTAATTACTTATAGAATCATGAGGATTATATAAGTAGGGATCTGCCATAAGGATAAATTAATTAATTCACAGCAGAGAAGTGCAACCTGAGGAGGAAAAGTGCGCTCCATTGAAGAGGATTTTTGCTCGTAAGAAGGTGTAATTAATGCTAAAAGCTTCCAATATTGGCGCATTGTGTTCAAGGAGGTTGATTTGTGTCTGGATAATTGTTTGCATAAGTGATACAGATGCTCAGTGAAGTTGGTAAATTCATGCTTGCTTTAATCAAAATATCAAATTTAGGGCAACAAACTTGAATTATGCAGATTTTATTGATTAAAATCCACTTTGTTCATGTTCTAGTTGCCATCTTTGTCTGAATTAATTTTAGGAATTCATTACAGGTACTTTATAAGAGAAAAGGAGCTTAAATCAATGTCTAATACATTGAATATATCCTCCAAATCTAAAGAATTATCCAGATCTGCACCAATTTTGAAGAATTCCGGCAAGATAAGGAGAAAAAGAATTGTTCAGACAAAGATAGACACAACCATGACAAAGAGGGATGAAAAAAGAGCACAATGGAGTCATGCATTACTTCCAGTTTTGCTGACATCGGAGACCAGATCCAGATCTCATAATTGCAAAAGCTTCCGACAAGAATTCATCCTCTTGTTTCTGATGCAACCCGTGTAGAAGTTAGTGCGTGGAAATTTCTTCTAGGATCTTGTGCATGTGCATGTGCTCCCAATCTTCCAGTTGAAGCCTTCATTGAAGTTGCATTCACCTGGAGTGCTTTCCAGAATTTTTAATTGCTCATATGCAATTAAAAATAAAAAATGGTGAGTTGTCTCACGGCCAACATTGCACTGATGCATGTACTGGAGATGAACTACTCCAGCCGTTTCAGACGCTTCCAGATCCAGCCGCTCCCAGATCCAGCTTGGTGAGAATCAAAGGCAAAAGAATCAAATGCATGTAGAATATGAAAAAGGACAAGACTGCAGCTTTCCTCTTCCTTCTTCTTTCCTCTAACAAAGTAATTGAGCGATCAATTAAATTATAAAACTTAAGTGATTGGTTTAAAAGCCATTATTTGAAGAAGTCAACTACTTGGAGATAGGTGGCAGGCTTGCAAAAGAGAAGGTTCTATTTTCAGTTGCAAATCATGCATGTCATGTAAAGAGGAATTCCAGGAGGGAGATTGCCAGTTGTTTCCTTTCCCACTTCCACATGTGTCAGTTCAACTAAAAGCTTTCGACTTGTAATTGCCCCTCTACATTCTATAAGTAGAGGAAAAAAATCTTCGTGTTAAAAATCAAAATTTGTAAGCAGCATTCTTGTGTTCCAGACTTTGTGCTAAAACCCTTGAGATCCACTCAAAAACAAAGGAATATATAGAAGCAGATTTTGGAGAACTTTGTGTCACGGTGTATTTTGTTTTTAGCTTTCTATCTTAGATCTTTGAGTAAACTTTGTGTTATTTTAGATTTAGATCTAGAGCTACCTTTGCTTATAATTTGCAAGGCGTTGATATCTATTGGTTTCTTCTATATGCATGCAATCAACTCTGTTATCTATTAATTGGGATGCACATCTTCTCCATTTCTTCTCCGTGTTTTATAATTCCCTTCTTCTTTAAAATATTTCCTTTCTTAAACAATCGCTACTTACTGCAGAATCAGTATAGCTATGGTTCATGAGTGAATAGTTAAAGTAAAACCCCATATAGATACTAGCATATTTTTATTGACAAATCTGACACAGGAGCCTCACCGGTAAATGAGGGAGATTTATCTTATGACTGCCTAGGTTTTCAACTATGCGAGAAAATCTAGCCAACAGTTTTTGGTGACTCACTGGGAATAACACAAATTAGCGGACTCAAAGCTTTATCAAGTTAGAAGCCGTAGATTGAGTCTTTCACCGGGAAGAAGAGTGCAAACACATCTAGATCCGGATCATCTTTAGCATAATCTGCAATTGGAATTATTCATCAAGTCTATTCCCAAAGAAGACATGCCCCATTCATCACGGCGAATCGAACCGGATAGTACTTGTCCCACGGGAGCAACTTTTGGGCCACCGAATCGACTTCTCCTATGCCGATCTACTGTTAGCATATGGATTTGCACGCTTGCAAATGACATGCGGCAAAGTGGGAACGAAGTCCCTCCTCAATGAAGGTGAGGTTGCCTTTATTGAAAACCAAAACCGTATTTACATCTGTACATTCAAAATGGTATGTGGGGGGTGTTTTGGAACATCAATGGAAAGAAAAATGGATGAGGGAGATGGAATGGAATGAAGGAAAGGAGTGGAATGAAGCAAGAACATGCAAGAGTTAGGTAAAAATAGAGCCTAATATTGCATGAAGAGGAAAGATGAATAACCAACACAAATAAAACGGAGTTTGAGTTAGCCAAACAAGAAAGTGTAAAAGGGAACACACATGAGCAAGTAGATAATTAGAGCTTGATCACTGTGAACTAGAATAACCGATTAATAACGTTGACAATAAGATCAAAGATAATATTTGCATGCAAGATTCGAACACCTAACATCTAATGAACGTAAGAACATCAAATGTTACAAGAGATAATGAACTCCAAAATGTTTTCACAAAGAACACAAAGTTTCTTCTTGAAACAAAGCTTGCACACAAAAGTATTTCTTCTCCTCTCTCAAAGTCACCCTTTACAAATGAGCCCCTCACTTCCTTTTATAACCCAAAAGTTGGTTACAAAGTAGTTAGGGTTTTACATGATCATTAAATAAGGCACTTAAGTG
Source organism: Taxus wallichiana var. yunnanensis (assembly GCA_018340775.1). Taxonomy (NCBI): domain Eukaryota; kingdom Viridiplantae; phylum Streptophyta; class Pinopsida; order Cupressales; family Taxaceae; genus Taxus; species Taxus wallichiana. The sequence goes on from CM031240.1 coordinate 613,233,421, forward strand.
ACCTTTGACTTTTTCAACAACTTTATTAAAGACAACTCAAAAATAGAAATTACTTAAAATATCCATAGTTTCCGAAAACAAATAACAACACCTTTTAAAATATATAATAATAACTAGTGCCTTATCCATTGAAATGGGGTCCGCCTATCTCAAGCGTATGAGAAATGGACTCTCCCACTTCGTTAGATATTAAGAAAATCAACTCCCTGAACCGCCGATGAAATTAGGATCTGCGCTTTTGCTAGTTGAAAGGATCTAAACCTTCCCAAAGTTTCAAACATCTTTTCTTCTTCCGGAGGTTCACTTGGTCGAAGAATAGCCTCACAAAATACCTGTAATTCAAGAATTCTACTTGGCATATCATTTAAATTAACAATTTTGGATTGAGCGTTCTCAAATAAGTTCTTTAATTTGATGCACCACTCCATGAAACTGACGAGAAATTGTTGGCGGGAGTGTACATGTCCTTAAACAATTGTGAAAATTGCTCTTCCACCTGCTCCGATGAACACCTTTGATTATGCTCATTTACAAGGTTACAAGGAATCTCAACCATGAATTCTTGAATCAAGGAGAGTGAAGTGAAGGCTTCATTGCACATGCTTTCATAATGGATCATAGAATCCTCGAGAAGCATTTTCTTGATTTGAGATGCAGACACCAAAGAAAACGTGTCCCTCGATGTTCAAATTCGAGAATTCCTTCAATAGCTAAAACTGAAGATTCCATACTTGTCATCTCCTGTAAACTGGGCAATATCTCATCCAAATTTGATATAGTAGAAACAAAAGTTTCTTTGAAAGAAAGAATTGGATCAAGATACGCACTGACATCTTCATGAAGCTTAACCGCGGTCTTGATCGTCCCCTGGCCTAAAACAAGAATCTCTGAAAGCCAAGTTTTAGTGACATGGCCCAATGTGTTTATTTCCTTTGACAAATTGAGAGTATCTTCATCTGGGGCAGCCACTGCATCAGGTATTGGGAAGGTGGATGATATGGGATTTATCAAATGTTGAACATATTCCACTAATTGATTCTTTTCGGCCTTGAGCCGAGAGTTTTGAGACTTGTATTTCTCAAGTCTCTTTAGCACGATATCAATTGAATCTCGAGCCATCGCCATATCACTTTCTAATGTAGATCTTCCAAGTCCAAGTTTGGAAACTTCATAGTCGGTAGGTGTCATAGCATCGCGCTCTTTATCCACTTGTGGAATGGCAAGGTCTGCAAATTTGTTTCCATCATTATCCACCATTATTCGAGAAAGCACCTTAGGCTTCTTAGGAATGGCGTCATTCGAAAGTTTGAAAAGGGCATCAAAATCAATGTCAATTGGCTTGACAACTCTCTTCCTTTTCTTTACTTCGGAATCAACCTAGGAAGGAGTATCATTCACTATTTCAGCATACAAAATCTTGGAGCTTGAATCAATATTCTCATTATTCTCGACATCATGAGATCCTGCTTGAATCCTATCTACGACCTCGATTTGAGGAGAAACAACCTCAATATCCACTTCCTGATTATTCGAGAGATTTTGGGAAATCCCTTCATGAACTACATGTTCGAAGTGTTTGATATTTGAATTACCTGCACCTGAGTGGATGCTTGTTTGAAGCATGGCTGAGGATCATTTGCTACTAGCTTCTGAGCACTATTAACGATGTGGGTAGAAGAATCTCTACTCGAGGTAGAAAATCGGACACACGCTCTCTTCCTTCTTTGGGGTTAGGATCTTTAGATCTTTCTCCTTGTGACACGTTACTTGGCGAAGTGGATTTTGGCAACCACTCCTTTCTTGCTTGTTGTGTATGATTGGATGGTAATGAGGTTGATCGAGAAGAGACTTTGGTTGAATGGAGGCCCCCTCGTATTGGCAATTTTTGTGATCCCTGTTATCCCGTAAAATTGGCAAGGGCAATTTCGTGGGTAACCCATGAAAATTTTGTTCTGGTCCCCCCTCAGGGACCCCTCTGCGTTCGGAATGTTGCAAAACCCTTTCCCGGGAAATCTGGTTTTCCGAACTTAGCCATTTTTGGTCTTTTTTTGGTTGGGTGCACCTTTTGTCTGTGCAACACAGGTAAATCTGCGCCCCCTTCATTTCCTTTGGCGCACCCTTTGGCGTGTCGACACACATTTTGGTGCGCCTCACCGTGTTGCGCCTTTCTTGCATGCGCCAAGGCGCATGCGCCTTCGTGTCAACAATATTTTTTGTTGCGCCGCGTTTTGGTGCGCCAAGGGCACACGTATTTCTGTGTTGACAGCATTTTTGGTGCGCTAAAGGCGCACATAACCAAGTGTTACCACGCGCGTTTTGGTGCGCCAGGGCATAAGCTTTCAGAATGTCAACAGTGTTTTGATGCGCCACTTCAAAAAGTGGTTGGCGCATTTATTACACCTTTGCCTATATATAGGCGCATCCGCCCTGTCACTTTCACAATTAAAACACGTGATTGATCTTATTCCTCTGCACCTGTCAGCATGCCTGTCGTCCTCGTGTCGCATTCGTGGACCCCGCTTTCGTCTTTCACATTCTATATATTCCGGGTAAGTGGTCCTTGTTTTTCTCGTGTTTTGGTTTTGCTGTTGATTGTCTGTTTGAGTGGTAGGATAGAATAGATCTGAGAACCATGAAGCTCCTCCTGCTTTTCTGTTTTTCCCTCCCAAAGCCATTTCCATCCTTTTTCAGATCTGCTGGTTAGGATGACTCTGCCCCGAAAGCAAAATCCAAAACCTCCTTACTACCCCCTTCACCACTTGAAGCAATGTGGAGTTAAGCCTAAAAATCGTGATCTGTCAGAGAGGGAAGAAAAATCGTTTTCCAAAACTGCGTTTTCCCTTGGCGCACGCGCAACCCTTGTAACAAGAAGCACGGTTAGCTGCGCTTTATGGCGCACCAGCCTTTAATTGCAAAGACATGAGCTCTTTGCGCTTTGCGAAAACTAGTCTCCATATGGACGCAGGCGCTTTCCTTATCGCAGCAACAAAAATGTCATGTGCTACACGTAATAAATCTACACCCTTGGGCGCCCAACTCCCATGTCGCATGTCAAATACCTGCGCCATAGGCGCACCCTGCACCCACGCAACACCGCATTACTTGCGCCAAGTGTAAAAGTTCAAAGGCGCAGGCGCATCCCCTATTACAGCAACATCATGTCATGCAGACCTCCCATGCGCCACGCCAAGTTCCCCTTTTTCGCACCTGAAGTCTATGTTACACATGCTAAACTTGCGCGCCTTTGGCGCACCAAATCCCCGTGTAACATGAAAAATACATGCGCCTTTGGCGCATCCTATCCCCGTGCAACATGAAAAATACATGCGCCCGGTATAAAACGCATATAAATGGCGCCGGCGCACTCCCGCTTGCAACAACAAAAAGTGTCATGTGCAGTATCCATGCGCCTTTGCCCTTCGCTCGATTTGTCCTCAGTAACACTATTTTTACGTGCGCCATACTATTTAGCCTCGCACTGCAAAGTGTTCATGCGCCCTGTGCCCTGATGCCTTAAAATTGCTAACTCTTCCTTCTGTCAACGCTTTAATGGGAGATCAAAAAGCTAACATGACTCTTCTACGTTGGGTTTCGCTTCTTCTTGCAGATCAACAACTGAGTTCAGAACTACATATGTCTACATCAAGCAAGAGACCTACCAAGTCTAAGGGCAAAGCCAAGCTTACAGAGGAAGAAATGAAGTACAAATATCAGAGGGTCAGGATGCCCAAATCCCAGGCAGAATGTGACTGGATATAAGACACTCAGAACTTGGTCATATCGATATGGAAGATTTTGGGCCGTAACTGAAGGGTCACAGGAGTCCGTGGATGGACAAATTTGGTAGCAAGTGGCTCGCATTTATACCGGGAGGGATCCCAGTCAGTGCAGTGAATAACGAGTTCATGATGGTAGTAGCCCACTGCTACAACAAAGACACAAGGTGTGTCCAGAATGAGAAAGGCGAGGTCGTGATCAACCTCACTGCCCGACACTTCGAAATAATGCTTGGCATTCCTCACCACCGGCACTTTGTGGCCGTAAGCCAAGAAGATTGCACCAAGGCTTGGGAAGATAATGAAGACCAGTGTATGCAATTAATGAATGAAGTGTATACCTGAAAAACAAGAAGGTGGTGACCAGATGGCCACAAGTCATTCATCGCAGTGATTTCTCAGAGGAACTAAGTGATACCATCACGTTCCTAAGCAGAGTATTTGGGCTTCCTGATGCCCACTACTTTCATAAATGGATGCTTAGATACCTGGAGACAATGAACAAGAATGTGCCAGATCAACACTTTGAGTGGGCGGAGATCATAAGCAGCACTATATCCGAGTAGCTCCAACAACTCACCACAACGGGGAGGTTCTACATGAACTCCTACGTAGTTTATGCTGTAGCCTCGGAAAGAGATTATCCAGCGTTGATGCGGTGCGGGGTTTGGCCCCAAGTAAAAATATATGAATACTATCCAGAGCTGAAGCTGGAAAACAATATTTCTCAGTTTACAAAGATTAATGATGCCTTCTTCTACGGCATCGTCTGCCTTTTGAGGCCAAACATGACTCACGGTCGTATGCAACCAAGTGCATTGTTGCAGCAACGGAGAAGTGGGGAGCCTTATTCACGCAATTCCCCACCTTCACTTATCTAAGGGCAGCCAACTTCTTGGGGGAACCAACCAAATTGCCAAGATATGCCGGCCCCAAGCTGATCCTGTTGGAGCTATCAAGACAACTCATAACCTATCACGAGAAGTGCTTGAAGAGAAAGAAGGGTGGAACTCCTTTCCCCCTCACAGTGGGCAGGTACACTTGTCTCTCCCACCACAAAGCCCGGGAGATGTTTGCAGAGCTGGAACTGCTCAATCTAAAGCACAACTCTCGGCAAGGCCCACTTTGACCCAAGGAATTGCTTCTTCCTGTGGCCAAACTCGATCCAATCCACATTCCACAGATCGAGGATATTTATATCGACCTGTATCATGAGGTCGAGCTCAGAAGGAAAGACCATTCCCGCTTGGCCTTGGCTGAAATCATTCAGTATGGCGTAGCCATCGTCCCAAAAGGTTATCAAACTGCTGATCAAGAAGTTGATCAGGTATATCTTGACACGGATGGGGACAACTGGTCGTTCGCTGTAATTGACAGAACTAAAGCGCCTCAGACGATAGAAGAAAGGGTCAAAGAAACTCTGCATGAGAACAGAGCACTGGTGCAGGATGAATGGTCTCATCTACCTCGGAGTTGATTTCACCACATCTCCATTGGGCAACGCACCTTCCAGACCAAAACATCTGCCAAAGAGCAAAGGTAAAGACAAGGAGGGCGAGTCAAGCTCTACCCAAGAAGAGACTCCTGAGAGTCCCCCTTCCGCCGCACAAGAACAAGTTATAACTCTGGCTTCTCCAGAGAAAGAAGCGGCCGAGGATGTTCCGATGGGCACATCCATTCAGGATGTTGCCACTACTGCAACCGTTGAGGTCCCTTCTATCCCTTCTCCCTCTCCTCCTTCCCCTCCTCGAGTGACCCAAGCGACCATTCCTTTGGTCGTGTCCTCTCCCCCATCTTCTACTGTTCCCCCTTCCTCATCGTCCATCTTCTCTTCTCTCGCGGAGCTGTCCCCCACCATTTCTTCCCTCATCTCTCAGCTCCCTTCCATTCCCATGTCTACCTCCCCTGCAGTATCTCTTCCTCCCGCGAGCACTTCCTCGGCCTCCCTCTCAATGCCGCCTCCAAGTGTCTCCACGCATTTTCCTTCTACTACTGCAGTTGCTCCCTTTTCTATTTCCGGCCCCTCTCCCATAAGTCCAGCATGGATCTCTCAGCACCTGAGCCAACAAAAGAGGAAAGTTCCCATCGCACCGATGGACTTTTCTCGTCATCCCATCAAAGGGGGCCAAGAAGCAAAAGCCCATAACCCGCTTCTCTCGTGAGTGCGTCAGAGAGAGACTAATGGAGATAGCATACCCCAATCCTTTAAAGGATAAAAGGATCTGTCTTCGACAGATTATACAAAGGTGACCAAGTCACCATGGGGACGTCTTCGTAAAGCCTTCAAGGAGAGGCCCTATCTCGAGTTGACGCCCTTTCGTAAGAAGCTCCAGAAGCAAAGGAAGAAAGGAGGTCATTGAAGGAGCAAAATAAACATCTTCTCCACGCCTTGCAGAAAATGGGCAGTGCACCTCCTACAACTGCCGCCGAAACTCCTGAGCCTCTGAGCCAGGATAAGATTAATGAATACGCCAAAATTGGCAGCAGGGTATGGCAGTTTCCGCCTGGAGGAGCCAAATCCTCAAAGAAAGTGAGGGAGTGATCACCAAGTTCACCAGTTTATATCAGAATATCAATCGGGCGAACAAAGAGCTCCAGGCGATAAGCAGACCCATCTCCGAAGAGCTGGACCATGCCAGGATGCAAAGATGAGACCTTTTAGAAAATGTTCGACTGCTGGGTCAAGATCGGTCAAGTTCGGCGTCTTTGGTCACCCCAGAGCCCTCAACAAAATCCTTTCTACTCTGGATTACCGGGTCGATCAGCTGGAGTTCGTCCTAGAGAAGATTGACAAGATCAAGGAGGAAGCCCTGGATGTAATGCATCAAATGGAGCAAATTGTTCCTGAGAATGTCTCCGGGCTTGCTCACTCCTTTCGCCTTAAGAAAGGTGGATGAAACTATTCGGATCTTCAAGGAGATCGTTTCACAAGGGTTGGGACCAGAAGTCACTTTCGACGCCGAATCCATCAACAACCTGCTGGCTTGTCGTGACTTCATTGGGTACCTGATAGATGCAGAAAACAAATATTCCAAGCTCCCAGAAAAGCTCACAGACGAGTGGGAGACTTGCGAGGCTATCAGTGATCGACACAAGGATCCTTCCCAGGATCAACTTCAGCCCATGATTAGCATGTTCATGGAATATTGTGCCCAGATTCCACATCACGCCTCCGAGCAAGCAAAGAAAAGCAAGATACCCCCTTTCAGCCGTGGGACGACGATGAATAGTTTCATTCTTCCCGACTTTCTCCTTGTAATTATCTAAAGTATGTTGACACAAATGATGACATCATCCATGTTGCACCATGGGATGATGTCATCCACAAAGTTGTCAAAAGTCAACAAATGACTTTAGGATATTTTGTAAGATATTTTTGTAATTAAGTGGTTGGTTTGTTTTTGCCTTCTTTTCTTCTCTCCTTCTATATATACTTGAATACTTGTTGTATTCAGGGGTGGATACTTTTCAGATGAGAAATAGAAGTAGGAAGAAAAGATTTTGAACTTTTTGTAACAGAAACGAATATTAATACAATATTTAGACTTTGTGCTGAATACATGTGTTTTACATCAGACCTTTCTTATGTTAGATCTGTGTGATTGTTCTGTTGAATCTACTTCTACTTTGTTGTCATTTATTCATCAATATTGCTTTATTCGTCTATGCAAAGTAGGTTTGGCTCTGTATACTACCAACCCAAATCATAGACCTTCTGACCTTTCTGCTTTGGAATTCATTTCTTTTCTCTTCAGATCGATCCCATCCTCCCACCTCGTTCCTTTCCCTTCTCTTACAGTTGGAAATACCTCTACTGGGATGAGATCCCAACCCCGAAGGCAGAATATTGTGAGACTTGCACAAGATTCCTGCTGGTAGAATAACAATAAACTAGTTTCGCTTTGCTGACTCAAAGAGGGGCTATGCCCTGCACATTGTTGGCTTGTCTGTCCATAGATCTGTCCACCCGATAGATTTTCAAACCAACAATCCCAAACATGATCTGGAATTGATTGCAATTTGGCAAGTTCTCTGTCATACCAAGATATGCTTCTTTCAATAATTGGTTGGTTCTTGCCATCAAGAGAAAATTCATCTCTTTTGGTCTAGTCGATTCGAGGCAATGGGGTAAAGGCAACGACATCATATGAGGGATCGATGACATCCTCATCATCATTTATGAATGAATCGGGAGGACTCTTGATGCGAAGGCCTTGATCTGAGCAAGTGTTAGGTGAGAGTACTCCCATCTTCTTACCTCATGTTCATCCGAACAAGCAGCCCAAAAATCTTCCATGGTAGGATTATGTTGGTACTTTGCTCCCAGAATCTTTTGCATATATCCATTGATATCAAACTAGGCTCTCTTCACATATGGATGGATGGTTATGAGAGCGAACTCTTTTTCCATGAGTTGTGCACTGAAAAGATTTGGACATTGGTATTCCCGATTTGGATTGGGAAATGAATTCTTGAATGGTGCTTGTCACTAAGAAGGTAGTGAACTTGGAATAATTGTCGTGCCAGCTCCATTAATGCCCATCTGTCACTAACGTACTTAGGAAGTTTCCACGGGTACCAACAAAGCCACTCACGCGAATGTAGGAAAAAGATGAAAATTGAATAAACTAGGTTCCCCATTGGGAAATGACACTCATGGCTTCTTTAGAAAACCTTTCCTCGGTATTCGATTTAAGTTCAGATCACGCGGAAGGTGAATGCATCGTTGACTCTTCTAAAATGGTGAGAACTATTTTTGAAACTGAGTTGAGGGTAATAATGAAAAACATTGTTTGACGGCCCCATGACTCCTCTCGTTTCAAGTCCCGAAAATAGCTTTCTTCTTGCTACCGCATAAGTCAGATATGATGTCATGTAGAAGCATCCAGTCATCTTAACTTCTATCAATTGTTTGTGAAGGGTGTTACTGATGATGGTGGCCCAATCCACAAACTCTTTCTTGGCTAGGATGATATAGATAAACTGATACATCCATGGGTGGAAAATCCTAGCAGAAGGTAGACCGAAAACTCGACTTAGGAGAGTAATCATGTCTCCGATTTCTTCCACAAACTCAACACATAGTTCTTTGGGAAGCCTGTCAATTCGAGGTCTCTTGGTTACTAACCAGTTGTTATTAACCATCTTGCTCCATCTCAGGGGTTCTTCATCCCAGAATTCTTGTGCTGATTGGCGAGTGATATCCGCATTCTCGGGAAAGTCGGGTATGCCGAGCAATTCCTCAATGTGTTCTGGTGTGATTAAGAGGAAAGGCTCGCGATTATCTTTAAAAATTCCTCGTCTCTTAGGATCATAATGCTCCGCGCAAGCAATAACCAATTCCGACACTGCACCGAGACAGGAAATGCTGCTGCTTGGGGTAGACCACTATGGTAAAGTCTATATGAGAAAATGGTTTTGCCTTCAGTTTTCACCCGCTCGCAGAATTGTTGCACGTTGATGTGACCCAGATTTGTATCAGTGATGTTGTCATATGCTGACTTAATGGAACTGGGAGGGATAATTCCTTGAAATTCATACTTCAGGGTGGATTTGTTTGATTTCTCCACTGGCTTCCTCGATCTTCCTGTAGATTTGTTAGATTTCTCGGCCATTATGAATTTCACAGAAGAATGACTCGGGCACGCAAAATAATGCAAGCGGGGTCGGGTCTCAGTCTCAAACCCCGTCGATGCAAGAAAAATATGTTCGTTATAATATTATTATTATTTTAAAATAATAATAATAATAATAATGACAATAACTTGATCAGGTTACAATTTCTGATTCCGGTGACGATTATTTATTTATTTTTTAATTTAAAATAAACAAAATCACCTGATTTTATTAAATTTGCTGGAAACAAATTTCTCTTTAGTATGTGAAAATCACCTGATTCTAATAATCCCGCAATTTGATTTTTACTTCTTCGGTGTGATCTATAGGTCAATGTGTGAATCCTCCTTTAGGTTGTGTGGGTTGTGCGTGATGGAAACGTCCTCTTCTTGTTGCTATTTTGGACTGTTCTTTTAAAACTTGCGCATTTTTGCCTCCACGTGGCCATCTACTTTCTCCTACAGCGTGTGTGGCTCCTGCTGGGTTTTTCTCCTCCCAAGGCGTGGAATTGAAAACTGTCTGCTGTCCTATTTTGGACTGTCCTCTTTTTATTCCTCACGCGTGGGTTGTGCTTGCACTTTGCTGCTCCTTTGCCTATGCGTGGAGACTTGTCTTTGCTATCTCCTTGGCGTGAAATTCTTTTTTTTATTTCTTTGCCTTTTCTTTCAATGCGTGGATTCTTCCTTCAGCTGGGCGCGTGGAATAACTGTCCTCCTTGGCTGCATGGTGGTCTCCTTTGGAAAAACAAGCAAAATGCATAAACTTTAATCCATGTGTGGGGAGCTGTTCTTGTTTTCTTGAAACCTGCGTGAGAACTCCTTAACCAATGCGTGGAGATTTCTTTTTTTATATATTGTATACAGCTCTTTCTTTTTAAAATATGCGCAGGTTTTTATCTCTCCACGTGGTCTGTTGACTCCTTTTTTTTAACTTGCTGTCTTCTTTTTACCTCAGGCGTGGAGGAATGTATTTTCTTAAAAAAAGGTGTTTGAAGTTTTCTCCTTGGGCATGGGAAATTGCTGTCTGTTCTTGGCACGTGGCTACTCCCCTCCAGGCGTTGGAAAAACTGCTCCTTGCCTTCCCCCACGTGGTCTTTTTATGCTGCTATTGATGCGTGATGATCTTCTTTCCTGGCGCGGCTCTTTGGGTTTCAATTTGCTGTCCTCTTTTTACTGCATGTGGGTAATGATCTTTCTCTCTCCCTGCGTGGGAGCTAGTCTTTCACCTCCTTATCCCTTGCATGCGTGGAAAGCTTCGTGCTTGGGATTTTTAAAACTGTTCTTTAATGCTGCTCTCCCTGCGTGATTTCTCCTTTGGACTGGCTATGTGGAGATTTCTTGTGGGTGCATGGAGATTTCTTAAACTTTATAATTTTTGGACTGTTCCACCTCTTTATCCTTATCACGCATGATGATTCCTTCAGGTTGTGCGTGGATCTTTGGTTTTGGATTTGATCAAACTTCCTTGCATGCACAACTGATGTATCTTCCTTCACAATGGCGGTGGGAAAACTGTTCCTCTTTGCTTCTTTGTTGTATTCTCAGTGTGGATTTCTTTGTAATACAAAAACCTTCTTACTTGGCATTCGCAATATTGTGGGATGTGACAAAATATTATGTCCTTCAGAAGAAATAAGAAGCAATTGGAAAGCTTCGCACGACTCTTTCCAACGAGTTTGACGGAGGAAGTTATGAGGATTAATCCAACTTCCTCTCTTCCGGGTAGTGGAATTAAGTGCCAAGGGGAAATGGGGAAAGCAACGGCCAATTGCCAACGGGAATGGCAAAGTGGGCTGGCAATCCCGTTCAATTTCCCCATGTGGGAAATTGGGAGATTTCTTGCCCGTTAGCCAATCCATGATTTGGCAATTGGTGGAGAAAATCCCACAAGCGGGAAATTAAAAGAAAATTGCCAGGAAAGGGGAAATCCGGGTTCGGGAAGCCAAATTGGCATTCCCGGCAGTTGGAAGCATAAGCTTACTTCCCCGGCAATAAAATAAAAATTTGTCGAATGAATCTTTCAATTAATATTTATTTAATTAAATACTCCCAAGTTATTTAAAAATTAATTTTATCAAACAAAGAGCAATTAATTAATTAATTTTAATGTATTTTAATGCAATTTAAAGCGGGAGGAGTTTCACTTTGAAAAGGACGGGAGGAGTTCTCGCCGAACCAAAATGGACGAAACGAAGACCGGAACGATCACCAAAATGAGACGATCGCGATGAAGGCAATGAACCACACAAAGTAACACTTTTGAAAAATTTTCAAAATTTTCATTTTTTTTTTTTTAAAATTAATTTTGCAAAGTCAAAATTAGTTGATAACACTACCTAAAGGGACGAGAAAGAATTTTCCAAAATTCTTTGGAGATGGCAAGCAAAATCTAGATGACCACTTGGCTGCGTTTTTCATATCCTGTGGAGTGCTTGCAGTCGAACATGAAGATGTATCTGTTAGACTCTTCATAGAGACTTTGCATGACTTAGCTGGAGAATGGTTCTACTGGCTAGCTCTTGCCACCATAACCAACTGGGCTACCATGCGGGATGCGTTCCTGAAAAGATTCAAACCAGCTGAAGATTCTAGTACATTGATAACTCAACTCACTCAGTTGAAGAAGGAGCCACATGAGCACATGCGGGATTTTATTGCAAAATTCCAAAGATTACTATACAAAATTCCAGCTTCTGCTTCTCTGAATGACGAGAATCAAAAAGTATTCTTCATCAATGCTTTGCTTCCTGAAGTAAGCTATCAATTGCAAAGAGCATGTCCTGCTGATTTGTTAGTAGCTTAAAACATGGCGGTTGAAATTGAAGACGACCTTATCATGGTTGGAAAGATAAAGAGCAACACTTCTAGAGCTGAAAGTTCATCCTCTGCTACTACTTCCGATTCACTACTGCAAAAGTTAGCAAATGAGATGTTGCAGATGAAGAAACAAATGGCTCAAATGGCTCAAGGAAACAATACTGCCCCTACTCGGAATTTCAACAACAACCGGAACCGCATTGCTGGTTCCCAAAGATTAGCAATTGAAGTTGCTCCCAGAAACAACGTGGAGATGAATGAAGAAGACCAGAAGTTGACGCTGATCAGCTCGAGAATGATGATTTTATAGGTCCTGCTGGCGACTCCAACATTAATTACCTGAACTACAAATTTGAACATGACGATGAGAGACTTCATGAAGATGATCATGGTCATACATATGCAGTACTTACAAGATCACAAACTCGCCAAGTTGAGGCATTAGCTGACGAACAAAGAAGGGGCAGCCCTTTACCTTCTTCTTTAGCTCCTAGAGATAAGAATGCGAGTTCTTCATTTCAACCACAGAAAGAAGCTCAGGTATCTATACCTTCTTTTGACATTATTGATCATGCCAAGAAAACTAAAGTTCAAATGTCAAAAGTTGAATAATTGAGAGCTTTTCCTGAGCAGTTAAATAGGCTAGTCAAATATGTACAATCACTAGGACAATCCAATACATCAAAAGGCCTTTTGCCTAAGCCCAAGGATACTCCTCCCCAAAACAACACTACAGTTGTTAAATCCTCACCATCTTTTGAAAGAGTGGAACCTTTCTATGTCTCCTTATTGCTTAATGGTTTCAAGTTAAGAAATTGCATTCTAGATTCGGGTGCTTCTGACAATGTCATGCCAGCTAAAGTTGCAGATGCTCTTGGGCTTACCTTGACAAAGACCATAAAAAGGTGTTATTCCATGGAGAGACAAGTCCCTTTAATCGGACAAATCAAAGATGCACAAGCTGTTCTAGCAGCTTTTCCTGACAAAAGATTAAAGATGACAATCTTAGTTGCAGATATTCTGTCTCCTATGGGATGTTGCTGAGCAAAAACTTCTGCAAAGAGCTGGGAGGAGAAGTAAAGATGGATTGGTCTGTGCTCATATTCCTATCAAGGGGATTAATCAGAAGCTGGAGCCGAAAAGAAGTCCAGGTACACGGTTACAAAATCTGAGGATTCTAGATCTTAGATTCTTTTTCAGGAATCTGACCGTGGGGTCTATTTCTTGGAAACGGATAAAGACATTCTAGAGCCGTAACTTTAATCCAGAACCGAGTGATCCAAAGCAAAAGAAGAAGAAAAAGTTTGGACTCTAGAGTTTAAAGGCACATGTTCTTTTGGATTAGGGGCGCTCTACTAATATCTCCAGATCATGAGATATTTCCATACTCCCACAAGCTGATATTCGAGAACACCAATAATACGATGGAGTATGAAGCCTTACTGCTAGGAATGGAGCAAGCTAAAAAGAAAAGAGTAAAACTCCTCAAAGCCCAAGAGATGTTGAACTTCTAGTAAAGCAAGTTCGAGGACAAAGTCAAGTCAAAAGAGATAAGTGGAGCATTATAGAGATAAAGTGCTTTTTCGCCACATTGGATTTTACAAAGCCTTCTCTATCAACTTCATTCCAACCAATCGAACTCCAAGGTAGATTCTTTGTGAGAGAAACCACAGTTTGCACTATCAATCCGGATAGACCACCGTCCATATTCATACAAGGAAACTATAAAGTGGAGATGATCCACCACCCCAAAATCCCTAAACAAACATCTCGCATGTTTGCATGTCAAGGAGTAAATCACCACCAGACGACAAATAGTCACAGGAAAAGATGATCCAAGTTATGATGACAGTAGTGGAATAGTCCAACCAAAAGGTAACAAAATCCCCAAGGGTTTAGTTTCCTTAGTGGAGACTTTCGATAAACATGATCAGTACCTGAAGAAGAACAAAGAATATGGTGATAGTTCTTCCTCAGAAATGCAGCAAATAAATCTGGGAACGGAGCAAGTTGATGTAGACTTACCCGCCACAGAGAGAAGAAAGGATGAGCCACCACCAGATGAAGTTGATAAGGACTTTCCCAAGATATTTGACAAGAAGGCCAGAGAAAGGAAGTTCAAGATCGGAGATTGGGTACTGGTGGACAAGAGACATGAACCGAAGGGCATGCATGACAAATCTGATTCACTCTGGAAAGGGCCCTTCATGATCAAAAGAGATGTCGGAATGGATACTTTCTTCCTTGCCTACCGGGATGGAATTGAGTCACCACCTCCTTTCAATGGGCAAAGATCGAGAGGCTTTTCGACAATCGAGATACAGGGTAAAACCTGTATGTATATAAATAAAACTTTGTTTTTTTTCCTTGTTTTGTTTTTGTGTTGTGTTGTTTTTGTTTGCCTGACCCCATGCCCAAAAGACAAGATACGAAACCAGAGATGCTGGGATCTCATCTTTTCCCTTTTCATTCTGGCATAAGAAAAGATGTCCACAGACGAGCCAATTGGTGTCCCAAGATTTCACCCTGAAATCTGGGACTACCCTATTTAAAAAAAAATTCGTACTTTTAAAATAATGGGTCGTTTTGTGTTTTATTGCTAGAAAGTTCATGTAATGTGTCAAGATATTCCCAAGGAGCCATATAAGCCATTTTTGACAAATACCCAGATGCCCAAAATTGTTTTATTCTATCGCTGGGGTTTGCCTACGGGAAATTTGTATTTAATTATTTTAAGCCCCGTTTGAGGCAATTTGTGCTCCGGTTTAACCCTGTTGTGATCGTACATATCATTATTCCCATATACCAATAGGGTTTTAACCAGGAATGAATCTGGGCTTTATTTGTGACTTCTGGCAACGTTTTGTGTTTTTTGTGTTTTCCCATTTCGTTTTTTGTGAAATTTCTCTGGATCAATTCCTTTGTCGGTTTGGCCTAATTCTTGGCCTGGAGTATCTGGAGATCACATATGCACGTTGTGCCAGAAGGAATTCGCCATCGGAGGTCTGGTTCTCTTGGAAAAGACGAAGTCGTGCACCAAAAAGCCTCTTTCTGGGCTGGCTGCATTTTTGGAAAAAGAAGGTTTGAAGTGAATCATGGGATTTTTGGAAGCAACAGGTAGGTGGGAATTTTGTACCTGCCTAGCAGGGTACTTTTTCCCATGGAAGCAACGCCACTTAAGTCACAATGGGAAAATTAGAGGCAAGCAGGCAAAGGGAATTTCTTACCCGCCTGCAGGTAAAAATTCTATTGTGGAATAAAAGAAAATCACTTAAGTGAATCATGGGATTTTATTGCCTCGCCTCTGCAGGTAAATAATCCCATTATGAAAGTCAAACGACTTAAGTGAATCATGGGATTTTCAAGGCTGCCTTGCAGGGTAAATAATCCCATTGTCATCTGACTTTTAAAAATAGAATTCACCCGTGCCAAAAAGTGCGACCCACCTTGGGTGAATAATAATGCATTAAATAAATATTTATTAATATTTATTCACCCAATTTTGGTGCCCAAGTATGTGGAAAAGTCAACAAAGGGAAGTGGACAAAAGGAAGTTGGAAATAGACAATTCTAAAATTAAATAAATATTATTTATTTAATGCAGCCCCTTCATGTCAAAAAGTGCGCCCCATTTGGGAGAGAAATAATACTTTTTTAAGTATTAAATGATTAAATTAATTCCTATTTTCAGTGGCTAAGGTCAAAGCATACTGTGAGGCTTGAGTTAAGTGGAAGCAAAAGTCTAAAATTAAATAAATTTAATTTATTTAATGGCAGCCATGAGCATGCACAAAATAGGTGCCCCATTTGAAGAGTGAAGCTTATTAATTAATTAATTAATTGTCAGAATAGGAAAGGCATTAATTAATTATAGAATCATGAGGATTATATAAGTAGGGGCTGCCATAAGGATGAATTAATTAATTCAAGCAGAGAAGTGCAGCCCAGACAAAAAGTGCGCCCCATTTGAAGAGGATTTTTGCTCAGAAGAAGGTGTAATTAATGCTAAAAGCTTCCAATATTGGCGCATAGGTTGAAGGAGGTTGATTTGTGTCTGGATAATTGTTTGCATAAGTGATACAGGTGCTCAGGTGAAGTTGGTAAAATTCATGCTTGCTTTGCATGCAAATAAAACATCAAATTTGGGGCAGCAGGCTTGAATTATGCAGATTTTTATGATTAAAATCCAATTGTTCATGTTTCTAGTTGTCATCTTTGTCTGAATTAATTGTAGGAATTCATTACAGGTGCTTTATAAGAGAAAGGGAGCTTAAATCAATGTCCAATACATTGAATATATCCTCCGAATCTGAAGAATTATCCAGATCTGCACCAATTTTGAAGAATTCCGACAAATAAAGAGAAAAGAATTGTTCAGACAAAGATTGCTCCAACCATGGCAAAGAGGGATGAAAAAAAGCACAACGGAATCATGCATTACTTCTAGATTTGTCGACATCGGAGACACAAATCCGATCAGATCCAAGATCCAGATCTCATAATCGCAAAAGCTTCCGACAAAAATTCATCCTCTTGTTTCTGATGCAGCCCGTGTAGAAGTTAGTGCGTGGAAAATTTCTTCCAGATCTTGTGCATGTGCTCCCAATCTTCCAAATTAAGCCTTCATTGAAGTTGCATTCACCCGAGTGCTTTTGCAATTTTTAATTGCTCATATGCAATTAAAAATAAAAATGATGAGTTATTTACGGCAACATCAGACCATGACCGAGAAGAACTGCAAAAGCTTCTGAGAGGGAAGACTACTCAAAGGCAAACCTTTAAGCGCTTCATAGATCCACGGCTTCCAAATCCACCGCTCCAGATCCAAAGCTTGGTGAGAATTAAAGGCAAAAGAATCACCGTATGCAGAATATGAAAAAGGACAAGACCGCAGCCTTTCCTCTCCTTCTTCTTTTTCTTATTTCTCCGACAAAGTAATTGAGCGATCAATTAAATTATAAAACTTAAGTGATTGGTTTAAAAGCCATTATTTGAAGAAGTCAACTACTTGGAGATAGGTGGCAGACGTGCAAAAGAGAAGGTTCTATTTTCAGTTGCAAATCATGCATGTCATGCAAAGAGGAATTCCAGAGGGAGATTGCCAGTTGTTTCCTTTCCCACTTCCACATGTGCGTTAGTTCAACTAAAAGCTTCGACTTGTAATTGCCCCTCTACATTCTATAAGTAGAGGAAGAACCTTCGGGTTAAAAATCAAAATTTGTAAGCAACATTCTTGTGTTCCAAACTTTGTGCTGAAACCCTTGAGAGCCACTTGAAGCAAAGGAATATACAGGAGCAGATTTCGAGAACTTTGTGTCACGGTGTATTTTGTTTCTAGCTTTCTATCTTAGATCTTTGAATAAACTTTGTGTTATTTTAGATCTAGATCTAGAGTTGCCTTTGCTTATAATTTGTGTGCGTTGATATCTATTGGTTTCTTCTATGTGCATGCAATCAACTCTGTTATCTATTGATTGGGATGCACATCTTCCCCATTTCGACTTAATCTGGAGATCATCTCACCATGTAAATGAAGGAGATTTCTTCTGGTGAAATGCTTTCTCCGTGTTTTATAATTCTTCTTCTTTATAAATATTTCCTTTCTTAAATAATTCGCTTTACTTGCTTAAATACATAACTATGGTTCATGAGTCAATAGTTAAAGTAAAACCCCATATAGATACTTAGCATATTTTTATTAACAAATCGACACTGGAGCCTCACCGTAAATGAAGGAGATTTATCTCATGATCGCTAGGTTTTCAGCTATCTACGCAGTAAAATATAGCCAATAGTTTTGGCGATTCCGCTTGGGAACAACACAAATTAGCAGATCAAAGCTTTCTCAAGTTAGAAGGCAGATCCGAGTCTTTCACTAGGAAGAAGATTGCAAACACATCCAAATGGATCATCTTCAAAGATAATGACAATAACCGGAATTATTCATTAAGTCTATTCTCAAATTTCAAGGTGAAACTGGGACACCAAAACTCTAGTGTGGGGAAAACTAGTTGAAGTGGCAATAGCCCAACTTCCTTTCTCCTTGGCCAAAATAGTTACAAGGAGCTCGGATAGGTATGATACAACATTCATCCTGTTGCTAAGCTCATTCAAACTACTCTTTGCATGTCACTTCCTCTTTCCACAACCATTGAATTCACTAACTCTCCTTCTTAACACTTACTTTTCTTCAATTGGTCTCGGAGCCTTTTCATTCATAAAAATTTGGGAGTGTCCTTTTGTGCACTAACATTCTTCAAAAAAGTAAGAATTGGAAGAGACACCGCTTTCTTGCCGTTTTCATGTCTATTTGGATGCTTGTGTGAAATCGATCTGTTGCTTTGAATCGCCTTCGAAAATCATGCATTAGGCACTTCATTGCAAAACCATTCATTCATTACTTTCTCAACTTCCCTATCACTTACATAACTAACACTCGATAAATGCACAACCACCGCTCCGCATAAATCAATGTTTTTATCATTGTATGTTAAAATTTTAGTTATGGTTGATCATGAAGAAGTTTTTTTACTCCTTATGGATCATCGAGTTTCTCCCAAGTTGAGTTCCCGCCACCCTCAAACTTGTCTTCATGAATTCCTTCTCCACTATAGCTTTGATTGGTTCTTGTTGTCAAATTTGATATTCATTGCAAAAATTGACACTTGATTGAAAAATTTATCATGATCCATTTTGGATTGGAAGAACCTAATTTTTAACTTGCAAGTGCAACGATCTGCGTGGGATACGACTAGCTATATTTGGATTCTTCAACTCCTTTGAGCTCCTTTCTTAAGATTTGAATTGAGAGAGGATTTATCCATACCCAGTTCGATACTCTTATCCGACCACCATGCTTTAATAGGACCGGAAAAATGAGGTACCACTCCATAGCCCATGCTTTTTTCATGTCCCCTTTTCAAATAAAGTCTAAAATTAATAATATAACTTAAGTGTCAAAAAGTGATTTTATAATAGACACTTATGTTATTGTTTTTAAATAAAGGCGACTTTTCTATTTTAAGTGAACTTAATGATTAAATAGAAAGTCCCTTTATTAAATAAAGTTAAAGGCCCATATGTGGCGCCCCACTTGGGAGAAGCAACGAAAAGGTTATAAAAGGAAGTGTTGGGGTCATTTGGGGGATATCTTTTTTGTCTATTATCTCTCTCCTTCGGGAAACGTTGAACATTTTGCTTCTTGTACATTAAGGATGAACACCCTCCATCACTGAGGACGAAAAACCTTATTGTGATCAGATTTGAGGACGAAAACCCTCAATATCTTCTTGGTGGCTTCACTTAGGGGTCACATTTGAGCGTAATTTTGGATCATCAAAGCTACGGTACGTTTTCTACTTTTCTCGCTTCAGATTTATGTTTCAAGCGAACAAATTTAGTCGTGGAGAGACAATCCACCAAATCAAGTCGGGACAACTAGGGCACCATTTGATCCATTTATTGGGTCATTACATCCCTTTAGATTTTAGATCAGCGCTTAGGGCATCAACAACGGACGGAATTGGTTGGTTTTAGTTTGCAACATCTCCTTTTGGTCTCCTCTTGTCATCTGGAGCATCTTTTGTGAGAAAATTGTTGTAATTTTATGCGGGTATTTTTCTTGTTTTATGGCGTGAAAATAAATAAAAATAATTTCAGATTTTGGTTGGAAATATTATTTTCATGATCTACTTAGTAAAGCAAGAGGGTTTCTAGATGCTTTGGGCCTTCTGGGTATTTTTGTATTGTGATTATTTGATAAATAAAGGAAGATTTCGATGTTTTATTTTTTGTCTTAAGGGTTTGCATAAAAATTAGATTGCTATTATATTTTGTGTAAGGGTTTTAGGGTTTTGAGTGAAGTTCTTACAAAGGGAAGAAAAGTTAGATCCCATTCCAACGGTGGTGATACGATTAGAATAGTTAAAAACAAGGTTGTAGAAAGAAGAGAAAGAATCAAAAACACCAGAAGCTGCTAAGGAAGACATTTTGATGGTGGAGCATGAGGAAAAAGAGCAATCAGAGCTGCAAGAAGGTGAGAAGGAGCAACCCATAGAGGAATCCACCATGCAAGTTGAAGAGGAAGAGTCCTCTAAAGGAAAAGGTATGGATTTAAATGAACAAAATGTTGGGGTTAAAGAGAAAAAAATTCAGATTTTCAAGTGCAAAAGATGTAATGAAAACCCAACAAAGGTGTGATGAATGGCTAAGAAGAGCTAGGAAACTAAGTTGATAGCCACTCAAGCAAAACAACATCTACGGGAAATTAAGGCAAAGAATTCTCCCTTGACAATGAGGGAAGAGGGAGAAATCATGGAGCATGAGCCAAAGAAAGAAGGAAAGTCATATTAGCAAGATTGTGGAGAGAATTTTTTGGTTAAAGTCCAATGGCTGAATGATAATGTTGATGTTCAACTTGTTGGAATTTTCAGAACAACAATCAATAAGAAGCAAGTTGATGGTGTTCATGATTGTGGCAAGAACCATGAAGATGCTCCCTACACGTGTCCACCAAATATGGATGAAGTCAAGGTGGAAAGGGCTTCACTTGTTGAATGTGAAGAGTCTACAAGGAAGGAGAATGCTGATCCTAACTCGAAAATTCTGAGTCACAAGGATGGAGGTGTTGAAGATATCTCAATCATTCTTCATCCGAAAAGGAAGGTGAACAAGTTGTGGACAACCAAAGGTATGGAAGTGTTGTGGATTTGTTGCTTCCTACTATGTCATTTCAGATGTGTTGTCATCATGGACAACATGTTGAAAAGAATGATCTTATGTCAAGTTTGATGCTTCATGGTATATCATGGAAAATTTTTGGTCATCATGGACAACATAGTGAAAATGGTGATAGAGTGAAGAATCGTTTAAGGGGCAAAGGGCACATAGATACTTTCATACAAGTTCCAAATTGCTTGTACATGAAAGTTTGGGATCCAGGTGATCTTTGGAGATACAAGAAGGGAAAGGCTATGAGGATAGTCACCATTGCTAGGGCAGCGAGATGCTTGATAGGGAAAGTGGGTAAGCCATATGATCTTTATGTACTTGCTGCCATGCAAGTAGTTTTAGTCATTGAAGTGAGTAATTTTCAGTTTGAGTTTATTTTTGAGGAAATTTCAGTCACATGGTGTGAAGGGGAACTCAAAGGGGATATGTTTTTTCAAAAGGCTTCACCATTCCATGTTGGACAGCCACTGTCATCCTCATTTCCAGCTAGCTCAATAGTTTGTATGCAATCATACAAGTAATTTCAGTCATACACTTGAGTAATTTTTAGTTTGCAGCTATTGATGAATTTTCAGGTCACTATATGGTTGATTCCAGCTTCTATATCACTGTCATTTCTAAATTTTGTGAATAATCAAAAGTATGACAACTGCTATCCTATTCTTTTTGCTGCTATTTGCAACAAAAGCAACCCCTTAACACTTTTTATGAGTCACAAAAGTGTTTTCAGTCACATGGTGGAAGGATTTTCCGCCTACTATCAATGAGGGATTGTTTCTGCTGTTATAAAAGAGTTTCTAGCCAATACAATGTTGTTTATGAGCGAGAAAATGTAATGCTATGGCTACAATGTAATGTCCCTTTTCAAATTAATCCATTTGAAGGCTTCTTATCCATTCTTCTTCCCATGGGCAAGAGGAAGATGAACAAGGGAAGCTTTGGGATTATATTTTAAGTCTTTTTTAATTAATAATTATGTTTTCTTAGGTCAGTTGGGATGGAGAGCTTTTAATTCAAGCTTAAAAGATAAACTAATATTCTAATAGAGGTCGGTCTTGGGGAAATCTCCTTAATGACTTTTGGTGCCTCCTTCAGATATATGAGGAGTCACATAGACTCCTTTTGGGCATCTTTTTGGCATATATATTTTTATCTACTTGGTTCTAGAGTTGGTTTCTCTATTCCAATCCACTAAGGGACGAAAATCCATTAGTGTCAAGCAAGGAAGACAAAACCCTTTTTGAAGGTTGGAGAACGAAAAATCTCCAATTTGGTGGTGTTAAGGACTTCTACAAAGACTATCTTGCTGATTGGGTAGGGCATTGGTGTCCCCGAGATTTCACCCTGAAATCTAGGACTACCCCTTTTAAATTTTTCATTCTTTTTAAGTAGTGGGTCGTGTTTTGTGTTTTGTTTTGCCTGCAGTTGCTTGCATTGCTCTAAGGTATCCCCAGAGAGTCATAAGAGCCACATTCGCCAAATACCCACATGTTGAAGCTCACTCAATTCCTTCACCAAGCTTTGTTCTGAAAGCGTTTTATTTATTTTTATATTAAATAAATAAAGTTAATTTAGATTGAGCTAAAATTGGAGGATTTTGGTTATATAAAACACTTCACCCCATCATTATTATCACAGAAAATTCACCCGGGGAAGAGTTTTTGCAGATCAGCTAATTGGAGAAATTTTTTGAGCAATTGCCCACAGCTTCTTTCGGGTTTTGTTTTTATTTCTTTTTGTCTGTGTTTTGGTTTTTCTCCGTTTTTCGTCTGACAATCCCCGTAGCCTATTCATTCTTCTTGCCAGACCTTTTCCTGGGCCTAGGGTTTTGAAAAGCTATCCAGTGTTTTTAATTGCTAATTAATTTGTCTAAAGGTGACCAGAGCTCAGGATTCCTTTAGGAGATTGCAAGAGGTTGCTTGGTCCAAAAAGGTGCAATAATGGATTTTATGAAAATAAGAAAAATATTGCCACCAATGCGTAGAGCTCGAGAAAATATGCACTTTTAGAAAAAACAACACCTAAAACGGAGCCACGGAGTGAAAGTTATGGCACTTGCAAGTTTTTGCTGCTACATCTTCCCAAGCCCCTTCCAAAAATAGAAAATTTTATTCTACGCTTGTGTTTTCTTCACCAAAAATGGAAAGAAATGCAGTTTACAGCCAAAACGTGGTTTTTCAAATCTGCCCTTAAATTTCCACGCCAATTCCTAAGTCGCAATTTTTGGGGCAATTCCAAGAGCAAGTCATTTATTTTGCAAGCTGCCTTTCCTTGGTACTTTCCACGCCAAACACAAGAGAAATCATGAATTTTGCAAGTTGCCTGCTGCTTATAACTTTTTCGCTGCCATAACTTTATGTTTTTCTCGAAAAAATAGGTGGAAAAAGCTAATACAAGTCGCTCATCTAAACTGCTGCCTTTCACTTTTTTGCTACCGCAACTTCATGTTTTTCTCGAAAAAGTAAGTGGAAAAAGCTAATACAAGTCGCTCATCTAAACTGCTGCCTTCCTTCCACTTTTTCGCTGCCGTGACTTCATGTTTTTCTCGCAAAAGTAAGTGGAAAAAGCAAAAACAAGTCGCTCATCTAAATTGCTGCCTTCCTTCCACATTTTCGCTGCCGTGACTACATGATTTTATTGAAAAAGTGGAAAAATCTAATACAAGTCGCTCATCTAAACTGCTGCCTTCCTTCCACTCTTTCGCTGCCGTGATTTTATGTTTTTCTCGAAAAAGTAAGTGGAAAAAGCTAATACAAGTCGCTCATCTAAACTGCTGCCTTCCTTCCACTTTTTGCTGCCGTAACTTCATGTTTTTCTCAAAAAAGTAAGTGGAAAAAGCTAATACAAGTGGCTCATCTAAACTGCTGCCTTCCTTCCACTTTTTTGCTGCCGTGATTTTATGTTTTTCTCGAAAAAGTAAGTGGAAAAAGCTAATACAAGTCGCTCATCTAAACTGCTGCCTTCCTTCCACTTTTTCGCTGCCGTGACTTTATGTTTTTCTTGAAAAAGTAAGTGGAAAAAGCTAATACAAGTCGCCCATCTAAACTGCTGCCTTCCTTCCACTTTTTCGCTGCCGTAACTTCATGTTTTTCACGCAATTTTTAATGAAAGGCTGAGTTTAGATTGGTCATGTGCAAGTCGTAGTTTTTGGAGTTATTGTTTTCCAACTTCAAGCTGCTGCCTTCCTTTCATTTTCACATTGCTGCCCTCTTTAATTTTCAACGCAAGTTTTTCCTCAGAGAGCCTAAACACAGCCCATGGGAAACACTCCAGAATTGCATGCAAAATCCCTCTAAAAGCCTTGTGCATGTGCTTCCCAATCTTCCAGTTAAACCCACATTGAGCCTACTTATATTTGCTTGCACCTGGAATGATTTCCAGAATTCAAAATTGCTCATATGCAATTAAAAATAAAAGGTGATGATTTTTTTCTGATTTGTCTACAACAAGCATTTCACCGGTGCATATACTCGAGGAGAACTGTAAAAGCTTCAAGGATAAGAGGGAAGACAGGTCAGAGGCAACACCCACAAGTAGATCACAGGCAGCTGCTTCTTGATCCAGTTTGGTGAGAATCAAAAGAAAGGATTCAACAACATATGAGAGAAAAGAGCATCTCAGATTCAAGGCAGAGATATCATTCATGAGGCGGAAGTGTAATACAGATTGGATCAACATGCAGAGTATGGAAGAAGAACAAGACTGGACTCTTGCAGAATAGGAATAACTTCTTTTCTCTCTTCTTCTTTCTCTTATTTTCTTCGACAAAGCAATTGAGTAATCAATTAAATTGTAAAACTTAGGTAATTGGTTTGAAAGCCGTTACTTCGAGTTACTAGAAGAAGTCAATTACTTGGAAATAGGTGGCAAACATGCAGAATAGAAGGTTCTATTTTCAGTTGTAAATCATGCATGTCATGCAAAGAGGGATTCTAGGAGAAGGATTGCCAACTATCAATCTAGGAGACGGTTGCCAACCTGTCTCCTATTTGTAATTGCCCTCTATGCACTATAAATAGAGGAAGAGCCTACGGGTTAAAGGATCACAATTGGTTTTATCAGAACTTGTTTTAGCAAGATTTTTGTAATCGGAGCATTCTTGAGTTTTCAGACTTTGTGCTGGAACCCTTGATGTGATTGCTGAAGGCTTGGGATTGAATAAAAGGCAGATTTCTGGAGAACTTTGTGTCTACAGTGTTTTGCTGAGTTCTTTTCAGAGGTTTTTGATAAACTTTGTGTTATCTCAGATCTAGGTTAGAAGTCATTTCTTTCCCGTTCTGCTGAATGTTGCGATTTATCTGTTTATTTAATTTGTGTGGATGAGACCAACTTTGATAACTATTGGTTGATTTAGCACATCTTCCTTTCTTCTTTCCTAAATTCTATTATTTCCCCTTTCTGCAAATATTCCAAAACAATTACTTGTTGCAAAATTACCTAGCTGTGGTTCACGAGCTATGGTAATTAAAGTAAAACCCGAAAATAGTTATTAGGATTCACCCTTACCAAATTGATAAACATCTTACACGGGAGCCTCACCATTAAATGAAGGAGATTTATCTCATGACTGCCTAGGTTTTAAGCTATGCATAAAATCTAGTCAACACGCATCAAGGAGAAAAATATCAAGGGTTTATCATCACTTTTGGCTCCCTCTCCTAGGGTAGCGACTTGGGTGTGAGTGTGTTTGAGTGCCTTCTAGGGCACGTTCGGCGTGCATTGTTAATATTTATATTTCTACATATTTATAAGGTTGATCTATCATTTATTTGGCATTTATTGGGGTTTGGAGACCTCATTTTCAGTCACATTTGATAGCTGTACTTCTGCTGATATTTAATTAATTTCCAGCTGTGTTTGTGGTTGAGTTTTGGAGTGATAATTGCCCTAATATATTCCTAAGGGTTTCTATATATTGTAGATGATGTTTATGGTGATATTTTGTTGAATTATTGCTCTTTCCAAGCTGCTGTCATAAAAATCAGTCTGTTGCACACTGCTGTTCCATTTTTCAGTTGGCTGGTATAAAAATCAGAGTTTATTTTAGTTTGGGTTTGTGTGATTTCATTGTTTGTTTGGTTCATCCCTAGAAAGGGACATTACAATGGTATCAGAGCTTCGGTCTTCCTAGCCTAAGGGTTTCATGCGAGGTGAAGAGAAGATGGATAGAATGATGAAAATGCAAGAAAGACTAGCTGACACCTTGGACTCTCTTGCCCTCACTATGCAAAATCTACATAGGGGAAGGACATTCAAGGAGGAAAGGGTTTCTTGCACAATACATGATAGCCGGAGGGAGAGGCCATTCTCATCAAGGCCCTCTAGACCTACCTTCATTGCTAAGGAGGAAATCACAACCAAGGAAGAACCTAGGGTTTCAAAGGTTAATAATGTTGCCACTAGCTTTGAAGAGTATCAAGCCCTTTTGGAAGTTATTCGTGATGCCCTATCATTTTCCTAGTTTGTAGGATGGAGAAAGGATAGAGTGGGCATTGGAATTTGGTCCAAGCCCCGAGCCATGCACAAGGGTCATGGGAAGGATATCCCAACCCTAGAGGAGAAGAGCCCCTTCATGTTGACAAAGCAAGAAGAGGTTATGGAGCTTGATGAAGAGGGAGCCAAACTCCCAAGTTCGCTATGCAATGATGGAAATGCCCATCCTTCTAAGGCTAAGAAGGAAAAAGATCTATCAGCAACTGGTTACCAAGAGGGAGCAACCCTTGGGAGTCTTAGAAACCCCCAACACTCTTGCCAAAGTGGAGCTCTTGACTGATTTTCCGAACAACACTATGAAGACACAAGGTGTGGAAGAGAAGTTGAAGGTTGAAGCTCAATTGCCAAAGGACAAGGAGAAGGCTACAACAAATTCTCATGAAGACCACCAAAGGTATGAGGATAATTCAAATTTGTTGCTTCCTATCATGCCATTTCAGATTTATGGTCATGGGCAATTTGTTGAAAAAGATGATCTTGGGGCAAGTTTGATGCTCCGTAGTAAATCACGACAAATGGGTAATCATCATGATGCTAAGAATGAGAAAAATCAGAATTGCAAGGGGTCAATGGGGCAAGAATTTGGGTGACCTTGTTGGAAGCCATACACATGAAGAAAGGGCTTTTCCGGGTGCCCATAATCACTTTCAGTCTGCTGTAATTTTCAGGACAACTAAGGGTAAGCAAATTAATTCTTTTCGTGATCATAACAAGAGTATATTGCATTACCCTATGTCATTACAATGCCTTGGTTATCATGAGGGTTATTCTAACAATGATAAGAAGGTGAAGGAGAAAAAATGGGAGGAGATCTTTGCCAAGAAGTCACTATCCATCTCCCAAGCATTGCCTATGAGTTGGATTTTCATGACAGCCAAAGGTATGATGGTCATTGCCCATATTCAATGCTCCATACTAAGGCATTTTTAAAGTCTTGGCAAGAGGGACAACACCCTCATAATTTCAGTTCAAGGTATGATAAAAACAACAATGGTCTACTCCAATTTTGCCATCACTCTATGGAAGATAAGAGAAGGAAGTTGGATCCCTTGTATCAAAATGGTTTGTACACATGGGTGTGGGACCCCGGTAATGTTTTGAGGCCAAAAGGGGGTGTAGTTACTAATGTTGAAATCATTATTACTAGTAATTTCATCATCTCATACCAAGGAGCAAGGAAAAAATCAGAATTGATCCTTGAAGAACATAAGAAAAATATTGTGGAAGACAACAAGGTTCAATGGTTGAAGCTCATGGGTCAAGAGGAGAAAATAGTGTGTCACATGGAGGGAAATTGCAAGGAGCAGCCTGTAACAACAGATTTTGGGCAGCAAATGGTGTCCTTACATTCAGTAGTTTTCCCACAAAAAGAGCCACTCACAATAGGTAAGAGTGTTCATCATCACAAGGTGGGTTTCGAAGAACTCTTTGGGGTAAACATCATCACTTCCAGCTGTAAATATGGGACTGATTGGAATTCAATCCAAACTGATTACGATGTGGAGTCTCCTAAGGTACAGTTACATATTCACATTCCCAATTTTTGTATACTGTTTGTAAGAGGATTCGTGTGGGTATATATGGAGTTTTTGATGCTTTCTAACACCTTAACTAAGTATGATTTATCACAAAAGGACCACATCCTTCAGTCACAACAACTTGAGGTGATATGTTGGAGTGACAACATGGGAAAACATTTGTACCCCATGAGTACATTTGCATGGACAGCTGCCCAAGATCTAAAAGGAAATTATCACATCATCAATGGGCTTTCAGCTCAAGCATTGAGAACCACACGTGAATGGGTAAGTCCTACATGTTTGTGTGTATTACAATACCATTCACAAATGCCATCTCAGTTCTCTTTTAATTCACAATCTCCTAGAAGAATTATTTTGATAGAAGTCATGGGATTCACATGGGACATCAAGCAAGATGGAGATTATCTTACTATCCTTAGTTTGGGAGGTCAGTTAGTAATGGGTGGCATGATGATAGGTGGTAGAAATGATGATTGGTGGGTTTCCAAGCATGCTGTCATAAAATTTTGCATGACTGTCATAGGCACTTCCAACTTGTCTACCAACTTGGTGGTGGTCATACCCAAGAAGGCAACAAGAAGGGGAAATTGTTTGCACACTTTAGAATCAATTCCAGTCAGTCTCAATCAATTTCTGAGCAAGGAAGCACCTTCTAACAGTTGTAGCATGAGTGGAGACAATGGCAACAAAGTTGAACATGAAGGGTTCCACCGTAAATTGTTAGTAAAGACAAAGAGGTTGCTGTTTGGGAAGAAATTCCAAGCATTTCATGACTGTTGCAGTCACTATACAGCCCCCGTACAATCACTTTGGTGCTATTTTTCTAAAGGGATTGATTGCCTAATCATAGTAGCAAAGTGGGATGGTGAATACTTTGACCCAAGGGTCAATTTAAAGGCTGTTTGTAGATGGTAGACAACTGTTTTGTGCATTTCCAGCTTGTTTTTTTCACTTTTTTGGGTTATGAAAGGACATTTAGGCAATTGGAAGTTGTGTTTCCTACAACTAGACCATTTTGTGCAAGTAAAAGTGGAATTCCAGTCACCTTCATTTTGATTTTTGAAAGAGAAAACAAGATTACATGGGTGTTTGGGACAGCAGGAGGAAAATTGTGGACAACCAATTCTTGGATGGTAATTGTAAGACCTTGGCAAGCAAAGACGAGATGGCCATTATATCCGCCAAGCATGAGGGGATGAAGAAGGGAACACATTTTTTCTTTAATGAGTTTTGTGCAGGGTACATCAAAGGAGTAGCTTGATAGAATTTGAGGATTCTAATAAATACGGATTTAATCAACTTACATATTACATAATGTTACAATAAATATTTAAATAAAGATTACATCATAACATAAGTAAATAAAGAAATACTTACATAGGAAATAAATAACACAGGTGACACAATATTTATAGTGAAAAATTTCAATAGGGTAAAAACCACTTTGAAAATAACCTTTTACTTCAGAGAACTTATTTTATATCCAGTAAGATCACCTCCTCCTTTGAAACCCTATTTACTAAGGGTAAAACCAAATCACTTGATTTGCACACCTTTGATATATTTCCGAATATATCAAATGAGGACCTAAAGTCCTTTTTATATAAGGTGATCGGGTATGTCTCCCGACCCACCTTTTCAACCTAAAATGGTTGACACATACACCTAGGTTTATAATATTTAATATTAGAAATATAATTATTTCATGATATTAAATATTTAACCTAAAGTATATACCTAGGTTAGCATATTTAATAATAGAAATATAAATATATCATATTATTAAATATTAACCTATATATTAGTGATGAACCCATATACATTAAGGGTTGGCGAATACTTAATCATTATGTCCCAACATAGCTGAGATCTATTTGGGATCCGGGTGCTTTAATTGCTTGAGGGCAAGCAATTTTGGGAAGGGAGGACTATAATGTCCCCTTTTTCGAACTAATCCATTTGAAGGCTTCTTGCCCATTCTTCTTCCCATGGGCAAGAGGAAGATGAACAAGGGAAGCTCTGGGATTATATTTTAAGTCTTTCTTTAATTAATAATTATATTTTCCTTTTGTATTTCCCTTCCTAAGCAGATCACTGGGTTGGAGAGCTTTTAATTCAAGCTTAAAAGATAAAGTAATCTTCTAATAGAGGTCGGTCTTGGGGAAATCTCCCTTAATGACTCTTGGCGCCACCTTAAGGATATATAAGGAGTCGCATAGGCTCCTTTTGGGCATATATACTTTTATCTACTTGGTTCTAGAGCTGGTTGCTCTATTCCAATCCACTAAGGGGCAAAAATCCATTAGTGTGGCAAGCAAGGAAGATGAAACCCTTCCTTGTTGAAGGTTGGAGAACGAAAACTCTCCAATTTGATGGTGTTAAGGACTTCTACAAAGACTATCTCGTTGATTGGGTAGCTAGGGCATCAAGGAGAAGAATATCAAGGGTTTATCATCACTTTTGGCTCCCTCTCCTAGGGTAGCGACTTGGGTGTGAGTGTGTTTGGGTGCCTTCTAGGGCACATTTTGGCATTCCAAGTTGATATTCAGATTTCTACATATTTATAAGGCTGATCTATCATTTATTTGGCATTTATTGGGGTTTGGAGACCTCATTTTCAGTCACATTTGATAGCTGTATTTCTGCTGATATTTAATTAATTTCCAGTTGTGTTTGTGGTTGAGTTTTGGGTGATAATTGTCCTAATATATTCCTAAAGGGTTTTTATATATTGTAGATGATGTTTATGGTGATATTTTGTTGAATTATTGCTCTTTCCAAGCTGCTGTCATAAAAACCAAACGGTGGCACACTGCTGTTCCATTTTTCATTTGGCTGGTATAAAAATCAGAGTTTATTTCAGTTTGGGTTTTTGTGTGATTTCATTGTTTGTTTGGTTCAGCCCTAGAAAGGGACATTATATACAACCACGTGTGGGACAGCAAGAATGGACCATTGGAAGTCCATCACATGAAAGGAAATTATGAAGAAGATGCAAGCAATAGAAGAGAGCTAATTAACATGTCTATAAGGCATGATGAATCGGATGGAGTGTTGTTGAAAGCTCTTGTTTCCCTTAATGTGTTTGTCCTATGTGCAGGTCCAGGAATGGAGAAGATAGAAAAGAAAAGGCATAAGCGTGGTTCAGTCCAGCATGCTCATATGTATGAGAAGCAATGTAAGGAAGTGAAACAAGATGATAGTATGACAGCAACAGTTGAAGAGATGATTGATAAGGATATAATAGAAGAGAGACTTGCCTCCAAGTCATCATGGAGACACGAGAGAGTGGAAAAGTGATTGAACAAGGATGTTCCCAAAAGGACATGCAAGGGAAATCCAATTGCAGCAGCTAGAGGCAGGAGAGAAGACTCTCACAAGAGCAAGTGAAAGAGATTGGAAAGAAAAAGAAGACCTTCTCATTGGGACAACAATGAGACTAAATTTGTGTTGTTGTCATCACCATGTCCAGCCATTATAATTCACTATTTGCAACTATACAAGTGTTTCCAGTCATAGAGTTGCTGATTTTTGAGAGTTTCATGAGTGAGCTGCTGATTGTTGAAGGATTTTAGTCTTTGTTGGGTTATTTCCAACCTACAAATTGCTGACAGGGCTAATTTTTAAAAAGGAATTCTAGTATTACTATTGTTGTACCATATTTTTTTTGCTGATCTCCAGGGTTTTGACTTTGGACTGTTGTTTTCGGTCATCTACAGCTACATGATTGCATACTTTAAGAGGGTTCTCTTGCATTGTGATGTTTTTGACAGGTTTCAGTCTTTATATCTGATGAAAATGATTAGCCCAGCTCCTATACTGCTGATGTGGATATGATCTCAGATGATTTCTGATTGCTGCAACTTCATTCCAACCTATGTACAATCTGATTTGTGCCATTTTATGGGGACATCAGCCTGCAATGCAGTTGTAAGGGTTGCCAAAATTCTAGGAAATTATCATGATGCTCAATGGGAAACTCCCCACTCTTCAATTTATAGTTGTAACAAAGTGGCGCAACATAAGCATGGTAAGATCATAGGGCAGCCTTTGGCCTTAGAAGAGATGGAGGATATCCTCAAGCTTTGGGAAGAGTGCACCCTTAGTCTACAAATCAAAGAGGAGTTTCAGTTTTGTAGCTATTACATGTTGCTAGACTTGGGATTCTCAGGCCTAGGACTACTGTTAGTAGTCATGAACAACTGCAAGTTCGTAGAGTTTCAGAGGATTTTATCTGTGGATGATGTGGGTAGAAGGATTCAGCTGAAGGGAACACACATTTCAGGGCTTCCTAATCAGATCAGTGAGGTGCAACAGAAGCCAACAACTTCAAGGGTTGGGAATTGCAAATCTTGTAATGTCCCTTTCTAGGGCTGAAATTGAAAATCAAGGAAATAGCCCGAACCCGAAGTGAAGTAAATTCTGATTTTTATAACAGTAGATCCAATATTCCTTGAAACCCTAGCAACGAATTGTATAGGAACTTCAACTCACCATGCAACCATGCAACAACAGTTGAAAATGCTTCTAAATAATTATTTCAAGTACGACAACATTTATCCATCCAAATTACATCAAAGAAATGGAGAAAACAAGAGATTATACCCAACTGTAATTAATTTTATGACAGCGGCAGGGCAGCCACAAACAAGAGCTGAAAATGATAGATAAACTCCTCCAAAAATTACCAAAGTATAGATTCCAGCCTTATAAAATATGAAATCTGAATATTAAATAATAATGAAGTTTGTGCCTTAAAAGAAACTCAAATCCATTCTACACGGTAGTCGCTCCCTAGAGAGGGGGTCCAAACAATGTCAAAAGCTTTTGTATGACTCCTTTATGCCCTACATCCAAACCAACAAAACGGTCTTCAAAGAGAGTTTTCAACACCATCAAATTGAAGGGTTTTGTCCTCCAATCTCCCACAAGGAAGGGTTTCGTCCTCCTTGGATGCCACACTAATGGATTGTCGCCCAATAGTGGAATGGACTAAGAGCAATCAGCCCTAGAGACCAAGTATAAAGTGTATATGCCAAAAGATGATGTGCAAATGAGCCTATGAGACTCCTCTTATACCCTTTAGTTGGCGCCAAGAATCATAAGAGTGTAGACCGACCTCTTAAGCTTGCTTTATCTTCTATTTCCATGTTGGAAACTTTCCAACCTTGCCGACCTCTTAAGGAGCTTACTTTATCTTTTAATTTCATGTTGGGAGCACTATAACCTAGCCGACTTGCCTTGAAAGGAAAAACACAAAATAAAAACATAAATATGAATAAAGAAATTGAAATATAGCTCAAGTTCTTCCCTTGTTCAACTTCTTCTTGCCCATGGAAAGGAAGATGAGCAAGAAGTCTTCAATTTATATTATTTCGAAAAAAGGGACATTACAAATCATAAAAATGGATTTTGGATCCCAGTGTTTTAGCATGGTTCTAGCATTGCTTGAGGACAAGCAATATTTTGGAAGGGTGGACTGTCATGTCTCCTTTTCAAATAAAGTCTAAAAATTAATAATATAACTTAAGTGTTGAAAAGTGACTTTATAAAAGACACTTATGTTATTATTATTAAATAAATGTGACTTTTCTATTTTAAGTGAACTCAATGATTAAATAGAAAGTCCCTTTATTAAATAAAGTTAAAGGCCCATATGTGGCACCCCACTTGGGAGAAGCAATGAAAAGGTTATAAAAGGAAGTGTTGGGGTCATTTGGGGGACATCTTTTGTCTATTATCTCTCTCCTTTTGGAAACACGTTGATCATTTTGCTTGTTTGTGCATTGAGGACGAAAACCCTCAAACGCATTCATCACTTGAGGACGAAACCCTCATTGTGATCAGATTTGAGGACGAAAATCCTCAATATCTTCTTGGTGGCTTCACTCAAGGGGTCACATTTGAGCGTAATTTCGGATCATCAAAGCTAGGGCACATCTATTTTCAATTTGTGTCAGTTTGTAGTTCAGCTAGGGCACATTTTCTACTTTTTCTAGTTTAAATCTAGGCTTGCGAAGAAAATCAGCTAGTGGAGAGACGATCCACTAGAATTGATCGTCGGGGATAGCTAGGGCATGGTTTGCAGGCATTTCTAGGGTTGTTTACACCCCTTTGGATTTCAGATCAGCATTTAGGGCATTAGCAGTGGATGGAATTGGTTGGTTTCAGTTTGTAGCATCTCCTTTTGGTCTCCTCTTGTCATCTGGAGTGTCTTTTGTGAGAAAATTGTTGTAATCTTATGCGGGTATTTTTCTTGTTTTATGGTGTGAAAATAAATAAAAATAAATTCAGATTTTGGTTGGAATTATTTTTTTCATCATCTACTTGTACCAAGAGGGTTTCTAGATGCTTTGGGCCTTCTAGGTATTTTTGTATTGTGATTATTTGATAAATAAAGGAAGATTTCAGATTGCTGTATTTTTGTCTTAAGGGTTTGCATAAAAATCAAATTGTTGTTATATTTTGTATAAGGGTTTTAGGGAAATTCCAAAATTTCTTAGATCTGTCCCGTACGGGACATTACAACTTCCAAACAACAATACTTCCGCCATATGGTTTCAAGAGTCCACAACCACACCACTTGAAGGGCCACCAACCACACCGCTTCAAGAGTCACATCGCAACTTTGCAACCTTAGAATTAAGATTAAAATTTGGATAAAGGGAGTTGCTTTGTTGGATGCGCCATTAACTCCCAAAGGCCTAAGCTTGAGGCCCTTGACCTTGAACCAACATTGCAAGTCCAATCACCTAACATTTCATTTGAGCATTGATGGTTTTAGTGGATATCAATTTTCTTGAAATTTTACTTTCGAGAAAAATTTGAATGTGATCTTAGAGCACCCTCTCTTGTTCTTAACTCAAAATTTGATGAAAAGTGTAGTAGGCATAATTAATTTGAAAAGTTATCTTAAACTCGACTACTTAACCAAATTACTTCATCCCCCAAATTGATTTGCTTCCACCTCTAGAATTTTCTTAGTGCAATCTACACCAAAACATGAGGAGGAATCAAAAATATATCTGATATCATTGTTAGAGAGATAACCTTTGGATGTTTCCTTCATGACCCTTTGATGACCAGATCCTACTCCCTACATTGAGCTACCTCCCTGAGCACCACCACAACTCACTACTATTTTAAGCACTATTAGACTGGGTTTCCATTGCTGCGACAAGAAAGGAATTATTGAGGAATTGGGTGCTCAAGGAAATCTTGAAGAGGATTGTAATGCCCATAATGTGAAAACATAAAACTAGGTCAAAACAAGGATTTTTTGTTTTAAGGTTCCTGACAAGGTCTTGTTGCCACATTAAAAGGTCTAAGAGTCATAAGGAGCATGATGCAAGATGGAAACAACCCCAAGTCATTTGGCTAACAATATAATCAAGGTAGCAAGAGTCCACACTCTCACATGGTCTCAAGGTCACCGTGATAGGTTATCTAGTAAGAATCCACCGAGGAAGTTTAATCCCTACATATGAGTTATAAAGTTGAATTAAAAATGTAAAGGTACATTCTACACAACAATATGACAAGAAAATCTCAGCAACTTAATTTCAAACTTGATTACTTGTTACATAGATTTTATAGGCTCAACTTTGACAAATTTACAATATTCTAGAAAATCAAAGGTGGTTAGATTCAATCAACATGAGGATAAAATAGCTAACTACTTGCCTAAACTCATCCGATCCTAACTAAGCCATGACATGACTAACGTAGAGAGAATAATCTCATTTAGTACATAAGAGTAAAACTCCTTGTTAATGGGTCATGGGTATCTATTCGCACAAGATCGAAATTTGGAAAATGAATTCAAATGGCTTCCCCCTTTTCCCATTTTTTTCAAACTCAATTTTGATGGCGCATCACATGGCAACTTAGGGGTGTCAAGAGTGGGCTGTGTAATTTGAGACTGTGCTAGTTCTCTAATCAAAGATGGCTCTTTTCATTTGCTCATTGGCTCATGTAATTTGATAGAGGCTTCAGCCTTAGTATGTAGACTTATCATGGCTAAAAGCTGCAAAATCAAAAATTATTATAGAAGGGGACTCCAAGATCATTGTTCAAGCCATTTTTTCGGGAGGGTCTAAGTGTTGGAAAATAGACAACATTCTATGCCAGGTCAAAACATCTACTTCCCGAGTTAGAATCATGGCAAATAAAACACTGTCAGAGAGGCTAATTCAGTTGCAGACTTATTGGCTAACTACGGTGTTGATCAATTATGTGACGAGGTGGTGGATAATAACCATCTTCCATGGCATGGATTGTGGGAACTTCTCACTAAAGATCTACCCAACCCTCCTCCCTCTTTAGATCTTCATCTCACGTTGCAAATATAATTCACCTTTCTCTACCATTATTCCCATTTGTGATGGATGGTTTCGCAATAATGATAGCACACTTGGCGAGCATTCAAATTGTTAAGGTGGTGGCTTTCCCTCAAGTCTCTCTCCATTCGTGTAACATTTCTTATATGTATTCCATTGCGGGATGATGCTATTCATAAACGGAAACTCAATTTCCCTTTTGGCCTCCAATGATGGACATTGTTTCCAAGAATTCAAATGATGGGCGTGTCTCCCTAGATGGCATTCTATTCTTCACGATGTCCCGTCACTTGCATTCAATTTTTAACATTGAGTCAGATCGCACGGAAGCCATCAAAAAGATTTTGGGTGAAGACTACATCGCCATGACTTCCCGCTACCGGGTCAATTTAGAGGTGGCCTCTGTCTTTGTAGATAATTTGCTCTTCTTGTATCCTAACAAGGATGTTGCTCGGGCTATGGCTGTTTTCTTCATCAAGGCTTATCATCATAGGGGTTTGGATGGTGAGCTTCAAATGAGTTCGTGGCGGCATTTCCTCCTTTGTTGAGCTCATGTAAACCAACTCTAGTATCGTTGGAGACCTATTCAGAATTGGAAAGGCGGTTTGCAATGGTGTCTTCATTTGCTTGAACGGATCATCATCTACACCAGAGCAACACCACAAAGGGTATTTCCATGCCAATGTTAGATCTCAATCTCATCCGTTGTCATATCCTCCCGATTGAACCTTGGTTGGTGTCTCTCCGTCACAGGAAACACATGCATACTTTTGGCATGCAAGGCCATAATTCTTATGCATAGACTACTCCTTCGGTGGCATCAAAGAGGAACTGATTGATGTAGAGGTTATGGTGGGGGTGCTGGTAGATGAAGGCAACATTGCCATGGATGTTGATGTAATGTTGCTTTCGGGCTGAAAGCGAAAAACTAGGAAACAACATGTTGGTGAAATAATTTGTTGTGTTGCAAATTGTTAGTTTTCGCCAACGGTCATGGGTCTAAGATCCTCCTTGTGTATGGGGAGGCTCCCATTATTGAATGTAAACTACCTAAACTACCTAAAATTTGTGGGTGGCCATTAGGCCGGGATCACACAAGAATACTCCACTAAACTTGTGGTAAAGTGCTTGTACAAGGTACATGGGAGGAATTTGCAGTGAAGATAGGTAAAGGGGAATGGGGAAATAAGGAGAGAGAGGGTTATTATTGTGAGTAGGCTTACAAAGTTCACATATAATAACCAGAGTAGGTCCACATTCAATTAGAAGAACACAAAAATGCTAACAATGATAAGACTAACAAATCATAGACACAAAATTCCATTGATTCATTTATCAAAGGCGCAAACGCCTTTCTTGGTTTTACAATATTATCATGTATGCAAAGTTGGAAAGTAGAGAGAGAGAGTAGAGGAACATAAGCAAAGAAATAGAAGAATTGCAACTTTTATTGCTTGATGTAGTAGTGGTAAATCTCAACAACATACATTCAATCAACAATTGCAACCCTTTGGAATGGAGAAGCCATTCCAATTTATAGAATTACAAATTGTCTCTTCATCTACCCCCACATGACTTTTCACCTATCCCCATCACTTGTGACCTTTCATATTCCTAGAAGTGAGTCTTTTTCTTATTAGTGAAAAATGACTCTTACAATGTTAATGTTAGAGGTCACTTAAGTGAATAGGACGAAATAGCAAAAGTACATTCTTAATTGAAAATTAGAATATGGAGAGAGAAGGGGAGAGATATAGAGAGAGAAGGATTGACTAATTTGATGAAGATGAAGCCATTGTTGATGAAGAACTAGCCATTCATGATCCTTGAGGAGAGTTCCGAAATGAGCTCTTGTCCTTTGAATTTCTCTACTGAACCGGAACTGCCGCAGTGCCACTTTTTCTTCCTCTGGAATACGGATGTAGCTCAACACTTTGATCCATGTCTTGGGAACATCATTGATAGCTTTGCACTAATTAAACCATTCCTTGTGATCTCTTGCAATGTTAGAAATAGAGCTTCTAATGTTGGCAAGAGACTCCAAAGTATCCTCATTGAAGGAGAGAGGATCACTTGCCTCCTTTTTGACTAATTCTTGGAAAGAACCAATGAGTTCCTCCAATGATGAATTCTCAATGAGTGGAAGGGATCCAAGCTTTTGAACACAATTACTAACATCATCCAAAATCTGAAGGCATGTTGTTCACTAGATTCAATTTCGGAGATGGCATCTTCTATCGTGTCATATCTAGCATTCATTGTGCAGATCCAAACTGGGGACAAGTTCTCAACAACAGATGCAAACACATTCCTACTCACAAGAGTGTGGGAGTTGAGGCAACTCATCTCGGACACAAGTGGGAACACCTCATCCCAATGGATCTTTTCTTTTTCAATTTCTTCCCTTGTTTTCTTCACTTCTAAAACAGTGGCAAGAACATACCGAACAGAGAGAACCTCTAGGAGCAAAGCCTTTCCTTTTTCAAGAATCTTCTCAATCCATTTGTCACTAGCCTTCCTTGCATCATATGCCCTTGCGCCTTCTTGATCATCTTAGGGTCGAAGCTATTGATTGGAGAAATGTCTTCCACAGAAGAGTACTAAATTGGGCTATAAGAAAGTTTGAATGTGGGCGGTGAGAGCTCTCACATTCTCCTCCAATTTCTCAATTGTTCTTTTGTACTCATTTCAAGAAAATATGCCAGGATTCTTTGAATAAATGAGCATCACCTTCGTGCGTAGCTTGACCCAATGAGATGCGGGTCAACTCATAGTCCTCATGAGTCATTTCCTCTGCAGGTTTTGTAACTTTCGGTTGGGCAACCTCTACATACTGATTACCGGAAACTCCACTGAAAAAAGCGAAGTTACTGTGCCTTCCTACCTCATTTGGTCTTCAAGATCTTTGATGGCCCCAAGGTCGATATTGCAGCTTGTTGAGTTGTTCTTGGTTCACTTACAAGCAATTCTTGGATCCATGGGAATGTATCTTCTAGAGTAGATGTGATGTTAGCCATAGGGACATCTTCATGAGCTTGATGAGGGATCACATTTTGCTCATCATGGGAAGGTTCCACCACCAAAAAAAAAAATTGAATGTTGATGAAGGATGGGAGGCTATAATGGATCAATCTTACTTGGCTCAAGAGGCTCTATGGGATTTTCGATGAATCTCACCTTCTTATGAAGCTTCCTAGAATAGGGAACCTCGTGCGCCCTCTTTTCATTATCTTTCTTTTCGAGATTCTTGCCCAATGGCCTCGTTTGTATTGGAATGAAGTTTGCTTACAATATTTCTTTCTTTGAGGAGTGACCACACTACCAAGTGTTTGATTGAGTGTTTAAGAACACTATTGTGAATGACATCAAATGAAATTGGGATGATTTCCCATTCTTGCATACATGGTGCTTCACATGAAAACCACCCATTTACCTTCTCAACTCTAGAGTACTTCTTGAATGAAATCATATTTGGGATGCTTACATACCTTCTTGCTCATATGCTTCCCATGGGATGATTTCTTGATTCTTCACACATGGTGGTCTTGAGTGCCTTGATAGCTTGATTAGCTCACTTCAACTTGCTTCTTGGAGAGATGATGGCAGATTAGGACATGATGACTCTCAACCTACTCCATGAGCTTCCCCTTCACTTTTGAACAAGATGTTATCTAAGTGAAACACACCTACAACATCTTGACACCATTTCTCAATTTGCTCCTCGTGGAAATGGGTTTCCTCCTCCAAATGGAAGGATTGACCTTTGAATGGAGCTTGATGACGAGTTACATGTTTTGACCTCCAAGTTGCAGACCGAGACACCACAAATTCCACCTCCTCTGACTTGCAAGATGTGTGCTTGTTATCAAGCATGGATCAAGTGTTTAGAAACACTTCGCGAGGTATGCATTGCTTGAGATGACTTCCATTCTTACTCACAGTGAGCTTCTCTCATCATGCTTATGATAATCACCCTCTTGATGAATTTGAATTTCAATGGAGCTCTTGACTCTTTTCAAACTCTTCGCTAACCTCGCAATGTTCTTGATTTCACCTGCTACACCTTGATGCGCCTTGATATGTTCCTTAACACAAATGTGATCAAAATGATGCTTTAGGATCCTTTGAAAGTTTGCGGAGGGTTTATTTTCTTGTTTTGGAAAAAAACAACAAGATGAGTGAAAACAAAGCCACCAACAACTTTTTGCATTGAAAACTGAAACTTTCTATTTTTAGCAAGTGGAGATTAGAAGCACTATTTTGGGAATTTTTGGAAATTTGGCACAATCCTTATTTTGTGAAGCTCCTAATCCACCTAGGCTATTTCCACTGATGAGGATTTTTTTATTTTTTAGATAGTTTCTATTTTAAGACATCTACTCTTTTCCAACCTGCCATTTTTAAAAGTTTCCCAATTGACCCTTTTTCGATGTTTCTTATTGTTCCAGGATGTTTTGAATGTTAAAAGTTTGCTATTTTTAGAATTGAACTTACCGTGTCTGACCGCAATGAAATCACCATCACTATGCTCTATTTTGCACCGAGATCTCCTGCTCCAATTTTCACTGTTTTCCGTCCACCGAAACTCTTGGAAATAAAAAAGGCAAGTTTCTAGGGTTTGGTTTATCAGCTTGCTGTTGTTGTGAAAAAGCTAGGGGATCATTGGTTTTGTTGTCACATTCTTCCCAAAGGCATTTTGGAGAGAAAACCACTTATAAAATTTCAACCCGATCGGATGCACAGTTAGAGAGATATGAGCAAAATTTGATTTTGATGGCTATGGCTGTTATGGAAAAAATTGTACATCTTTGGTAAAAATGATGTTTTTCAAGGTACGATAGTAACAACAATGGAGGGAGGTCGACCTGTGTGGAGAAAATGAGCTAAAAGTATGTTTTAAAACACTTTTATACTTCCTTGCTGACCATAGATCAAACCCGGGTTAAGTGGGAGTTAATGTGAGGTTAAAAATCAGGTTTAATGGTGCAATGGG
This sequence comes from Taxus wallichiana var. yunnanensis, assembly GCA_018340775.1. NCBI lineage: Eukaryota > Viridiplantae > Streptophyta > Pinopsida > Cupressales > Taxaceae > Taxus > Taxus wallichiana. Next base: position 613,274,725 of record CM031240.1, read on the forward strand.
GACACAAGGGACAATAGGGGCTCCAAAGTGCGCCTTGGAGCAAGATTGAGACAAGTGGCAACACGGGAGCAAGTGAGGATGAGATGGAGGGGCTAGAAAAAGCACGTACGAAGTCGGGAGAGGTCACAAAGTAGTCCAAGGTATCCGGCTTGGGCATGGGTACATCTTTCTTGTCCCTCTTGTCCCCCTAGACAATGGGGACACAAAAGTGCACCCATGGTGAAGGATGGATGCAAGTGGAAGCATGGGGGCTAGTGTGAATGAGAGAAGGAGTTGAGAAACAAGCTCATGGAGCACGGGGAGGTCATATGAGAGTTTGGGGGATGAGTTTGAGCATGGGGCACACTTTCTTGTCCCCTCTATCCCCTTGGGGACATGGGGACATCAAGGACACAAAAGTGCGCCCATGGTGAGGGAGTGAGGGCATACTTTTGTGTCCCTCATGTCCCCCTTGTCCTGGGGACAAATGGGACACACAGACAACAAGTGCTCCAAAGTGCGCCTATGGGAGGAGGATGAGGGCGCATTTTTGTCTCTCATGCCCCCATGTCCCCAAGGGGACAATAGGGACAAGAGGAGCTCAAAAGTGTGCCTTTCCATTAATGGAAAGCCAGATTTTACACTAGCTGACCAAAAATAGCTTGAAAACTTACTTCTTTCACCCCAGAAGGCTTAGGATGGTGTTTTGGAGCCAAATTTTATATGATTTTGACTCCAAAACACATTCTAAGACCAATGGAACATGTTTCAGACCTTGAATCTTCGCAACTAAAAAAATTGGCCCCTTTTTGTTTGGAACTGCGAGGGGCAGCTGCTGCACTGTATCGGAATGTTTCAAGAAAGCTTCGTACCTCGAGATAAAAATGGATATTCCCACCATGTAGAGAATTCTTCAAGCTTTCCGGTGCCTACTTTTTTGCCTCCTAACTCCTTACGGAGCTCCCGGAATCATCTAGAGAAGTTAAGGTTTACTTTTGAATTGCTCATTCCTTGCACCTGAAAACCCGTTGTTGAACAAAATGTCCCCGACTGATCAAAAATTTTCTAAATCTTCCTAAACTGCTTCCAACACCTCCTAGGCTCTCTAATACCACCTTCGGATACTTAAGACCTTTTCATAACTCTTTCAGGGATTGCACACATGCTCCAAAATGACCAAAATCAGCCTTTCTAGGCTTCCACCAAGATTAGTACTTGATTGCACTTCACGATTGGAATGACGAACCTTATTACCGTAATGTCCCCTTTTCCAACTTGAGAGCCTGATTTTGGACTTCTTGCCATTCTCTTTCCATGGCAACGAAGTGGATTGAGTCTGGGAAGGAATCAAACTCTCGTTGCATCTTTCTTTTGTAACTTTTAATATTTCTTTTTAGTGTTTTCCTCTTTTATACAGGTCGGTTGGCTTGGAGTTAATTAAAGGGCCAATAAAAGATTAAAACAAGCCTAAGGAGGTTGGTCATGCATGTTTTGGCTTTGGCGCCAAGTTTGGGCTATAAAAGAAGATTAAGGACTTCATTTGGCCCCATCTACTTTTGTCGCATTTTATCTAAATTGGACTTTTGGGTTGTTGCTCATTGTTCTCTCCACTCTTGGGTGAAAATCCAAGTGTGTGGCTCTTTCCAAGAAGGACGAAAACCCTTCTTGTGGCTGGTTGGGGGACGAAAACCCTCCATCCTTGATTGGTTTGAAGACATTGCAGATTTGGGCATCAAAGGAAAAGAGAAGTCATTATCAGATTTTTACATGCATTGTTGAGCCTCTCCTAGTTGGAGCGACTTGCACTAGTGTGTTAATTGGTGCCTTCTAGGGCAAATATCTGATATTTTTTTCATATTCAGATTTGTCATTATTTGTAAGGCCGGAATCAATAATTCTTTGTGGAGTTTGGGGTTTGTAAACCCTCATTTCATAATTTTTATTGGAGTTGTACTTTGCTGATTATAATTAATTTCAGTAGTGTTTTTCTATCAAATTTCATATTGAAAAGTGGATTGGTTGATGTCTAAAATACTTATTTATATTTTGGCAAATTTATTTGAAGAATTTCAAGTGTTTTCATCCATTTTTGTACTGCTGTTCCTGAAAATCTGATCGCTGATATGAACTAGGTTTAATTTTCAGTTTGCTGGTTTGAAAACCAGATTTGATATTATTGGGATTTGTGCTAATTCCTTGTTCTTCAGTTTTTGTCCCAAAAAGGGACATTACAATTACACTCTTGCATACTAAGGGATGCTTGGTAATTTCATTAGGACCTTCTTCAGGGCCTGACTGATGATGTCTTTGGAGACAAAGTTGGTCGGGAGGGAGACTCGGGAGGATTGGAAGGCAAGATTTGCATTGTGGCTAAGTTGTCATGTTTTGAATTTTGCATTTTTGGGTCAGCAATTTTATATGAGAACACAACACAAACCCCAATTGATAGTAAACTGAATTTTATGCAAGAACTAGGGTAAATTCAGATTTTTGCCTTCTCCCCACACAAATTTTTAGAAATACATCAACAACATGAAACCCTTGATGAAATCATGCAAAATAATTGCTTCAACCATAAATTGCAGATTGCTGGAATTAATTAATGCTAAAAAAATTGAAACTTCAAAATTCCGTAACTTCATAAATACTTGGAGAAAAATTGCAAATGATAGCTCAAAATGACCATAAAAATGGCAGCTCTCAAATAAGATTAGAGTAAGATTTTTCTAACAATCAAAACCCATTGAAAAGTGATCCGAAAATTTCTAAATGGGTAGATCAAGCTGAGAATGAATGTGGAAGCCCCAAAAGGCGTGCTCTAGCTAGAATTTGTACCTAGCACAGAGTAGAAACCCTTGCCGTTTTGAAATTTTGAATTTTGAAGCTCAAATGTGACTCCGGATGAAGCCACCAATGCAACAAATGAGGGTTTTGTCCCCAAGTGTTGTAACTATTGAGGGTTTTCGTCCCCAATAAGATCCAATGATTTCATCCTCAAAGGGTGAAAATGAGAGCTCAATGTTCCAATTTCCAAAAGAAATCTATATAATTCACAAAATGATGATTACAATGAGCCCCAACATTTGCTTTTATAGCCTTTTCTTTTCTTTCTTTGTGGAGTGCTCCATGTAGGCCTCTTTATTTCTTTTTTAACATTTGATTTTTCTCTTAAAGAGGGACGACCTCTCCCTTTTAGCTGATTGAAAATAATGAAAATAAGTTAAGGGTCTTTTTCTACTTTAGTATTTAAAAATACCTTTTATTTTAATAATATTATTAAGTTGTCCCAAAATGAAGAATTGGCTTGGCCCAACTTAAAATATTATTAATTATTTTTAATTTAGAAAAGGGGACATTACAATTGATGTTCATGTGGTTGGTAGGGATAATGTTGGGCCGAAACAGGCCCTAGGATTATTAGCTAATAGGTGAAATTATATAAATATCTATATTGGTTTTTTGGGCATTCAACATTCAATAGGGCGGATGAATTGCAATATGAATGTGTTCACGATGTATCCTTAGGATAGCTGTTAGGTTGAACTATAGCTCCCTAAATTGGAAATGTTTTTGTAAGCTATGTAATGAACTTTTTGGCCCCTTTTATAAATGGGAAAGGAACCTAACAACCCTATTTTACTTATTAAAAAAACATAGGAGTAAAACAAAACTATAGAATAAAGGCACAAATCTTCATGATTCCTCCCAATAATAGAAGTATCAAACTCTATGCTTTCAAAAGAGTAGGAAAGGCATTTGGTGTTAAGAAATCCATCGGAATTGGTGTGGAAGCTGGCCTTGTTTTGTAGCAAAGCACGGAGTAGTGAAATCGTGTTAGGTTTACCGAGTCTTTGTGGTGAAAACTTGATCAAGTATAAAGCAAAAGCTGAAAATTAAGAACATTTGTAGGGTGGCTAATGGGAAGATCAAACTCCAATGTCAATTCATGGTAGTGTTTGAGGAGATTAACATTGACAACATCGTGGATGCCCGATTATGTTGGAATATCAAGTGGAAAGCATTCTCGGACACTTGCTAGAGAATAGTATATGGTCCATATCAAAAGAATTGGCTTTATTATGTGCCTTCTCCTAGAAGTGATGTTTGACGAAGTACACCCAAATTTTTTCGCCAACCTGAAAATAATGAGGGACATGGTGATGATCCATGAGCTAGTTGCTTATGTTTCTCTTGAGTCTTTTGAAGAATCTAAACAACTTGGTATTGAAGAGACTGCAAATACTACATGAATGAGTGGGCCTTATCTTGCTCTTTGTGAATATGTTTGGTACTCAAGAAAGGAAAAGATAAGGGTAAGTCATAGAGAGCCAAAGGATGAATACAAGACAAACTTCAAAAGGCAAATGGCTTGTGGAAGAATGGTTTGCTTGGTTGCAGGCATGCTCGATGTGGGTAGGCTCAAATCCCACTTGGCAAGAGAGGTATGGTGGTAGATCCTAAGACTCAGACAAGAGTGCAATTGACAACTTCAGTTTGACCATCCAACTACGGATGAAAGGATGTGGAAAGTTAGAAGAAAGTCCCAATTTTTTTTTGCAAGGAACACTAAATATTGCCCACAAAACATGAGTCATGGTCGGAAATAATGGTTGATGGGTAGACCAATGACTCACCAATTTGAGTCAAAGAATAACTGAACTTTGTTTCTTGTAGAACTAGGCTTGCGGCGAGGGAATGAAAGTAAACATTTTGTAGAGAAATAAAACAAACACAAGAAAACAATCATGGTGTCAAATTGTCATTAGATAACCACTCATCGTGTCCATGGAAATGCGTTCCCAAGGATGAGTTGGTATAGGAAAGGACAACCAAGCCTAACTTCAAGTGGCTGGTTTGGAGTGGTAACAAATTACACAATTCCTCAAGAAGTGAAAAATATCATGTTGCATGTGAGGCCAATAGAAGATCTCATTGCAAATGATGAATTGTTTTTGCTTACCAAAATGATTATCAGAGAGTAGAATGTGCCTCTTTAAGAAGAGAATTGCAGAAATCATGAGGCACACACAACTTATCAAATTTCTACAACCCTCATTTGATGTGGAAATCTTCAGACGGGTGTCGAGATAGGAAGATCGAGACTTTAGTGATGCCTAAGAGCTTTGGCCTTGTGAATGGGACTTTTCCATCTCTTTAGTATTCCTATAATTGAACTAAGTCTCGCATATCAAGAATCCAACTAGAAAGGATATCGACATTGGGAGTGCCATCATAGAATTTGACCTTGCACTTAGCCTTTCGAGCACTTGAAGGAATGGTAGCGATAGCAATGTTGTTGACATGAGCTGTCAAATTGGCTACCACATTGGTCAACTCAACCATTTTTGGCAAGATTGTCACCATGTGAGTCTTGGCCATGTGAGTATTCCCTTTATACAATTAAGCCGAAAAGGGCCACACTCGCCAAAATACAAAAGGATTTATCGACAATAATATTCCTTTTTTAATATTTAAAAATAATAATAGTAATAAAATCTTTAAAACTTTATATTAAAATTGTATTAAACTACTAATAAGTATTAATAACCTTAATAGGAACCTTATATAAGTTTGTACTTGGTGGATGTAATGTGACATATGGCTAGGGACAATGGAAGAAGACTTGATGCCGAATAACAATGGTGGGAGAAAATATGGTGGCAAGAGAAACATTGAGTCAAACTCACTCATTTGGGGATAGAGGCGAGTAACGGCGACATCGATGACGTGTGGATTGTCAATAGTTACGGAGGCGTGGAAAGGTCAACTAAGAGCGTGGTCAGTGACTGAGTGGATGGCAACGACATTCTGATGGTGTGTAGGTAAGGTCAACAATTGGCGGAAGCTTGATTCTTTGTCACGATGCTTGTTAGGTTGTACAAGTGTTGTTGCAATTGTCGGCATGAGCTCAACATGAGTTGTCAGTGGTGGCGACTAAAGATGCATGTGTGGTTGTTGGGTAGGGGCATTTCATGCATGGAGATCGATACAAGGTTAGTGCACAGGCGATGAAAGCTTTGCACAACTTGTTGGACCTTTTATTTTTTTTGAAAAATGTGCAAAATCCTGCTACCTACAAACTTGTGATGCAACCTACAAAACATAGTGAACCAAGGAAATTAAAACCTTAATAAACTGGATCTTGGGTGTCTATTTTCGACAAAATAGAAGGCGAATTTTCCTTTCCTAGACACTGTGAGACATGCTTGATGCTCGCTTTTTCCCAAAATGCTTTTGAAGCAAATTGAGGAGACAAAAACACAAATTTGAATAGATTGAAAACTAACCCAAATTCAATGGATCAAAAGAAGACTTTGATATCAATGATGTGGAATCATTTAGAATAACATCGAGGTCTACCCAATAGTGTGACAAAAAAATCGACAACTTAATTTCAAACTTGATTGCTTGTTTTAAAAATTTCAATGCTTTTATAGGCCTAACCATGCCAAATATACAATTTAATAGAGAATCAAAGGTTGTAGGATTATATGAATGTGGGAATAAAATAGCTTAGTTGCCCGAACTCATCGTATGCTAATTAAGCCATAACAACATTACTTAGGAGTGCAAAGAATCTCACTTATTACGAAGATAAAAACATAGGAGTAAAATAAAACTATATAGCAAAAATTATCCTATGTCACAATGTACCCTAAGAATCCTCATCATTAAGTCATAATCTAACACACTCTAAAGTTGCAAGTTGAGAAAGTGCACGGGAACCTTAGGATACGACTTAAACACTCCAGTAGGAATGCCACTTAAAGTGACATCGCTCTCACATGGCCTTCAACACCAAATTAGAACATTAAACAAAGTAATATAGGAAAAGACTGAAAAATGACAAAAGTTTAAAAGACCTCTCCCTCCGAAAAGTGCATGATCAGTCTCAACCATTGGATCTTTTAATCCTAATTCTCCACCTAGGAAACCTTAAACCTGACCTCGAGAATCCTTATGAGCCACACATAAAGGCTCTCCAAGCCAAAGGAGCCCCATTTTCACACTTGGGAAAGAATGAGAGGGGCAAGGAAGAGGGAGAAGGCTCCACCATAGCCTTCACTCTAAAACCCTTCATGGTCTCTTTTTAATGGTCTCCTTGTTGAGTTTCCAAGCTTAGGATCACAAGTAGTTTGGTTGGGATTCATGGTTAGTTTTAGTATAGTTTGTTGGATTTGTTTTGAGGGCCTTCAAGGCCTTTTTCCCAAGCTTATGGGGCTTCATTCAAGATCATTCCCAACAATGCAACTCTTTGCTTGTAGGTTTGGAAGGTTTACCAAAGAGAGAAAAAGCGGGAGGGGCTCAAACCCCCTTCTTTCTTATTTATTTTTAAACCCTAGTTCTATTCTCTTGCATAAATATCTATTTTTACCTTATTTTTTTATTCTCTTCTTCTGAGCTCTCATGAGCTTCTTCCTTTGTTTAGTCTCCAAGCTTAAGATTAGGAGTAGTCTGGCTGCAATTCAAGGTTAACTTTAGTATAGTTTGTTTGATTTGTTTTCAAGGCCTTTCCCCAGGCTTATGGGGTTTCTCCAACAATGCATCTCTTTGCTTGGTAGGTTTGGATGGTTTGCCAAAGAGAGAAAAAGCAGGAGGATTCAAATCCCTCCCATCTTCTTTATTTTTAAACCCTAGTTCTATTCTCTGGCATATATATCTATATTTTTTTATGATTTTGCCAAAGGGATATAGAGTTCCCTTCTCCATATTTTGAAGACCAAAATAAATGAGTTGAAATAAATTGTGTCCGGGGAAGGGGGAGAGTTTGAAACCACTCCCATTCCATCAAAATCCCTCACCCAAGGGTTTGTGCGGACCATTGATTAATGCAGCCAGTATTGAAGAAATATCAAGGTGAAAAAGGAAGAGGGGGCATGGTTTGGGCCAGCCCCCACAAACCACAAGGTTCCCTGACCTGCTAGATACTTTCAATTGTGAGATTGCATGCATTCTTGTCTCCAAAGAATAGTGCTGAGACTGCAAACAATCTTGTTGCCTTTTTGCAAGAGTGCTGAGACTGTATTCAGTCCCAATCGTCAGTTTTTGACATCAGGACTGTACACTGTCCTGATGGTTTATTTATATATTTTTAATTTAAACTAACACAAATTTTCATGTGTGTGTGTGTGCACCACCCGGTGTGTATATATATATAGACATACACATAAATTGTCGTGTATGTGTATGGATATAGACAGATTTAAAACACAACATTACTGTAAAAGGAACTATTCAATTCATATATGTATATATATGCACCCTTAGGTCTATATATATGTATATACGCTTTTCAATACAAATATAATTCCAGTGGCCTTTGGCCTTTTTCCTTTATTTTTCGTTTACACAATTAAATAAACCCAAAACCGGGATTCATCCACATAGCTTTATTTTTTGTTTACACAATATAATAAACCCAAAACCAGGATTCACCCACATTTTTACCTTTATTTTTGTTTACATAATTTAATAAACCCAAAACCTGGATTCGCCCACATTTAACTTTAATATCTTATCTAACTGGAATCCAAACAAGGTCCCCAATGCCTTAAATGAATATACAAAAGGATTACAACCTTATCAACATACACAAAAATGTCCAACACAAGTCTACATGTAACCACATAACGTACAATGTCCAACAAATAATAAAAATGCTAAAAGCATTTTCAAAAGGGCACAGCTCCACTAAAATTGGAGTTTTGGCAAGATTATTGGAGGTCCAATACACATCCAACTATCCTCAACCATATGCCTTCATAAGGTAGGAGACCTTAGTCAACCCCCAGCCAAGGGGTCGAAAAGTACACAACTGCCACATAAGTTTTGACAAGGTGCATTTAAGGGAGACAAGTTAAGGAAAACACACTAAACATAGTCACAACAAGATTTAGAATAGCAAGCTACAAGTAGATAGGAGTCAACCATATGCCAACAAGACACTGTAATGTCCCCATTTCTGAAGACCCTTAGCCTATCTTTCCCCGTGGGCTTTTGGGATGATGCAAGGGGAAAATTATGTTAAGTAATTAAATGATATTGCCTGGTGAGTGATTTTAATCATTTGTTACTATAAAACAATATTCATTTAATTATTTAATTATGGATGCTTGAGTGGTTTTCCCACCACCTTGGAGTATTGCTCACAAAAGAATATTTAATTGAGCAATTGATGTAATTTATTATTTAATTTAATTCCCCCAAAAAATATGAAATTAAAAGGGAATTAATTAAATAATATTAAGTGGCTTTTAAATATCAAAAACACCCTTAGAAAGGGGACGCCACACATAGGGAGAATAAACTATTTTTAAATTGTGATTTCCCTCCACAAGGGACTTCAAATTTTGTGCTCCTTATTTATAAAAGGAGGTCTTGGGATCATTGGAAAGGTTATGCTTTTGGATGAATCGATTTGAACTCCATGCTTGGAGTTGGGATGCATGCCCACCCTTGAAATTTGTTCTCTCTTGCATTGAAGTTGGTTTTGATATCCATTGAAGTATTTTTGTGCTTTGCAAATCGACTTGTTGGTGTGTGTCTTCATTCCAGCTTTGGCGAGTTTCTTATGGTGATTATAGACTGATTTGCATGCAAACATCTTAAGTTATAATCTTCAGCGATTGCTTGTTTGCTTTGCTAACTGGATGATGGCATTCGACCAGCCTGGGCATGTTTGGTGACTGTTTTGGGGCATTTTTAGAGTAAATCGATTGGTATTCATAGCCTTCTTTGCAGCGATTGGTTTGAGGCATGTTGGGTAATAAAATATTGTGACTAATGATCTAATTTTTGCCTTTAATAATCTGCTGTTGCAAGTCTAGTTTTGGTGTCTGGTTTTGGGAGACAAATCTGCTTACAAATATATGTTTAGGCAACAATTTCTTTGTTTAAATAATCTCTCCTGTGGCTGTTATACTCCAGTCTGGGCGAACTGCATTTTGCATGTTATTAAGGGGATTTGAGGACTCTTGTGACAAATCTAATTTCAGTTTACTCTGGCAATGTGTATTGAAGAAAGTCGACTGGGTTAGTGCATTGTCTATTGATGTTTGGTAACCTTCAGTGGTAGCGATTCCCTAAAAGAGTTTAGATGTGGTTTTTAGTGCATTGCTATCTCTTCTTCAATTTGGTCTACATGAATATTGATTGGTAAAGGCAGCGACTTGTCTAGAAGTGTATTAGGGGCTATTGACTGATTTTTATATGCATTTTAGAGCAGCGACTTGCCTCTGAATTGATTGACAAGTTTGTGGTTAGTTTGGCATACTTGTCTGATGGATTTACAGCGATCTATGTGAAGTTTAGGTCTGATTCTATGAGCATTTGAATGAGCAGTCCCAGCGAACTAATCTGGGAAGTCTGGGCAGATTTTTAAATGCACATTTCGAGTATTTACAGCTGTGTTGGGTTTTCATATTTATAGGAAAGAAATCTGATTTTTTCGAGTTTCATTAGTTCCACTGAGAATTAATTGCTTAAGCCATTTAGTAGAGGCCATTAAACCCCTACCTTTGGGTTTATTGAGTCATCTACTTGAATGGTTCGAGTACGGTAACTGGATTTTTCTATTTGCAGTTGATTTTGGGTGATTTATAGTTGGTTGGTTGCCATTTCATATATTTTCTGTAAAGGGGACATTATAGACACAAAACCAACAATATCCAAAACCGACAATCACTATGATTAGCCAGTGTGGGAGGACGGATGCTTATCACCAAGATCAATAACACGCCGCCAGTTCTCACTGCAGGCAGCCATATACCTTCCTTACTCTCCAAGAGTAATAATAATGCCTCCAAGGCCTCACCAAAAATATCCATGTCTTCATTACCCTACGAGAGTAATAATATGCCTTTGAAAGCCTCCTTTTACACCATAATTGGGTGGAAGTCAGAATGCAGATTGCCCATACAAGCCCCAAATTCCATCTCAATAGCTTGTTCAACAAGCCCGCAACCATATGCATTCCCACCCCTCACCCCCAACACAACATTCACAAGGCTGGCCAAGTTTCGCAGCACAATAGTACACATGTTTCGTGAATAGAAACACCAAAGGACAATAAATAAATGATTTCAAATCAATGCTTCAGAAGGCAAATAAAAATTTGTAAACAAGGCTTCACGAGCCAAAATAATAACCAATGGAAACTCTTGCCTACAAGACAATAATCAATGTAAAATCCATTAAATAAAAATGCCTAAAGAAGCCTCAACTAAGGTAAAGTCTAACAATATAACCAAGGAAGAAAATCCATTATAAAGTCCAAAACAAAATATATTGTGGCAAAGAAAATGTATTATGGACCAAGAGCCTTACCGTATGCCCTTCACTTTTTCTAGCTTGCTCCACTCTTTCGTATGCTCCTCTTTCCAAGAATGCCAAAAAGTCCGTCCTAAGGATTTTTTTCCCTTCCTATAAGAAACCCTACAATCCCTGAACAATGGAGTGACATTTGTCCCCATCATTTAGATTTCCTTTCTTCATCCCAATCCTTGAGGAATCTTCTAGAAAGTTTTAGGCATCCTACGGGATCATTTGAACCGTCCATACTCTTCCAAGCATAACCTATTGTGCCCCACCCCTACATCACATGATAGGAATGTAAAACTTTCTCATTACACTTTCTAATTGTAGGTATCTCTTAAATCCAAATTATTTTTGGAAAGATTTGGAGTCCTCATTCTTATCAACTTGCATGTTTCAAGCATTTTGTCTTTTAGCACAAGGGTTCACACGATCACTTTAAGCCCAAGAGTCTAAGTTTTAGATAAGGTTGACTTTCAACTAGTCTAAAGATGGGGTTGCCAAAGGTTCACAAAGGGTTTCAAAAACCTGTGAATTGTGTATGTGGTGGCAGCATGACTTATTGGAGCCTCTTGTATCCATTTTTTTTCCCTAGGCCATATCTGTACCTTATACACCCATTGCACTCATCAATACATCCAAACACATATGTACATATAAAGTAATCACACATTATATTATTGCACCTAGACAAATTATACAATACACAAGAAGGTTTATTCACCTAAACCAATAATAAACGTAACTGTCCAACACGTCCTGCAAGTAACTTGTCATTGGCCACAACTATCATGGTCAATCACATGGGTAATAGAACAATGCCAAGCAGCAACAATATTTACAATTCCAAGCATAATAATCCATCTTAGGTCAGATCCTGAAATCCATTTAAACCACATGCATCTAGTATATGAACCACTATATATCTAACATCAATATTTGAATATATGATAATCAATGAAGGAAGCATGATGATATCTGAAAGAAACCTCACCATTGTAGTCCATAATGAGTCACTGACGTAATTATGTAAATACAAGAACTTGTCTTGGCATCTCATGCCAAAATATAATGGAATAGGAACTACCCGACACTTGAGCAATCTAAACATGAATGAAAGCATAGAGAAAAGATTGAACCTTACAAGGATGAAATTCAAATCATTTTCTTGACACCATAAACGAATTTGATCATCTCAATGCTTTCCCAGTAACAGCTGGCAGGATCATTATTACGTCATTAATCATCACCTCCCTCCCGAAGTTTGAAGTTACAATCCCATAAGGAAAATGATTAATTGATAGATCAAAAATTTAAAGTTCATTACCATAAGGGTTAGTGGCTAGACACTTTTTGTTCCTCACCACAAACTTAAAGCTATTCCTGACCGCCCAAATGATCATTTACCAAGGGACCCTCATCAATCAAGTCCATAGCTTCACCGTAATTATCCAGGAGATTTACTTGCCCTCTCTATAAGAATGGGCAAAGTCGATAGCAATGAAGCTGGGAAGGAGTATAGAGCATATTCGATGATGCTCTCAAGATGCCAATTAACCATGCTTTTGAACTTCACAATTCTGATAAAAATATAATAAGGATTTCTGGATTCTTCTCCTACATGCCTAGATACAAACATCTGCTTATCAGATACAGATGATATATGCCAGATATGGTCTTTATACCGTATCTGGGTATTTCTGAATACAGGGCCATATTTTGGCCATATCCAATACATCCGGATTCAATACCAGTATTTGGTTAAGGGTTATTATAAAAATCTCAAACTTAAAAAAAAATGAAACATCAAATAATTTGTTAGATATAATATCTAAAAATTATGTTAAAAACATAACATTATAAAATAAATATAAAAACGACATTCAAAATATATATTAATATAAATGTTAAAGTTATTTTCTATGCCTTTGATTTATAATGTGTGTGCGAGTGTGTGCGCATGCATGCTTATAAATTTCATATCTGTATCAAGGGCTCTTGAAAATTCGCCATATGTGCATCCAATACCATACTTATTTACATGCAACAGCTCTTATAATTTAAGGCTATTATCTCTTGCTTTCTGGTTATCCAGCAAGGCAAGCCATCCCTTCTCGTGTGTCATGTGCTTTGCAGTTTCTAAAGCTATATACTGTTCCTCTTCTATTGTGTATTCTTAGATACTTTTAAAGTGAAAAATAGCTTTTGATCATGCTTTTCATCTTCACTATGCATACATACTAGAATATTTTTTAGATATTGAATAAGGAGCATCAAAATTTTCATAATCCTTCTTAAAATCATTAGATCTACTAACTTTAGAAACATTTACTTCTACTACTAGGGGCTGATGTTACTTTTGTGCCACCTGCCTTTGGCATCCTTTGTGATTATTAATTTGTAAGGATGGGATACATACCTCACGGTAAACTTGTTTTAATAGGTTTAAATTGAAGGATCTTAGCATTAAACTCTTAGGAAGTTCATTGGTGAACATTGTGTTATATCTCACTTATTTACACCAGTTATTATAAAAATATATAATTGTTAATTTTTGGGGGTTATTATTCTTTCTAGGTTCTTTTAGGACAACAAAAATTTCTTTCATAATGGTACACAAGCTTTGTGGTGTAGATAGTTTCCCTTGACATCTTTGTTTTAGACTGTTTCCTTTTTAGTCCACTTTATTTCATTCTTTTTTTTGTTGTGGTTGGAATTCCTTGAGGATATCCATCCTTCTCAATGAAGAAGAATGGTTTATTGCATAAAGTCATAATATAAGGAAATATAACACCTACACTCTGAATAATGTAATGATATTAATATCTATGATCCACGTGCACTAGTAGTAATTGGAGATGTAAGTTAAAATAATGTACCAGGATATGTATGTGTAGGAGCAGTTTGAATATTAGAATATGTTTTATAAACACAATTGCATGTTAACAAGTATTTTGGATCTTTTGTGATAAGTTGTAAGTGAACAAACTATTATAGTTTATTTCTGCAGTGATGCGTAATGATCATAAGGACATCACTGCAAAAATGGAGCAAAATCTTCACATCCTTCTTTCAGGCGGTCTTGTTCGGGATTATCAAGCACTACCACAGAAAAGATCAGGTACAAGTACGATGCTTATTTCAAAACACTGCAATCGTAATGCATTTTGAACACATTACCTCATTAGTATTGTAATTTTTTCTAACTACTATTTCTAAAGTGCATAAATGTTGAGTCTTGGAACTGGGCAGTTTCTGAATTATTTCGGAGGTTATGAACCTGATACACTGCTTTAAAGTAGGCTCTGAATTTGGACATTTACATTGATATTTTTGTCTTATATGGTTCTTTAAGCTGAAGGGGAAGAGTTAGGGGCGCAAGTTTCATCTGGATTGAGCAGTATCAGTTCTATCTCTTTGCCCGCTGTTTCTGAAATTACATCTATGGATGAAGATGCAATTCCGAAATTTCCATTTGCTGTTGTTGATGAATTATTTGATGGGTCTCCAGCAGCATTAGATGGAATTCAACTAGGAGACCAGATCCTCAAATTTGGTATTGTGGAGGGCGGTGACAATTTAGTTCCAAGGCTTGCAAGGGAAGGTCAAACCAACCAAGGCCGTGCAATTCCTGTAATAGTTATAAGGCGAGGAGCGCAAGTGCATCTAAACGTGACACCACGTGTTTGGTCAGGTCGAGGACTTCTTGGGTATGTTTGTTGTTTTCTTTTACTTTTGTTTGACTGTGTGCATGTGGAATTGAAATATAAGAGGAAGAACTACTTGTTTTTGTGGGTTTAGTGAGAACCTGGCTCTAAAAATGTGGCTTAACAGGTCTGTTCAGGTCACTTACCTGTTCTGTAGTTTATTATGACTCCTGCGATGGTCTAATAAACACTAATGTTATTCTTGTAATTTTGCTTAAAATCTGACCTTGGTCATGGCTTGTTCATTCTGGGAATAAATCCTCTGGGATATTGGAATGCAGTATCTTAAAATTTGACATAAGTTTCTATATATCTGCACCAGGCACAATGCATGAGATGGTATTATTGTATCCCCCTGCAATGAACATAAATCTTTCTTTATATTTTGTATATTTTTGCTCTGCGGTTTCAGAGTTCAGACTCTAATTATAATTCCATTTACAATAGTGGTCATTTGTTTGCAATCTGTTCTTGATATTTTCTATTCATGCTTTGCATGCCTAGGCATTTCTTTTGGACCTTTGTTTTCTCAAGCATATCCTTATAAAGGAGCACGAAAAATTCAGCATAAAAGTATTTGCTCGAAGGCTCCAAATCCTCTTTGCGAGATTGCTTGTTTTATAACTTATGATGCTGTGCAAGTTGAGCAAACCTTGATAAAATCTGTGAATAATTAAGTGCGCACTAGAGGGCTGGTTCAAAAAAATTCTATTGGGTTTTGAGAGTAAAGTTGGAAAGTGTTCAAAATACATATGAATTGCTCAGCTTGATTGTATTTTTACAACTGACATAATGTTTGCACAGAAGAAGAAATGTTTTGTTTAGAACTTGTTTTCTTATGCTTGAAAAATAGTGGTAAAATTTTATTAACAAGGGAAAAAGCTCTTAAAATAAGTTTGATTGTATACTGGAGGAATTGATTGTGTCAGCTATTAACTGACCAGCAACATTTATCAAAAACCCTTGAAATGTTAAACTCAGTCATATTCTTACCTGAAAATCTCCTATGAACCAATGACTCTGAATCCTGAAATAATTCTGAGAGGAAAGTTTAACTAAATGATATAAGCTGATCAACTGAATGAATATCTAACAGAATTTTTAGAAAACAATCAGATGACAAGGTATCTAATAATGATAAAAGGAACTACCGTGCAGGTCAAAAAAGCCAACACAGGACAAACAGTAAAATTCTAAAACTTCATTTAGAAGGAGAACAGTATCAAGCCTCACCATCAATTCACTGATCTCAAATGCATTAGTTTTCTGGTTGCTGATGATTGCTCTACTTTATGCTTGATATGGCTCTGGTTTTCTCATCCAGAAGGAGAACTATTCTCCTTTAGAAGGAGAACAGTAACAAGCCTCACCCTCAATTCACTGATCTCAAATGCATTAGTTTTCTGGTTGCCGATGATTGCTTCCACATTATTCTTGATATATGGCTCTGGTTTTTCTGTATCTCGAGCAGATTAGTTTTGTAATTGTTGAAGTGGCTTTCTTCATCTTCAGCCAAGCCTTGTATCCATACTTAAGTTTATGGGTTCCCATGGGTAATTTTTGAAACTCAGTCATGAGGTTATTGGCAAATGTTGAATGAGAATTTGGGGCATTTGTTCTCAAACCTACCCACCTTAATAATGATTGGACAGAATTATCTAATATATGTTTTTTCATTTGTTTTCAAAATTTCAAGTTTGCTTACAGAAGTTTTCATTTTGTTTCCTTCCCTTCCAATTATTAATTCTAAATGATTTGCTAGCATTTACTGTACTTAGCAGGGCCCGCTACACTATTCATACTCAGACAATGATTGAATACAATTTTCTCAACAGGTCCATAAAGCTCTTAATTTCCTCTATTATCCCTTGCAATCTTCAAGAAAGAGTACTGGACTTATTCACTTCATCGGCATTGAGTATAGAGTCTCTTTCACCTGCCTATTTGTTGTTATGTAGGTTATCTGCTAATTTGAGGCATTGGAGCAGTGCCTCTCTCTTTGACGCATTATTAGAAGATATTTTGATTTGGAAACTAATTATATTGGAGCAATGCCTCCCTCTAATATTTTCTCGTAGCTCTCTTGATGCATTCACGGATAGGGTTCCCAATGAAGGGATGCGTTAGACCACATAGCCCATAAATTCAAAGTTGAATCATACGTAAGCAAGATCTCAGGCATGGCTTTAAACAAGAAACAATGAAAGCCTCTTCTATTCATAAGATGAACAGATTTACATACTTTGGCACAGTGGTATTACTCTCCAATGACAGTCTTATGACAAGACCTTGCGAGAATTCTCTAAGAATTCTAATCCTATGAGCTATCCTAAGCTTGCAGACACTACAAAGCTTTTATGGAACCTCTCTCAGCTCAACCCCAAAACTTCACAATGGATGTTCACTCGATTGCTATTTTGGAATTCAATCCCTCTCAATAGATGATGGGTGCCTTCCATGCTCAAAACTCCCTTCTACTTATAGAAAATGTGGGGACTCTTGTGGGAGAACAAAGATGCCTTTGCAAGTAAAGATACCTTGCACACATTCCTTAGAATGCCACAAATCGCCATTGATCTTTCCATGAAATCTCCTCTGTCAAATTTAGCTCTCTTATGGGAGAACAAAGATGCCTTTGCAAGTAAAGATACCTTGCAAATATTCCTTAGAATGCCACAAATCACCATTGATCTTTCCATGAAATATCCTTTATCAAATTTAGCTCTATTAGATTGTTCCCTTTGTCTCGGGCATGGAAAACGGATCGGGGCATGTGTGTCTCTCTCTAACTATATCTATGTTGACAGGAGTTTTTGTTAGACACAAATCCAATTGTGGCTACATAAGGTAGTGGCCCCGTAGGTTTGCAAGACATTGTTAGGCGGTATCTAGAATGCATTGCGGCATCAACAAAGGCTTAGGCGGAAAATGCAAGACTTCGGCTTCCCCACGCAAGAAACAAGTGTTCGCAACATCGAACAAGGTCACAAGGTTTTGTGCAACAATGATAGGCATGCATGGTGTAGGTAATCTTTGTGTGGCTAAGTATAAGTTTGCGCGGCGAGTTTAAATCTGTGTGGGAAAGTTAAGCCTTGTGGCTTGGATAGGCATCTGTGGCTTTCGCAAAAAATAGTCAAGGCTCCAAGTTTTGTGTGGCGTGCTCAAGAGTGGTGCGGCATAACACAAGTCTTTACTCAACTAATTGTAAATGTTTTTGGGTGATATAGGATTGCTTGTGAACTTGGATGCTCTTGCATCATACACCTCGGGTAAGAAGAACTTGAGCCCTTGCTCAAGGGTGTCTTGGAAGGTCTTCAATGGAATGACTAGGTCTAACAATCTTTGCTTCACTAAGCTGAGATGCAACCTTGACTTCTATGCCTCTCCATTTCACCAGATATTCTTTACGTTCCTTTCTGCGCTTTGTCTTCACTATGTGGTCATTGATCTGTATTCAATATTTTGTGCCTTTGCTTTGGTAGTTGGTGTCTCCAATCTACATCTACGTGGTTTTCTTCTCCACTTGTTTGCCCCTCAAAATTCAAGTATAGATCCACTATATTGAAGATAGGCGAAATGTATATCCCTTTCAAAGCATATCTATCAAATATGCGTTCTTTGCAGATTTTTTCAGGACTTTGTAAGGTCCAATATTCTTCCACTTGAGTTTATTATATGTTCCTCACAGAAACCTCTCTTTGCATAGGTGTGCAAGAACTAAGTCTTCAACTTCAAACTCTAAGTGTTTTCTCAAAGTCTGCAGTCCTTGTCTTTGTGGATTACACTCGATTCAATCTGTTTGTGCACTTTCTTGTGCACTTCCTTCATATACTACGTAGTCTTCGCTTCTATGCTTCTTCCTTTTTCTTGCAGAAACTTTCGCAGCCTTCGCAACTCCTTGAGGACTTGTCCCATAAACAATTTGGAAAGGGGACTTTACAATACTCCTATTTATAGAGTTGTTATAAGCAAACTCCTCTGTGCAAGAACAAAATCCCATGTTCCTGCCTTCTCTTCTACCAAACATCGCAACAAATTGCCAAGGTTTCTTTTTGACAACTTGATGTAGTCACGGTTAGGGGTCGAATGAAAGGATTTCGTAGATGCATGCAACCCTTTTCAATGTAGACCCCATCGAAGATGGATCACAAGAAAAAAATATTAACAAGAAACAACAAAAGCTTCTTCTATTATTATAAGGAAAGAATTTGCAAGAATTTTTCAAGAATTTCAATCCAATGACCTATGTTAAGCTTGTAGACTCTACAAAGCTTATATAGAACCACACCCGACTCAATTCAGCAATTCTACAATAGATGCTTGGATTACCCTTTTAAAGAAGGTGCCTTACATCTTCACATCTCCCTTCTACTTATAGAATTTGTAGTGGCTTTGGCGGAGAACAAAGATGCCTTTGCAAGTAAAGATACCTTGCAAATATTCTTCCAAATGCCTCAAATTGCCATTGATCTCCCCATGACGTTTTTCTTCGTTGGATCAAGCTCAATCAGATCATTCGGATGGTCCTGGCCATGAGAGACGGATCAAGAACCATGCTTGCCCCCAACTACATTGATGTTGATAGGAGATCCTGTCAAGCACAAATCTGATCATTGTAGCAAATGGAAGTGGTCTTGCGAAAATGCATGCAAGGCTTCACAACTTTGATAGTGTTTGGTAGCACAAGAGCGTATCACGACATCAACTAGGCATTCATGTTCTCAAGTCTTCACAAATTTAGCATGCAAGAATAGTGTTCTGTGGCAAGGAATGATGCATAAAGGTTTTCTTGGCTTTGGCGTGTGTGCACGCTCGTGAAAATATTTGTGCGAGACAATGTGGCGTTGCGTGGCATAAGCAAGAAGTGGATAATGCAAAATTTTTGTGTGGTGTGTTGAGGAGTGGTGCGATAGTGTGCAAGTCTTTATTTACTAACTCTAAATATTCTTGGGTGATGCAATATTGCTTGTGAACCCAAATGGTTGTGCATCATACACCTCAGGTAAGAAGAAACTTGAGCCTTTGCTCATGGTGTCTCTAAAGGTCTTCAATGGGATGAAAAAGTATAGAAATTTAAGCTTCGTTAAGCTAGGACGCATCCTCTACTACCTCCCCATTTCACCAAATACTCTTTATGCTCCTTTACGTGCGTTGTCTTTACTAGGCGGTCGGGTAGAAGGTATTCAATTTCTTTGCGCTGCGCTTTGGTAGTTGTCATCTCCAATCTATTTCTACGTGGTTTGCTTCTCCACTTGTCTCGCCCTTAAAAATACGGGAATAGATTTGTTACGTTGAAGATATGCGAGATGTCTATTCCTTTTGGCAATTCGATCTCATATGCTCTCTTCTCAAATTTCTTGAGGACTCTGCATGGTCCAACCTTCTTCCACTTGATATTGTCATACATTCCTTGTAGGAATCTCTCTTTGTGCGCAGTGCACAAGCATGAAATCCCAACCTCAAACTCGAGTGTCTCTTCAAATCTGCACATTCTTTGTACTACGCAAAACTTTTCTCCAACAATTTGCGTACTTACTCGTGCACCTCCTTCATCTCTTGTGTGAAGTCCTCAATGTTTGCACTCCTTGCAACAAATCTCGTAGCTCTGCAACTCCTTGGGGACTCATTCCATACACAATCTGGAAAGGTGACTTCCCAGTGCTCCTATTTACAAAGTTGTTACATGCAAACTCTGCTTTGTGCAAGAACTGATTTCCATTTTCCTTCTTCTCTCCTATGAAACATCTCAATAAATTTCCAAGGCAAAGTTGACAACTTAAGTTTAGCCATCCATCTGTGGGTGATGCACAAAACTAAACTATAACCTCGTGTTTAGTTTCCTCCAAAGTGTCTGCCAAAAGATTAGTTTCCTTCCCTTTTAACTATTAATAATTTAATTCTAAATGATTTGCTAACATTTCTTGTAGTTAGCGGGGTTTTCTACTATATTCATACTTCAACAATGATTGAATGGAATTTCCTCAAATAGGTCCATAAAGCTCTTAATTTCCTCTATTATATCTTCAAGAAAAAATCTTGGGCTTATTCACTTCATTAGAAATGACTCTAGAGTCCTTTTCACCTACTGTATGTTGGTATGTAGGTCATCTGCTAATTTGAGGCATTGGAGCAAAGTGCCTTTCCCTTTGAAGCATTATTAGAAGATATATCAATTTGGAAAGTAATTGCATTGGAGTAGTGCCTCACTCTAATTTTTGCTCCTACCTCTCTTGATGCAATAGTGGTTACGGTTCTAAATGAAGGGATGCGTTAGACCACGTAGCCCACAAATCCGAGTCAAATCTTACATAAACAAGATCTTAGGCACGACTTTAAACAATAAACAATGAAATCTTCTTTTATTCATAAGAGGAAAATATTTATAGACTCGGGCACAATAACGTTACTCTCAATGACAATCTTACGACAAGACTCTACAAGAATTCTCTAAGAATTTCAATCCTATGACCTATCCTAAGCTTTCAGATTGTGCAAAGCTTCTATACGACCACTCTCACTCAACCCGACAACTTCACGGTGGATGGTCACTCGATTCCTATTATGGAATTTGATCCCTCTGAATAGATGATAGGTGCCTTACATGCTTCGCAACTCCGTCTACTTCTAGAATATGTTAGGACTTTGGAAGGAGGACTAAGATGCCTTTGCAAGTAAAGATACATTGCAAATATTCCTCATAATGCCTTAGGTCGCCATTGATTTTTCCATGAAATCTCCTTTGTCAAATTTAGCTCTATTAGATCATTTCGTTTGTCCTTGGGCATGAAAAACAGATAAAGGCCCATGTGTGCCTCCCTCGACTTTATCGATGTTGACAAGAGATTTCATCAGCCAGCCCGAAATCTAATCATGGCAGCATAAGGTAGTGCTCCCATAACTTTGCAAGACATGGCAACATCAAGCGGTGTTAGGCGGTATCCATAATGCATTATGACATTAACAAATTCTCGGGTGACATGTGCAAGGCTTTGTAACTTCCCCACAAAAGAAATAAGTGCTCTGTGTGGCACGGGACAAGGTCGCAAGGTTTTGTGCATCGTTGGTAAGTGTGCACAGTGTAGAAAATGTTGTGTGGCTAAGTATAAGTTTGTGTGGCAAGGTTAAGTTTGCACGAAAAAGTTAATCCTTTGTGGCTTGGATAAGCATCCACGACTTCGCGTAAGTCTTTATTTACTAACTCTAGATATTCTTGGCTGATGCAATATTGCTTGTGAACCTGGATGCTCGTTTTTCGTACACCTTGTGTAAGAAGGAATTTTAGCCCCTGCTCAAGGTGTCTCAGAAGGTTACCAATGGAATGAGAAAGTCTAGCAACTCGTGCTTCATTAAGCTAGGATGCATCCTTGACTTCTCTGCCTCTCCATTTCACTAGATACTCTTTATGCTCCTTTTTGTGCGTTCTCTTTACTAGGTGGTCATCTAGAATGTATTCAATTTCTTTTGTTCCTCTGCTCCGGTAGTTGTCTCAATCTATTTCTACACGGTTTGCTTCTCCACTTGTCTAACCTTCAAAGTATGGGATATATCTACTACAATGAAGATAGGCGAGATGTATATCCCTTTCGGCAATTCGATCTCATACGTGCAAAATGCAACCTTCTTCCACTTGATCTTGTCATACATTCCTCACATGTAACGTCTCTTTGCGTAGGTGTGCAAACACGAAATCCCCAACCTCAATCTACAAGTTCCTCCTCAAATATGCATGTTCTTTGTAATGCGCATTACTCTGCTCCAACAATTCGTGCACTTGCTTGTGCACCCCCTTCATATCTTGCGCATGAAGTCCTTAGCTTCCACACTCCTAAAAGCAGCTCCACAACTCCGTAACTCCTTGGGGACTTGTCCCATACACAATTTGAAAAGGTGACCTCCTAGTCCTCCAATTTACAGAGTAATTATATGCAAACTCTTCGCACAAGATTTGAATCCTATATTTCTGCCTTCTCTCCTACCAAACATCTCAACAAATTGCTAAGACAAAGTTGACAAATTCAGTTTAGCCATCCGTTCATGGGTGATACGTAACTAAACTATAACCTCGTGTTTAGTTTCTTCCAAAGTGTTCGCCAAAAGTGTCCAAAAAACTTGGTATCTCTATCGGATATAGTGCTCCGCAACAATCCATGTAGTCTTAAAACAAGTTAGCAATATGCACAATATCTTTGGTTTTATCGCAAGCAATAAAATGAACCATTTTAGAGAATCTATCTACATCAACAAAGATAAAATCATGACCCTTTTGCATTATGGGCAATCCTAAAAAAAATCCATACTCAAATGTGCCCAACGTTTCTCGGTATTGGCAATGGTTGATGTAACCTTGCGTTTTGATTCTTCCCTTCGCTAATCGACATACATAGTCTGCAT
Source organism: Taxus wallichiana var. yunnanensis (assembly GCA_018340775.1). Classification (NCBI taxonomy): domain Eukaryota; kingdom Viridiplantae; phylum Streptophyta; class Pinopsida; order Cupressales; family Taxaceae; genus Taxus; species Taxus wallichiana. The sequence continues at coordinate 613,298,115 of CM031240.1, forward strand.
CTTTGCACATATTTGCACACATCTATAGAGATTCATGGCTAGAAATATCTTTTTCTTATTTTTACCAAGGTATTATCTATCCCAAAGTGACCCAATAATCCTCCACAATGCTTTTCTTGGATTAATTGCTCCCTCATTGATCCTCAACACACACAATTGTGTGCCTTGAACAATAACCCTTCCCGCAAGAAGTAGTCCAACTATGGCATGCGATCGACAATCATCGATGCTCTTTATACTTTTCCAAAGTCTTCATCTTCTGCATAAAGCTCCTTCATCACCTCAAATTCCACTTGCATCCTAGTCAATAAGACACATCTCTTACTCAACCCATCTACAACTCTCTTTGACCTACCACCGTTGTGCTTTAAGACAAATGTGTAACTCTACAAGAATTCAACCCGTTTCACATGTCTTTGATTCAACTTACCTTGACTATTGATGAATTACACGATGTAATGCGGTGGTGTGTATACAACACAAACCCCTTGGGAAACAAGTAGTGCCTCCACTTCTTCAGAGCTTGCACGAGGGTGTAAAACTATTGATCATAATTTGAATATCTTCTCTTTCGTCATTTATTTTCTCATTAACATACGAGATGGGTCTTCCTCTTGGCTTATCATAGCTCTAGTGGATACTCCACTTGTGTTACAAGCAAGCCAACATACCTTATTGAAATCAGGCAAGGCCAATACTGGCTGCTTTGTGACCTTTTTCTTTAGCTTTTGGAAGCCATATTTTGCATCTGTGGTCCATGCGAACTCCTTGTCTCTTGGCATCACCTTTGTGATTGGTGCGCAAATGTTAGTGAATCCTCTAATGAACTTCCTATAGAAGCTCACCAATCCATGGAAGCTTTGAGCTTCCATGACGTTCTTAGGTGACAACTAATCCAATATAGCTCGCACCTTCTTAGGATCCATCTTCAACCCTTCTTGAGATATCACAAATCTCAAGTACACCAACTCTTTCTTCATGAAATTACATTTCTTTAGGTTCACCAATACTTTCTCCTCTCACAAGTTCTGCAACACTTTCCGCAGATGGACCAAGCGCTCTTCTCGTGTCTTGCTGAAAATCAGCATGTCATACTAATAAACAATGACAAACTTACCTAAGAAAGGCTTCAACACTTTGTTCATCAACCGCACGAACATGCTTGGTGCATTGGTGAACCCAAATTGCATGACTAACCACTCATGCAATCCATTGTGTGTTTGAAAGCAATCTTCTATTCATCTCCTTGATTTTTATTTGGTGGTATCCACTTTTCAGATTAATTTTTGTGAAGAATCTTGCTCCACTCAAACAGTCTATCAAAGCATCTATCTGCGGTTATGGAAATCTATACTTGGTAATAATTTTGTTGATGGCTCTGGAATCAATGCACATTCTTAACTCTCTTCCTTTCCTTTGTTCCAATACTGTAAGTACTATGCACAATCTCAGAGATCTTTGATCAACACCTTCTCGAGGCATCTCTTGCACTTGCTTTTTCACTTCCTCATTCTCCATAGGTGTTAATCTATATGCGTCCTTTTTTGGGAAACTAGTCCTTGGTATCAAGTCTATTCGATGATTGATATGGTGTGTAGGTGGTTAACCATCGTAAGATCTTTTCACTTGATATCCACACACTCATGTAGCATCTCCTTCATTTTTCATGGGATCTCCTTTGTTTGCATGGCTTTGCCTTCCCTGTTTTTCGGTGCGAGCCTCATAATGAACACAAAACATTCATTATCCCCTTTCACAACACTCGGGAACTCCTTTTCTGCAATCAGCAATATCTGTGGACTCATCTCCATCTCTACGCTCGTCTCCTTCAAGGGATTCAAAGTGTGCTTGTGTCTGTCCCTTACCAATGTGTAGGTATTTGCATGGCCATCATATTCTACCTTTTTGTCATCTTGCGGATAAACAATGAAAAACTTACCTAAGAAAGGCTTCAAAACTTCATTCATCAACCACACGAACATGCTTAGTGCGTTGCAGTGAACCCAAATGGCATGACTAACCACTCATGCAATCCATTGTGTTTTGAGAGCAGTCTTCCATTTGTCTTCTTGATTTTGATTTGCTGGTATCCACTCTTTAGATTAATTTTTGTGAAGTATCTTGCTCCACTCAAATAGTCCTTCAAATCATCCATCTCGAGGCGGTGGAACTCTATACTTGGTAGTAATTTTGTTGATGGCTCGGAATCAATGCACATTATTCTCTCCCCTTTCTTTGGTGCCAATATTGTAGGTACTACACACGGGCTTAGAGACTCTTTGATAAACCCCTTCTCAAACATCTATACTTGATAGTAATTTTTTTGATGGCTCTGGAATCAATGCACATTCTTCACCCTGCTCCTTTCTTTGGTTCCAACATTTGTAAGTACTATGCACAAGGTCAAAGATTCTTTGATCAACCCTTTCTCGAGACATCTCTTGCACTTGCTTCCTCACTTCCTCATTCTCCATAGGTGTCAACCTATATGTGTCCCTTTTTGGTAAACTAGCCCTTGGTATCAAGTCTATCTGATGATTGGTATGGTGTGTAGGTGGTAAACCATCTAGAAGATCCTTTCACATGATATTTGCACACTCATGTAGCATCTCCTTCACTTTTCGCGGGATCTCCTTTGTTTGCACATATTTTCCTTCCCGTGTTTTCACTATGAGCCTAATAATGAACGCAAAACATTCATTATCCCCTTTCACAACACCCAAAAACTCTTTTTTTGAAATCAACAATATTTGTGGACTCCTCTCCACCTCGACACTCGTCTCCTTCAAGAGATTCAAAGTGTACTTGTGTTCTGTCCCTTACCGGTGCGTAGGTAGTTGCATAGCCATCATGTACCGCCTTTTGTCATACTTGCCAAGGTCTATCAAGTAACACATGGCATACATCCATGAGCATTATCTCACACAGCGTCATCTTTATATGCACCAATCTTGATATGCAATCTGTGTTGCTCATTTACAAGCAGTTGGCGCCCCTTCAACGATCACACCTTAAATGGGTTCGGGCATGCAATTCTCTTCAGACCAAGTTTCTTAACCATCTCCTTAGAGACAAGGTTATTAGTGCTAGCAATGATGGCTTAACAACACTTACCTCCGGATTCGCAAATGGTCCTAAACATATCCTTTCTTTGTGCGGGAACATTCTCTTCCTTAGTGGGCTTCAACAACACCCTCTTCATCATGAAAGCTTCTTTGCGTTGTAATTCATCTATGCTACTCTTGTTAAACGCATTTCTTTCCACATCCACATGCAAAGAAGCATGCTTCCTAGCCTCATTTCTCTCTCTCGCCACTTTGCTTTGTGCAGCTTGTGGACACTCAAATGCATGCCGTCCAACCTCTTCACAATGGAAATAGGTTTTGTCAAATCCTGTACCTATTCCTCAAAAAGAAGATTTGCCTCTACCTCTCTACGCATACCTATGTTCATGTGATGGCCTTGCTTCACCTTTTTGCACATGGTGTTGAAAACCACACGATCCACCTCCTTCGCGTGAGAACTTCCTCCTCGCACACTATTTTGTTTCTTAGAGGACTACTTCTCTCCTCTGCCTTTGGCGCAAATTGATAGACTTCTTCCACATATATCAATCTAATCATACTGAACTCATCTTGAATGGAAATATGCAATCCATTAACATACCTCGAGAAGCTTTTCTACGTCATCCTCCACATGATCCCCTATGATTGTCAAGTGATTGAACTCTTGATGTAATCCTTTACACTCAACTCCTTTTGGCGCTAGTTTTGCATCTTTATGAACAAATGTGATTGGTATAGTCTATAGACATGAACTTAGCCTTAGTTTTGTGACCAACCTACCCCAATTCTTTATCTTATCCTTCCCTTGGCGTAATTTTGGTCTACACATGTTCCCACCTTAAAGATGCATGATCTTTTAACTTAGTAAAAGAAAATTTTACCTTCTTGGGGTCTTCGATGCCTTTGTACTCAAACTACTTCTCCATTTTTGCGATCTAGTCAACGAGCTCCTTTGAAACTGGACTTCCATAGTAATTTGGAGTGTCCAACTTCGCCTTCCTCCTAATCCGTGTGATTGCGCACAACCTTTGGTCCTCTTGCTCATCAACATGCTTTGCTTCAATCACCTGGTCTTCAAGTGTTCTCTCCTCACACTCATCATCACTTGTATCCTTATCAATGAAAACTCTGCGTTGCGCAGTCTCCATTGCCTTCACGGGCTTGCTTTCCTTTTATGGCATCTATCAAGTTCGCAAGTCTTGGTGCTCTGTTTACTCTAACAACAATTTGCACTCTACGTGCCATCTCTACTTTCCTTACAAACACTCACTCACTAAACAAGACAGGTGATTTGCACCTTGTACCCAACAACCCAAATGATGGAAGATGTCTGCAACTACTTTCTACTTACACCCCTATTATGGAAAGCAACAAATCTTTAGATCACTCACACTCTACTAAATGTCGTCTATACCAATCTCTTGATTGGATAGAAATCCTCGCTACGATACCATATTGATGCAATTGTGGTCGGGGATCTCAATGAAGGGATGCCTTAGACCACACAACCCTTATCAAAGTAGACCTCACCGAAGTAAGATCACATGAACATCTCTTAAACATAACAAAAAACTTTTATTAATGTAAGGAAAGATTACATACTCAAGTACAATGACATTACACTCCAATAATAGTCTTATGACAAGACTGCAAAATTCTTCTAAGAATTCCAATCCTATGACCTATCCTAAGCTTGCAGGTTCTACAAAGCTTCGACAAAACCAAACTCGGCTCAATTTGGCAATTCTAGAAGAGATACCCAAATTACCCTTTTTAGGAAGGTGCCTTACATGTTCATAACTCCCTTCTACTTATAGAATTTGCAGTGGCTTTGGTGGGAGAACAAAGATGTTTTTCCAAGTAAATATACCTTGCAAATATTCCTTAAAATGCCTTAGATTGCCATCGATCCCCCATGATGTTTTCTCGATTGAATTGAGCTCAATTAGATCATTTGGTTGCCCTTGACCAAGAAAGAGGGATCAAGAATTACGCGTGCCTCCCTCTAATTGTATTGATGTTGATAAGAGATCCTTTTAAGTGCAGATCCAATCATTGTAGAAGATGGATGTGGTCCTGCATAATTGTAAGGCTTCGTGGCATTGATAGTGTTAAGAGGCCTTAAGAGTGTATCATGACATCAACTAGGCATTGGTGGTGTTCTCAAGTCTTTGTGGATTCAACGTGATGAGGAATGATGTATAAAGGTTTGCATGGCTTTGGTAGGCGTGCATGGTTGTCGAAAACTTTGTGGAGACAATGTGGTGTCACTCGGCATAAACAAGAAATCGTTAAGGCAAAAGTTCCACATGTAGTGCTTAAGAGTGACACGACATTGCACAAGTCTTTATTTACTAACTGTAAATATTTTTGGGTGATGCAAGATTGCTTGTGATCTTGGATGCTTTTGCATCACTTCTATTTGGCCATCCAACTATGAATGATACACATAACTAAAATGCAACCTCGTGTTCAATTTATTCCATTATGTTCACCAAAATTGGCCAACAAACTTAGTATATTTGTTAGATAGAGTGCTACATGGAAACCCATGCGGTCTCACTACTTCTATGAAAAAAACAAGTTAGCTACATGTGTAACATCATTAGTCTTTTTACAAGCAATAAAAGGAGTCATTTTCAAGAATCTATGAACTACATAAAAGATGGAATCATGACCCTTCTATGTTCTAGGAAAACCCAAAACAAAATCCGTGCTTAGATTCTCCCAAGGTTTCTCGAGTTTTGTATTGGTTGATATAGCCATGCGTTTTGACTCTTTCCATTGCTAACTAACATACTACGCATACTTCTTTAGGGATTGCACTATGATGTAAAACTCTTGATCATAAATTGAATATATCCTCCTTGCGTCATTCAATTTCTCACTAAAATATACAATGGGTCATCCCTTCGGACTTATCATAGCTCCAATGCCTACTCCATTGACGTCACAACCAACCTAAAACACCTTATTGAAATAAGGAAATGCCAATATTCACTACTTTGTGACCTTCTTCAGCTTTTGAAAGCCATACCGTGCGTTTGTGTTCTGCGCAAATTTGTCGTCTCCTCACATCACCTCTTTGATCATTGCACAAATCTCATTGAATCCTCTGAAGAGCTTGCCAAGGCATGGAACCTTTGGGCCTCCTTGATATTCTTGAGTGGACGGAAAACTACGTCCATCTTCAATCCTTCATGAGATATTACAAATCCCAAGTATACTAGCTCTCGATGCATAAAAATACATTTCATCAAATTCACGATTGCTTCTCCTCTTGCAAATTCTCTAACACTTTCATGAATGGAACAAGTACTTTTCCGCATTTTGCTAAAAATCAAAATTTCATCCAGATAAACAATGACAAACTCACCTAAGAAAGGCTTTAGCACCTCATTCATCAATCGCATGAATGTGTTTGGTGCGTTGGTTAATCCAAATGGCATGATCAACCATTCATACAATTTAGCCTACATTTTGAACATAGTCTTCCACTCATCTCCTTCTCTTATCCTGATTTCGTCGTGCGCATTCTTCGATCAATCTTTGTGAAGTATCTTGCTCCACTCAAACAGTCCATCAAATCATCCATGCACGGCAATAGAAATCTATACTTGATAGTAATCTTGTTGATGACTTTGGAATCAATGCACATTCTCCACTCTCCTCCTTTCTTCGGTGTCAATACTGCAAGTATTGCACATGGGCTGATAGACTCTTTGATCAACCCCTTCTCAAGAAACTCTTACACTTGTTTTCTCTTTTCCCTATTTTCCATAGGTGTAAACCTATATGTAGCCTTATTTGGTAAACTAGAGTTTAGTATCAAGTCCATCTGATGAATGATATTACGCATAGGTGGTAAACCATCTAGAATATCCTTCGACATGATATCCATGAACTCACCTAGCATCTCCTCCACCACTTGTGGGATCTCCTTTGGTTGCACGACATCTCTTTCCTATGTCTTCATGCAAGCCTCAAAATGAACACAAAACATTCAATATGCCCTTTCATAGTATTCAAGAACTCCTTTCTTAAAATCAACAATATTTTCAGACTCTGTCCACCTCTATGCTTGTATCGTTCAAAGGATTTAGAGAGTGTTTTCGTTGGTCCTTGACCAATGTGTAGGATTTGTGCCGCCAACATGCATTGCCTTCCTATCATACCGCTAAGGTCGACCCAATAACACATGGCATATTTACGTGGGCATTGTATCATACATCGCTTCATCTTCATATGTGCCAATCTTGATACGGACTTTACTTTTCTCATTCACGAACAATTGATCCCCCTTTAACAACCACAACACCTTATATGATTTTGGGTGCGCAATCCTCTTAGACCAAGCTTCTCAACCATCTTGTTAGAAACAAGATTATCTATGCTACCACTATCAATAATAGCTTTGCAATACTTACCTCTAGAAGTGCATATAGTTTTGAACAATTTTTATCTTTGCACGGTTCACATCCTCTTCCTTTGTAGGTTTCGGTAACACCCTCTTCATCACGAGAGCTTCTTTGTGTTCTGGTTATTCTGCGCACGAATGCTAGATGCATTACTTTGTGCTTCCATGTCTTTGAGCAACATGATCGCTAACATTGTTCCTCCTTCCACCGTTATTGTTTTGCGTTGCTGTGGACATTTGAATGCGTGATGTCTAGTCTCTCCATAATGGAATCAAGTTCCATCGTATCCTCTTACCTCTTCCACATCTTCTCCCTCTAATGGAAGATCTATCTCTTCCCACATGCGAAGAGCTCGCTTCACCCTTATGCACACAATTTTATGCATCACTGCCCAAAATTCCACTCCTACACAAGAACTTCCCTTTCCCTTGTGTATTCCTTTGTTTTCTATGGAACTTCACTTCTGCCTTTAGGGAAAACTGATAGGCTTTCTCCACAGGTCTCAATCTAACCATACTAATCTCATCTTGAATGGAAATGCGTAATCCATTAACATACCTTGAGATCTTTGCTTCATTATCCTCCACATGACCCTCTCGGATAGTGAACCGATAGAACTCTTTCATGTATTTCTTTTGTAATATCCCTTTCAAGGGCTGAAACTGAAAAAGTGGGAAACCACACAAACCCAAGTGAAGTGAAATCCGATTTTTTATAACAGCAGCTGTAATATTCTTTAAAACCCTAGGGCGAACTGTATAAGAGCTTAGAATTCACCAAATAACCATGCACAACAACTGAAAAATACTTCTAAATAATTATTTCAACTACGACAATCAATATCCATCCAATTGGCAACAAATAAATGGAGAAAATCAACGAAAATACACTGTTGTAATTAAATCTGTAACAGCAGCAGGACAGCCACAAACAAAGGCTGAAAATAATAGATAAACCCCTCCAAAAATCACCAAAATGTAGATTCCGGCCTTATAAATTATGGAGATTCAGAATATAAAATCAGATATGAATTTTGTGCCCTAGAAAGCACCAAACCAACACCAAACCCTAGTTGTTCCCCTAGGGAAGAGCTCCAAAAATTATGTAAAGCTTTGCAATCCTTCTTGTTGATGTCTCTAATCCAAATGAACAAGCAAGTCTTCAAGAGATGTCTTCAAATCACCCACATGGAGAGTTTTCGTTCTCCACCAAGCCACAAGGAAGGTTTCCATCTTGGATGCCACACAATGTAATACCCTGCAAGTGCAGTCAAGAATTTAACAAGATCGTCGTCTTCGACCGATCTTGACATCAAGCGGAAGAGGAACAAGTGTTTTCAATAAAGGCTAAGAAAACAAGACAAAGGGAATGATATGGTAAGTAAGAATTGATATCGATCTTGTGATTATCTAAACTAAGAGTGTTGTTGCTAATTAATGCCTTAGAACAATATTATTGTTATTGGCTTAAGCTTGTAAGCACTAAGTCAATAAGTCTCACGAAGTATTGTGAACGACTTACGGGTCAAAAGTCTCTTCTTTGTGATATACATCATTGTAAATCAATCTTGAGCCATGACATCACATTAGGCCTGGTCTATATATTTCTAAAACTATTATACATATTTGCGAGATAATGTATCATTGTGACTTTAGAAGGTGATGTGATTTAAACATCAGAGTCGAGTGGAGGGATTCACTTAACCCATATTATTGATTAATCACTTTGTAGATTGGTTGACATGAGCTTGTAAATTCGGGGTCGAGATGTTAATTTTGGGACCTTTGAATTATTGAAAATTTAGTGTGTGATTTTCAGGTAATCCTTTTGAGATGCCGGAGTTAGTTGAACAACGATTTAATGACCGTAAAATGGTATAACCAAACCGCTATGTGTAAGATCATTGATAACGTAAGGTAGGTCATAGACCTTAAGGGACATGCCAACATATTTAAAATTATATAATGTAACTCCAGGGACTTTGGGAGTTATGAGGGCATTTAAATAATAATTTTAAGGCCATGCATGTTTTATAACGTTGGTTTTATACTATATTATAATTCATTCTTTCCAAAGGTTATTCGACCTATGTGATTGAAAGAAATTAAGTGATCTATATTTAGTTAATTTCGTGGACGAGTTAAATGAGGATTTAACTGTAGAAATCCCGCCAATTTTGGAGGAGCGTAGGAGGATGGTGGTAGTTGGATAAGCCACTGGTACTCCAGCAGTTAATACCATTAATTGCGCATTAAAATCATGGAAATCTGTAAAGCTTCCTAAGGAAGCAAATCGCATGCAACTTCTCCATTTTGTTTTGTTGATGAAATTTGGGGGAAAAGCTCCACTTCAGGCATCTGTGCATGGCGAGCAAGCTATGAGTTCATGTAGCTGTTTGCAGAAGAGGAAGTTTGTTTTGTGGGAAATTTATAAGGCCGGAGACGTTTTGATGTGACTGAAAGGAGGGTTGAATTGTTGGTTGGTTCGATTTGGATAGTCTTGAAAGCATAAACTCTGTCATCGCTGCAACGCTTCTTTGGAGATAGATCTTGAGGGATTTTGGAATTGAATTTGCAGGCAAGAAACATTCCTTATCCCCTTTATCTTTTTACTTCATTAGATGTTAGAGCGAATACATATATGCAATTTTATTTGAGCTAAGGAAAAAGGTGGGTATGTGATGGTTGGAAGTTATTATTTTTATACTCTTGTTCTGCGAAAATAATTGGTAAAATGGTATGACTGTTGAACTTGAGTATTAAATATTTTATCTGTAATACTGCCCAAATCGTGTTACTTATTAAGACTTGGAATGAACGGTTTTGTTGCATTTTGTCGAAGAGTTTGACCCAGATAATAATGGGTTTTCTGTGCAAATGTTATAATATTGTGCAAAGTTGATTTTGTGTGCATGGGTCATCCTTTACCTGACCGAGATCATGATATATAGATCTGGGTATAAGATGATTCTAGATACTGGTGTTGTTTCTTTCACTTCTGGTCTATGCATTTCATTTGTAAAAACAAAGATGTATTGGGTATACACCTAGGACGAGTTGGTGTTTTTATCTGATGCTTAGGTTATTATAGTTCTCTTTTTGCTCCATCGATTTGACTGTTAAAAGAACAGGACATTTCATTGAGACTTGGAGTTTTCTAGTTACCCAACTTAGCGATTACCCTTATGGGATCTGCAAGAAAGCATTTCCTTGTCACTCCCTCTCTGTAAGATAAACTTGGGTATTAACCTTTCTAACATGGCTCAGTTTGAGTGATTTTATTTTGAACTGGTAACACTTCATGTTAACCTTGGCTGATATATTGATCCTTGTAGCTCTTAGAGAGGTTATTGGGCTTAGTAGCTTGGATTACTCTTGGTTCCGTTATAAATGAGTAGTGACAGTGATTGAGTTGCAAAATGCATCTTTTGTTGTCACCATTTAGCCTTGTGTAGGATGTAAGCTCAACATTAATGTTCCTTTTCTTAGGATATGGAAAGTGCCATAGGTTGTGGTAATGGAATGTTGATTTGTCGAGTCTTCGGCTCACTCCGTTTATAAGGAATTTAATCAGTTGCTACCTTCTTTAATGGTCGACTAGACCAGTTTGAATTAATACTATTGAACAACAAATGAAATTGGGGTTTAGGATTCGGAGGAATAAGTCTAACTTATCTTATATCGGGTATGGAATACCATTTCTTCTTCTTTCAGGAAGCTATCCGGTTCAGATTATATATATATATATATATATATCTATAACCAGCTATAAACTTTAGAAAAGCTCGGTTGGGACTTGGGTCCTGAAGGATAATGATTGGAAAAATGTTGAATGTTTCATGTTTATAAAAAGGGCTGAAAATCCTTATGTGAAACCAAAGGGTCTTGGTTGGTTGACACCCTGGATATGTTTGTTAAGAAATGGCTGCTCCATTATAAGGTGAATAATGGAACTAAAACTTAGTTTGATTCCATTTCTTTAGATCGAATTTTACCGAAGATCCTTTTATTTGTATTATGTGGTTCTTATGTGGTTAAATGAATTACTGCTGGATGATAAAATCAAGTTATAGAGGAATAGTACATACTAGTCATTGTGTCAACCTTGGGAAGTTTAGACTTCTATATATAAGTATAATTAAGATTTGGGGCTGTGTTTTCAGACTCTTATTATAATGGAAAATAGTAAGATATAACTCGAGGGAATGTGTTGTTTAAGAGAATACACAAATCCATGCAAATGAGAAATGATGTCTATAATTAATTTCTGTAAGTTATTAGGAGATATAACTTGAGATATATAATTCTCTTTCCTTATTAGAATATTAACGATTATCACAGGGTATGTTGTTCATGAAGTTATGACGCATAAACTTCATAGAATTTAAGTGATAAGAATACGAGTGTCTAAGCCTGATTCGTTTGACGGGTAATTTAGTACAGCTGAAACCAGTTGGGTTCAGGTACATAGAATGGATAACCTTGCATGCCCAAGGTTATTATTTGTTGAATTATTCGAGCAACCACAATAGTTACAGCCACTTCTAGCTGTGAAGAGGATGATATAAATTCATACCGTGTATGATAGTATTTAATACTTCTATTTAATCTCTGTGGACTACAACTGTATTTACTATAATATGTAGTGTTGCTTAGATGATGCTCATTATTGGATTTGAAGATGTGTATCCGGTTTTCTTAAACTTAATTATGTGAAGTATTATTAAGATACTGTAATTGAGGAATACTCAAAAAGGTAAAAGAAGTTGTACCATTAAGTGCAAACCAAGTTAATGGAGTATGAAGTTTGTTGCATTAATTCATTAAATTGTAAGAATGAGATTATTATTGTTGTATATATTCATTTTAACATTTAATGACATAAATTGATAAATGGGATAATGGACTTTTCTTGCTCAGTTCAGTCGAACTGACCTTGTCTAACCATTGTAGGAAATGAGCGAAGATAACAGGCGTAAAGTAAAGAAACACATTGGTTATCTAATTGAACCATATGCTTACTTTTAAAGGATAAAGATGCGTTCAAATTGTGAATTGATATATATTCTTGTTTATGTTAAGGAAGTTATTTGTTGTCATCAAAGTAAGGGTTTTCTTGTGAAAATCTACTGAGTACTTTTATGATATATTGTAACATGGTAAAGATTCCATGCAATGATTAATAAATACTTTCTTTATGTCGGTGAAAGATTGTTGATGCCTCTCTGCAATCTCTGTAATAAATTCTACTATGTTGTAGTAGTGTCGGTATAAGAATGGCTTTATACTTATGATATTCTATAAAAATTGGATCATTAGACGATTGTAATGGAGGGCTGTTGTAACTCTCTGTTTTAGAAATATAACAACTATCTTTTAGAAATATAAGTTCAATGGATGAATTGTGAAGTTATAAATCAGTAATACAATGGATAGGTTAATGGAAAACACTATGGAGTAGTGTTGATGAATTCTTAATCTAAACTGATTAACTTATGGGAAATTAATATTATTGTTAGCAAGAGGTTGTGATTCCTCACAAGATCAGTTAAAGGTTAAATGCTTGGTAGATGAGAAATCATCTAGGCATGAATCTTGATGGATATGCTTATGTATACATACTTAAGGAATATTCTTCTAACAAAGTTTGAGTAACTATACTAGAGATAAATTAATACGATGAACCTTCTGGATGATAAGGTAAAGTTCAACATATAAGGGTTATGTCTTTAAAACTTGTTGATGTTCCTTTTGGGCAGCACTTAAACCTTTAAGGAAATTAAGTTGAAATGCTCTGTAAAACTAATCCAACTCCCGTAACATGACGAGGAGTTCAACATAATACTTCAAGGTGGAATAATAAATAAGAATAGAACACGGATGTTCTTTGATACTTAAAGCGAACTGTCTTTCCCTAAAATGGGAAACGAAATATAAGATCTATCAAATTACCATCATTCGAAATATGATGTGCTGAACGTCTATGATGGAGTTACTCCAACTAACAAGATGTAATGAAGATAATTCATTAATAATCAGGTTGAACATAAATGCTAAAAGGACCCATAGGATATGGGATATAGTTGGCATAGAATTGTATGGGAGATGATTAAATCCCAGTACTAAACCTCTATGAAACCGTGGGTATGATGCCCAATGCAAGTGATGAGATTGTTGATAGGAACATGCAGATGTGCTCAACATGAGTACTTGCCATCAAATTCACTATGGAAGTTTGGTGTCTACGCTCCTAAAATTTGTGAGTTGAAATCAACCATGATTAAGATATGACAGGTGTAGTCATACAAAGGATAAGCAAATGATCTGATAGCTGGAATTAATAGAATATATCTTTAGATGCCAAGAAATTGGTATAAGGATCCAAGAAAAATGAATATATTGTCCAGGTGATAGTAACTATGCAAATAAACCTAGTCGGGTTTAGGCATTGTTGTAGAAGTCCTCAAGAGAATTGGGATTACTACTGAAACAAGAAACTTAAAATGGATAAGACTCATTTATGGATAAATTAGACCTGGCGAATATATAAATGCTGAAGTAAAACTGAATAACATGATTCTAATAAATAGAATAAGTGTTATTGAAAGGAGGATAACGGGAATGACTCCGTATGTCCCTAATGATGAGTGATTATGTGGCTTGCATGATTGCTTATAGGAGTAAGAATAACATTAATGGTTATTACTCCTTGATAATGTTTGGCATTATTTTATTCGGTTGAATTTGAATCTTTAGTAACAACAAGATTGGGAATTTAGATCTAAAGAGTGATCTATCTTATGTTTGGAACATATAGGTAGAAATGAGTATTATTGGAACTGCATTTAACCTATCATGATATTATGGGACAGGACTCTAGTTTCGCTTCACTAAGTAATGAAGACATGGGAACTAGAACAAATTGTCTTGTTTAATTTATTAAGGTACCATGTCTCATTTTTAGACTCTTGATAGGGAAAATCACTACTGCCATTACGTGATCGTATCCATTTAATGACATTGGTTGTTATTTGAATACTGCCACATAACAACTATACTGAGTTTCCTTATCAAGATCTTAAAATGTGGTTTGGTATTGCTTAAGTACAAGCTTGTTAAAGTTACAAGGGCAGATGAAACCCCACGGGTTGGTACCCCGATGCCAACATATGATGGCTACGGGAAGGGAAGCAATCTAGTAATGATGTGAATCGTTACAAAGACATTTGCTTTCCCATAGGCATCATAGGATGACATCGAGGTACAACTACATGTAGGTTAATCCGAACTTGTACCAGACAGACTCAGAGCATTTATGCATCAATGACTACAAATCCATATAACTAAACAAGTGAATAAGGTGAGATGACAAGATTCCAATGGTGAGTGTGCCGTCATGGAATCGAGCATGGGATACATGACTTAGAAACCTTGTGCAAGGTAGTATAACTGCTGATTTTTTGGATTGAGGGTAAATTGAGGGTGTTTGAAAGGACCCACATCCTTGTACACATGAGGATTTTTGAGAGGATCCACAACCTGGTTACAATGAAGGGGACCACTCATTAGGAACCCAATTGAAGCAACCATGAAACCGAAGTGAAGATGCAGCGACCGTCGACAACGACCGCAGCGAGTGGGACAATTTAGAGCAGCTACCAGCGTCGGCAGCGAGAGGAGCAGCCACCAGGATCAGCAGCAAGCGGAGCAGCCACAAGTGTCAGCAGCGAGAGGAGCAGCCACGACCGCAGCGAGAGGAGCAGCAACAGTGAGCGGAGCAGCCACCAGCGTCAGCAGCGAGAGGAGAAGGAGCCACCAGCGTCGACAACGAGAGGAGCAGCCACCAGCGTCAGCAGTGAGGAGTAATCACCAGTGTCAGCACGAGCAGAGATGCCGCCTCTAGCGGCGAAACCACCTCCGAGGAGGATCGTGCCTCGGGGGGATTTGAAACCGGGTGGGCAAGCACACAACCATGTGACTTGACCGCACCACTCCCACCCCATCGGCGAGTGCTTGCTGATTACATTGTTGAGATTTCACCATTATCTAAGCTGTGAGATGCCTGTGGATTTCATAGGTGGAACCCATGTACACACTTAGGGGTTATCACTTATATATCATATCCTGTTAAAGGAGAACCAAAGGGATACATTTTATGTATGGCTTGTAAAGAGCATTGAGGGAGAACGAGTAAAGTTCAGTATTCTCTCATATAGCTGCACATGGTTCATGATAGTTATCGGAAATGGATTGCATTAAGACTTATGTTGGATTTAAATATATGGGTATTTAAATCAGCTACATGAGGTAAATAAAAAAAAAAATCTCTAAGATTGAAGTGACAAAAGTGGATGTTACACATAAGAGGATTTTCGTCCTCAAGTGGAAAGGTATTGAGCAACTTGCCCAAAAAACCAATTGTAGATGTAAATGTGCCAAAGATGATTTGCAAATGAAGTCCTTCAATCCCTTTTATACTCCTTGCTTGGCGCCAAAGGCCAATTAGAAGAGGATTGACCTTTAAGGTTCACTTTATCTTTTGATTGCTTCTTTAATCTCTCCAAACCTAGCCGACCTGCCTCCTAAAGGAAAACACTAAAAGAAAACATTAAATCTACTAAAAGAAAACTGCAATAAAATGGAATTCCTTCCTTGTTCAATTATTCTCTATGTTGCGGGATACAAATACGGTTATGAGTTCGGATACAAGTTCGATACGTGGATACATCAATTTAAAAAACCCTTGGGTATGATGCGTCTTGGATATGTCTCGTACATATATATATTAAAAATTAATATATATATATATATATATACTCATTTTACTCATTTTTTAGTCCATAAAATACTGAAATAGTAATACAAAACTTGAATCAATGTTCAAAACATTCAATATACTATGTAATTATAAATTTAGAAATTAATTGTTAATTATTAATAAATAATAAAAATATACTTTAAAAACTAAAACTATATAATAATCAAATCATTAATAATACATATTAAATAATAATGCAAATTTATAAACTTAATTAACAATGTAATAATTAAAAAATCAAAAATAAACTTAACAATAAAAACTTAATTAAACATAATAATAATAAAAAGTTAAAACTTTATTAAAAACATAACAATAAATATTTTAGGTAAAACTTAACAATAAAACTAAAAACTTTATTAACAAATTTACAGTAAAGAAATTAATAGTTAAAAGTTAAAAATTGAATAATAATAATAAGTTGAAAATTTATTTAAACTCTCTCAACCAGGCCCGACCAAGGCAAATGGTATGGAAGCAAAGAACGATAGAGGTGGAATCGTGGCTCCTGGCGGTGAGCCGAGAAGAATCGTGGCTCCTTGGTGGCGGCTGGAAGAATCGTGAGGCTTCCTTTCACTCACCTCAGCAGATCCCACTTTCGGCTCGACATTTCCCGACTCCTCACACAAAGAAACAATGACCATTGAAAAAAAAAAATTTAGATTTTTTTGCCCCTACCAATTTTAACAAATTTTTGCTTGGATTCTTGGTGGATACATGAGGGTTAAATCCTGGGTTCGTCCGGGTATGTCCAAACGCGTGCCCATGGCGAACCCTAAGCGAACCCCACATACTCTGTACATATCCGTACTCAAACCACGACGTATCATACCTTTGGATACGTATTAGGCGAGGTTCGGGGCTCGAGATGAACCCTAACATCATAGATTCATCATAGATTATTCTTCTTTGCCACGGAAAGGGAATGGCAAGAAGTCCACATTTAGGCCTTATTTCAAAAAGGGGATATTATAGTCCTCCCTTCCCGAAATTGCTTGTCCCCAAGCAATTGCAAACTCAATTGATCTGAAAACTTGATTTCTTCTTTCTTTCCATCATGTAATTCCACATCCCCAAATGAAGTAGGAAGTGGCTTCCTTGATAAGGCATCCGCTACCACATTGTGTTTTCCCTTGACATATTCAATATTGAAATCATATGCTTGGAGTCTACTCACCCATTTTTGTTGCCGGTCATTTAATTCTTTTTGATGAAGAAAGAATCTCAAGCTATTGTGGTCGGTTTTGACCACAAACCTTCCACAAATCAAGTATTGTTGGAACTTGGTCAATGCATGCATGATGGCCAACATTTCCTTGTCATAGATAGAGAACCTTTTCTCATGATCCTTCAATTTCCGGCTCTCAAATGCAATGGGATGCTTGTCTTGTATCAAAGCAGCCCCTATACCTTCACCAAAAGCATCATATTCAAGTAAAAAGGAATAAAAATATGGAACAACAAGTACGAGGAAAGAACACAACACCTTTTTCAATTCTTCAAAACTACTTGGGCTGTTTTTGACCAGCTGAAAGCTCCTTTTCTTGTTAGAGAAGTCAATGGGACTGCAAGTTGGGAAAACCCCTTCACAAATCTCTGGTAGTAAGAACATAAACCCAAAAATCCTCTCAATTGTGTGATGTTGGGTGGGGTTGGCCAATCCATGACGGTTTGGATCGTAGTTAGAAGACTCGGCGAGTACTGGCTGAGTTGGCGAGTACTCGCCAAAGAAAACTACAAATGAGTACTCGCTGAAAAAACTCGCCAAAAAGGACTCGCCGAGTTTTGCTGAGTTTTTGCTGAGTTTTGGCGAGTAAATTCATATTAATTGGTAGTGATATTTTACAAGTAATAAAATTGCCCCTATTACAATACAATTGCCAACAAAATGAAAGACGACATTGCTTGCAACAATGTTTTCTTTCAACCCGAGGCTTGAATTTTCCTTTGGCTTGAGTTTATCTCTTAGGATTGAATTAATGCTTCACCATTCGTCCAAGATTATTGTAGTTAGTATCCTCCTTTTAGTACTATTATTATGTTACAAATCTTTGTATTGAATCCTTGGCCAAGGCTCTTTCCTAGCTAGTCTTGCGGGATTCTCTAAATCTTATGGAAATTTATAAGTGTTTTTTTGTGGAATCTATTGCCTTCTCTAATGCAGTGCCTATATAGAATGTAATGATCTTGTAAGTGGTTGACTTTCCCATGTGGTAAAGCACGATATTTGAAAACCCGAGGTGAGATCCATTGAGTTATGTTGAAATTTCCTGTATGCAATAGTAAAAACAATTATGTTGGAGTCATCAAAATCGTTCATACAAAAACAAAAGCTCGTAATTTAGAAACTACCTCCTGATATTATAACAATGCGGGTAAAAGTTATCGGTGGACTTTTGTATTGCATGATGATGCGATTTTGTATTGTATTTGTATTCAAATTAATAGAAAACACTTTTGCAACATTTTATGGACTCATTTGATACATTTTGTAGCTATATTTTGCTTAAAATTTATGTTTTAAAGAAATTTGTATATTTTTTAAGTTGCCAAGTATTCCCAAGTATTTGCCGAGTATGAGTATGCGAACTATGGTTTGGATCTTGTGTTGGTCCACATGAACCCCACGTGCATTGATAACATGCCCCAAGTACAAAATTTCAACCATTCCAAACTCACATTTTGATTTCTTTGCATAGAGTGACTGCTGTTCTAAAATTTCCAGCACCTTATCCAAGTGTTGGAGATGCTCTTCCCATGTTTTGTTATATACCAAAATGTCATCAAAGAAAACTAACACAAATTTCCTCAAATACTTACCAAAAATGTGATTCATGCATGATTGGAAAGTGGCTGGGGCATTGGTTAACCCAAATGGCATGACAAGAAACTCAAAATGCCCAAAGTGACACCTAAAAGCGGTCTTGTGCACATCTTCCTCTCTCACCCTTATTTGGTGGTACCCGGATCTCAAATCAATTTTAGAGAAGTAAACCGCTCCATGTAGCTCATCCATTAGCTCATCAATTCTTGGGATTGGGTACTTATTCTTGATTGTCCTCTTGTTCAATATCCGGTAGTCCACACACATCCTTAGGGTGTCATCCTTCTTCACAAGCACCACGGAAGAAGCAAATGGGCTGGAACTAGGCCTAATCAACCCCATTTCCAACAATTCTTTGATGGTTCTTTCAATTTCTTCCTTGTAGATTCTTGGGTGACGGTAAAGAGTAGTTATTACGGTTTGGTGCCCAATTCTAACTCAATAACATGTTGGAATCCTCTATCTGGTGGCAGCCCATGAGGTAATTCATTGAAAACTTTGGCATGCTTGTTAAGTATGGGCTGAATATCATCATGAAAAGATTGTTGAATGGAAATAGAAGAATTAGATCTTACCAAGCAATGAGCAGCCCATGCAACCTGCCCTCTTTTGAAAGTCCTTTCCATGCTCTTGGCGGTCACAACTTGAGGAGTTCTACCTTTCATACCATGTAGCACAACCTCATTGCCTTCTACCTTAAATTTCAGCTCCATGCTTTGGTAATTTTGAGTGAATTCACCCAAGGAATGTAGCCATTGAACACCCAACACTAAATCGGTTTCACCAATACCAATGACATAGAAATCATCTCTTACCTTGTGTCCTCCCAAAGAGAGTGTGAGATGAGATATTCTTTTGGTGCATGGAAGTATGAAGCCATCCGCCACCGTAATATTGAAACCCTTGAATTTTTCAGCTTTCAACTTCAACCTTTTACCAAACTTTAATCAACAAAGTTATGTGTAGCTCCACTATCAATCAAAACCGTGACCCCTTGTCCTTGTAGATCACCCTTGACCCGGAATGGATGATATCTAGGTGCACTAGACAAGGTAGCAAGCCTGCCATCTAATTTTTCCAGATCCTCTTCCGGAACACTATCATGCTTGGCTTTATCAACATTATCTTCATCATCCTCACAATTTGAAAATACTTCATTATAATACACTTTACCCTTACTTAAACAACGGTGTCCAGGAGTCAATGAATCCTAGCACGAGAAGCACAAATTCTTCTTTCGTAGCTGATTTCTAGACTCTTCTTCATTGCTGGTTTTCGGCAGCTCCTTGGGAATAATAGGCATCCTTAGAAAGGGCTTCCTTGGCTGATCCAAGGAAGTGTTTCTAGGCTGTCCCAATGATCTATTTGGCTGTCCTTCACTCGAATTACCCTTGAGATGTCTGCTGATCACTGCTGTTTTTGGGGCAGCACCTTCAAGGTCCAAAGCCTTCTTGATTGCCTCTTGAAGTGACAAAGGATCAAAGGCCCTAACCAAACCCTTGAGTGGTTTGGTCAAACCCTCAATGAAAAGAACCACAAGTTTCTGTCCGTGACATCAATAATCATGACAGAAAGTCTTTGAAACTCAGCCACATACTCATCCACTGTGCCCTGTTGTCTCAATTGTGCAAGTTCCCGAAAGTGAACTTCCGGGTCAACTCTATCGAATATATCCATGAGCCTTTTACAAAACTCATCATAGGAATGGATCTCATTCTGCCCTTGTCACCGATCCATGGAACCACCACTCATGATGTAAAGCTTTTGCAATCCTTCTTCTTGATGTCTCTAATCCAAATCAACAAGCAAGTCTTCAAGAGATGTCTTCAATTCACCCACATGGAGAGTTTTCGTTCTCCACCAAGCCACAAGGAAGGTTTCCGTCTTCCTTGGATGCCACACAAGAGGGTTTTCATCCTCAAGTGGAAAGGTATTGAGCAACTTGCCCAAAAAACCAATTGTAGATGTAAATGCGCCAAAGATGAGTTGCAAATGAAGTCCTTCAATCCCTTTTATACTCCTTGCTTGGCGCCAAAGGCCAATTAGAAGAGGACCGACCTCTTAAGCTTCACTTTATCTTTTGATTGCTTCTTTAATCTCTCCAAACCCAGCCGACCTGCCTCCTAAAGGAAAACACTAAAAGAAAACATTAAATCTAATAAAAGAAAACTGAAATAAAATGCAATTCCTTCCCTTGTTCAATTATTCTTCTTTGCCATGGAAAGGGAATGGCAAGAAGTCCACATTTAGGCCTCATTTGAAAAGGGGACATTACATCTTTACACTTTGTTTCTTTTAACGATGTAGGTTCTGCAATTGTTTAAGAAAATGTGATTGTAATCCATAGGTATGAACTTAGCCTTTAACTTTGTCACCAATCGATCCTAACTCTTGATCTTGTCTTTTCCTTGATGTACTTTCTCGGGCCTATATGTAATACGAAAAGCCACTAATGAAAAGATGAGCAAGATATGTGAGGTGAGATGGTAGGAAAAGCCGCTCATATTGAGATGATAGGAACAATCACTCAATCAAAGGCACTGACTTGGAAGTTAGAAGAGCATGGACAATTTTCTTATCTCATTGTGAAAGGATTTTCCCAACGGGAGGGAATAAATGAGAAACCAAAGGGAATGGATGAGTTGGTTGTTACTCCTATGGGGAGATGGTTAGTTCTCCTACCACTTTGTGGAGATGGTTATTTCTCCCTCGATTCAAAAATCGCCAAAAATCGCCGATAAATCGCGTTCAGCCTGCAAAACGATTAAACTTACTAAAAATCGCGATTTTCGAAATCTGATAAATCGCGGTCAAAAACCCTCGAAAATCGTTGAAAATCGCGGCTAAAATCGAAAAAAACGCGGCTAGGGTATAAGACGAAAATAAAGTAAATCGATTTGTTTTTTATGTTGTTTTCTCTTTCCACGGGCTACAGTCGACGCGTGAGGGCACGCAAATACAGCGCGTATTTTTTACCAGTTCGTGTGCATTTCTTACCAGTTCGTGCGCGTTTTTTACTAGTTCGTGCTCGTTTTTACCTGTTCGTGCTCGTTTTTACCAGTTCGTGCTCGTTTTTACCTGTTCGTGCGCGTTTTATACCTGTTCGTCTGCGTTTTTTACCTGTTCGTGGCGATTTAGTTCGTGGCATTTTGAGTTTTAATACAGAGATATATATTATATATTATTGTTATAAAGTATAAACAGATCATAATTTATAACATTTAACAATGATGTATAACAGTAACAATAATATAATTTATAACAGTAATATATTTCGTAACAGTAATATACTTTGTACTCTCTTTTTTGGTCAAAACTTAATCGAAAATATGCATATGGGCCTATGGCATTCTATAGAGTCACTTCTCGCATCATTTAACATTGTTTTTACATTTAATTTAAGTATATTTTATGAATTTAAATGTTTTTAAAAGTAGCGATAAAGTTGCCGATTTTTGCCGATTTTTTGCCGATTCCCGATTTTCGATTCAAAATTTGTCCTGCCAATTAATCCCGATTTACGATTTTTTGAACTATGATTTCTCTTATTGCGCAGTTGGTTGTTAATCCTATAGAGATGATGACTCAGTTGCTTCTTTTCATAGTAGCTCAGTTTTGTTGGAGGGTATCTCAAAGTGCTTTCATGAACGGAGTTTGGACGAGGAGGTTTATATGTTGCTGTTTGAATCTTTTCAGTTACATGATCGAGATCATCTAGATTGCAGATTGACAGTGTTTCTGCATGGACTCAAGTTGGCTCAACAAGCCTAGTACACTAACAAATCAAAATCTCCAAGTTTCTGATTTCACAACTCCGGAGATTGGGTTGGCCTTCTCAATGAATCACTCAACGAACACTTGATGGACAACCTGTTGTATCTTATGTTGACACGACCGAATCTTCTATCTTTTTTTCCGGTCGTTATCTACACCAAAACTCCTGCATTGGACAGCAATAAAACATCAGAGGACTGCAACTTTCAGTGTAATATCTAAGAAGTAGTTTGTAGATTTAATGACTAAACTTCTTGGTTTTATTGTATTTGTAAACTTTTTGGGAAAAACATGCTGCCTCCAGTTTAGTTTTTAAGGGGGCATATCAAAATATATTAGGTATATTAGTTAATACTTAACAAACTATTAGTTATCTACTAACTAATGTTCAGTTGTAACCTCCTCAACTATATTGTAACTAATTCCAACATAATAAAATGACGGACACAAACTCTGAAGTGTGCATTCCAGTTCTGCTTCATTCTTTCTTTGTTCACATTTTCTAATAGAGAGGTGTTGCTCATCTTGGCACAAAAATACTGCTAAGGTGCCCCAGAAAAGTAGCTCTCGGCGATGGGGATATGCCCCTGCTCGCATGGATCTGCTATTTTGTGACTGCTTACTCATCCGCGAGGACAAGCACACATTACGGGTTGCTTTGCTACCTTGGAAGTTTCTTTGGCCTTGGATGTTAGGAACAGTTATGTAGGGAGTACTTTGCTTTCTCAAGGATTACCCAACCTGCCCCTTTTAGCCCTAGACACTCCCGATGAGCATTCTTAGATCTCGTCTTGGCCCTTTCATACTGATAGATGATGACAAAGTCAGTTCCTTTATTCTGAACACTGTCAAAGATTTTTGATGAGGCTACCATGCAATCTCTCTAACTTTCATTGCCCCATCCTATTTGTGGGGTTCTTGTTCTTGCTTGCCCCACACAACTATTAATATTGGTACCCCAACCCCATGGGTTGGGACTTCATTACTTTCTGTGCTTTTGTTCTTTTGTTTGGTTAGTTCTTGTTCCTAGGATCCTTTTACTGAAGCACTTGCTATTTTAATTGAATGAATTCTCAAATCACATTGACCTACTTTTGGTCATCTTTGGACATTAATTTAATCCACAAAAAAATCCGTACACTTTTCCATAATTTCAATAATTTTTAAGAAATTCGAAGAACGAGAAAGTAGTAGTGCCATTCCAGAAATTTGGATTGACAAAACAGAATCTATGGATCGGTACACACTTTCTTTAGATAAGACTTAAATTCAAGTATTCAACCCAACCTCCTATATCCCATCTAGATAAACCCAATAACTAAGTTGAAGATCTACTGCAACAAACCAGGTCATGGAAGTACATCAACAATGCCAACTAGACAGGCAAAAATCTGAGAGAGCACAAGACTTTGAGTAACAACAGGTGCTACACACTCCCTATTTTAATGGGGTAAATGATCCACTTTTGCCTCAACAAAATGTCGGGGTTCAAGAAGGGCAACAAATAGAGCAGGGAACAATAATAATGGCAATTCTAGAGTGAAGAATACAGGAAAGGGTGATACCGGAGAAAATCAATTAGAGCTGCAACAAGATGCATCAAAGATGAAACATGAAGTGCAGTAAGTTTGATTAGTGGGAAAACATAGTTTTTCTGTAGAACCCTCAATCTTAGACTTTGTCAAAGAGAAGACAACTAGCCAAATTTTTAGTAGCTGCTTCTAGCAATCAATGTAACAGCAGAGTGTCAGTGCAATCCCGAAGACTTCCATCAATAGATGCTACAATCCAAGTTCCATCATAGGTTGTTTGAGCAAAGGGGAGTTGCTAATTGTAAATGAGGCTTTGTTGCTCAAGATGTCAATCATGATTTGCAGACAGGCAAGACCAAAAAATTGACATGAATCTAGTCTGAACACAGAAGCAATTAGAGGTATACCAAGGCTGCATCGAGATTCTTTAAGACAAACTTAAAGCATATATTAGCCTCAAATGTTTCATTACAAGGCTTGGACGAGGTGGGAAAATTCAGGTCTTATTGCAAGCTACAGTACCGATTCACCACCCTCCCCCAACCAGTACTGGTTCATTTCGATCCTAGTTTGGGGCTGGGTGCGATTCGCCATGTGCACTTCTGGGATGCTTCTGGTACAAATGGGTTCTTTTGCTGAAGAATGCAGGGCGAAACCACAAGTTTTGCCTTTTTTATTATAATGATGTTGATGCTGATGCTCTCGAGGAAGAGAAATGTGATGATGAATACTTATTTTGATTTAATAATTACTATTTGTCATGATATTTGCCATTTAGTTAGCATAATCAATTTATCAGCAGGTTTTGTGGTTATTTATATTCTATGCATGCACTATGTTGTTAATTCCTGTTTATTAGAATATGTATGTTTTATATTCTTAAAATATTTTTGTACAGCCGTACCTAAGTCATACCCAGGGCTTAAAAATTGCCGAACCTGATTTTCTGTACCTGAAACGAATTGGTGACTTATATAGCAAGGTCATAATTGACTTTGTTAGTGAAAATTTGCCATATAAAAACACAAGACAATGAACCAAATTTGTGTGAAAAGAATGCTTGCAGGAGCCTCAGGAAACTGGCACCAGATTAGGTTGCATTTCTTGGAGTAGGCCGAACTCCAAGAATTCAAACAAAGCCTTGCTACATGATGGAACAATTTGCACAAAAGGAATTGGCTTTTAGAGACAAGATTGTTGTCAGAGATGGAATGGTTGGAGCTTGGAACTAACCACTAATGAGAAGCATCTAATAAATATAAAAGCTTTCCATTAGCTTCATAAGAGTATTTGAAGCTTTAATCCAGGAAGACAGGTAAAGCTATAAACTTCCACAAATTAACTAACAATATCTAAATATTCACTACCAAAATAACGCAGGTTGAGTAGTGGCTATAAGATGCAGACAAACTAACGTGATAAGAATATTTCAAAACTTTAATCCAGTAAGAAAGGTAAAGTCATAAACAGCCCCCAATCACTGATAATTCCAACTATTTTCTACCAAAATAAAGCTGGATGAGCAGTGGCTAATCGTAAAAGCCAGGTCCAAACTAACAACCATTGAAGAAGTATAAACAATTGTTGCTTGTTTGGACCTATATATTAGAAGAGTTTGGAGCTTAGGAGAAACTAATCAAGGTTGATTTGGTTGCAATGATGACAGACTCATTCATAAAGCTCTTTCCTTAGGTCCCTCCGATTCAATTGCATCGATATTGTCAGCCTTCTGTGCAAACCTTTCCGTTGAAGGAACCTCAGCTTATTCAGATTTGCAGGGCCTAACCATATATCTTGCAGTTTAAAAAGGTTTGTAATAGTTTCAAAAGTTTAATAGCTTTTAAATTTCACTTACCTTGAAAATGGGAAGTTTTTGGACTGGATTGATGTCGGGTAGACTGTCCGAAACTAGTTAATTTTTCCAGTCTTAGTTGAATCATTGTTTGGTTCATTGCCTACCGTGTAAATAAGTTGATTGTATGTCAATTTCAAATCAAGTTATCTGGATCATGAAATGGATTACTCTCTCCTTCCCATTTTGTTTTGGATGATACAATTACAATAGTTGACAGGGAATCGGAGCAGTGTGCCAATGTTTCTGCACCCTTGTGTATTCCTTTTCGTGGATAATGTAACTATAAAAGATGATGGGACTTTGATAAACTATACCATGCCTTGTTCTCTGATGATATGATTGGTTGAGCCATTGCAAATAATGAACATAAATAAGACTGACAACAAGGCTCATGAAGTCATAGCATGACATGAACCTCTTGAAGTCATGCAATGCTGCGAATCTCATCTATTTCATTAATACCTGTAGCAAAAATTTCTTTATACATGGATTAACCATTGGCCCAACTTTGCAGGTAGGCAGGAATAATCCCTAGGAAATCTTTAACTTTTCTCAAGACATGCTAGACAAAAAGACATGTAAATTGGAATGAGGAAACAAACAATGAGATGCAGCAAGGAAGAATCAACTTTTAGTTTGAGGAGAAAGAATGCAAAATATGGCAATTAGGTGGAATTGGGTGAACAGTAAATTGTAGATGATGGTTACTTCCTTTTGTAGCCTACATGGAGGGCCTCTTCATGTTGGTTTGAATATCATGAATTAGTATGTCTTATTTTCCAAGTGATTTTATCTTCAACATCTAAGGAAAGATACTCATTTTAAAGATAGAATTTAAAAAACCCCAAGCACTTAACCAGGCTTTATGTGTCTGTTGTTCCCAATTAATGTTATGTTTGACTCCTTGAGCAATCAATGCTGGTATCCATCTATTTAGTTAAATGTAGTTTTAGATGGCTTCATATAGATATTTTGCAAGTCCACGTGCTCAAGAAAATTGGCTTAAAATCAGCATAGGAAAATATTTACAATAAAAGTGTGTGCATCTCACATCCAATCAGATGTTGCTCTATGTTTCCATTTTATAAATTTGGGACGATTCTTATGCAATTTCTACAAATTCGAGCTTACTTTATAGACAAGTTAGACATCATAACTGCTGCTTCATTCTCAACTTAGGTGACTCACATATACCATATGCAAACGAGTGACATTTTACTTTCGTCTACACAAGCATCTCACTTTGTAGCGTTTCCAAAAAGAGCAGGTCTCATACGAGGTGATAAGGGTCACGTGACTAATTGTCTTTGTATGCAAAGCTAAGAAAGGTCTATAGAATATCCTCTTTCTCTTCTCGATAATATAAATTAGGATAAGAAGGGGACCATTCTAGGGCCACACACAAGAGGGTTGTAAGATGCTAGAGCTGTGGATCTAGAAGATGGTAGTCCACTCTCTATCAAAGGTGTAGGGTTCCAAAGCCTAAGTCTAGGATAAGGGGTGGCATCTTACTAATATCCTAATTGTATGCAGGTTGTAAAGATTGTAAACAAGATGAAGATGTATATGCTAGGGTTGTAAACATGGGTTGTAAAGATTGATAGGTTGTAAAGCCCAAAGGGCAGATTGTAAGGTAAGGATTGATAGATAATAATGCAATAGATTAAGAATATGCTACTCTATTCTAACCTATATGCATGACCAATCAAACAATCAATTACATTTGAAATACCATAAAGGAAAAGAGTGGTTAGAGATAAGATAAGATAATTTTATTAAATGTCCAACAAGTGACCACAGAAAGTAGGTCAATGGGACTGCAACATACAAAGCAAATCAGAACCAGCAGAGAAAGCCCAAAACGGGTCTCCGAGAACAACAAAAGAAGAAGAAAGAGAGTACGAAGAAGAAGAAAGGGAGGTGGAGGGAAAAGCCTCGACACCAACCCTCAAGACTGTCGCCTAATGCTAGTTGGAAAGAAACTGGTGATGTGCTAATGTCTGGTGTTTGGAATTGGAAGCTGTCTGAGACGCCTATGATCCGTGGAGAGTCGAGCTCTCTGGATGAGCCTGGTGGTTTGACGCCTATGAGAAGGGGCCCTAAGACGGGTCTGAGTCCATAGAACTCTGACTTGGGAAGAAACACCTCTAGTTCTGACATATCTGGAATGGGGTCCCCACTAGGATCAAGTCTCCGCTTGGTGCCCCTCTCACCCGGGAGCACATCAAAGAAAGATGTGATCCGTCTAGTAGTAGTCTCCCTGGAAGGTGGATGGAGGACCCCGTCACGAAGCTTAAGAGCTTCCTGTAGATAGAGAGTGAGACACCTCTGATCATAATACCTAAAGAAGGTAATGAACATTGGGCGTTCACGAAAAGACAGTGAAACCTCCCTCTGATCTCATAGTAGATGGGGCATCGGAAAATGAAGTGTTCCTCAGTCTCAACCTCCTGGAGGGAGCAAAGCTGGCAGATCCTCTCGGCCCGATCCAACTGGTGATCGCTCTCAACCCGAAGCCTGTGAGAGCCAACTCTGAACTGGCCCAGGGAGATGCAAAGGGCATGCATCCAGTGCCGGGAGATATAGGTGGGTCGAATGATGAGTCCATTGTTGACTTCGAGGAAGTGATTGGCGTAGAAGGCCATCTTCGGGCGTAGCTCATCACGGGGGTTGATCCAAGTAGTCTGGATGAATTGTCGGTATATATCATCTCTGATGATTCTGTGCAGGTCCTGCTTGCTCGGAAGGAGATGAGCAGGAGCATCCATGGAGTACCTGAAAGGGGGGAGACGATCCATGTTGATCCCAATGGATCCAAGGAGACGAGAGACCCCGGCATACCAGCAGCGAACATGGCCACTATGGTCAAGAATGGCCTCAAAAGAATGGTAAGCAAGGTAGATGTACCTGTCTCTGCCTGTGGAAGAAACGGAAGTCCCTGGATACGATGCAAGAGTGAGACGAGGCCAAAGATGACCTCTAGTCTGAAAGGGCGAGCACCAAACTCGACAAGGATAATATTATGAGGGATAATCTCTTTACACCTGATGATCCATCTGAGCATAAGGATATGAACTCGCTCAACAGAAGCCCAATCAGACTCGAGCAGGGAGGGACCCCAAGCCTCAGAACCATAGAGAACTGTGGGTCTCACAAGAGAGTCCGAGAGAGACATCTTGGACAAAGTGTCCTGAAAATGATGATGGAAGCACTGTCTCTCCAAGATCGCAAGGGAGCCATACCCCTTGTTGATGCGGGGTTGAATAGCCGGGCGTAGACTGAAGTAAGGACTAGAGAAGAGAACCCCCAGATAGGTGTAGGAGTTGGTGATTTCCAACTCCTCCCCTCGTAGAAGAAATGAAAGTCGAGGTCTTCAGCGCATTAAAAACCATAACCTTGGTTTTACCCAGTTGACTGTAAGTTGTCTATGATCACAGAAGAGGGCTAATGCGTCGAGCTGTCTCTGTAACCCCTCCGCAGAAGAAGCCAAAAGGACCACATCATCCGTGAAGAGAAGGATGTAGATCAAAACTTGGTGAAGAAGACAACCGTCACCGTCCTGTATGTGATCCGGAGAAAATCCTCCAACTCATCAATATAAATACCAAACAGAGTAGGAGAGAGGGGGCAGCCTTGTTTGACTCGATGGTGCTCCTGATGAAGTCAAAAAGCCCAACAGGTATGCGAAGGTGACCCAAGACCTCCTCATACAGCCGAGTGATGGCGACAAGAAGGGTTTGAAATGCCAATGTCTCTAAACCTACGGAAAAGGGCCTCCCATGAACAGAGTCAAAGGCTTTCTAAAAGTCAACAAAACAACAGAAGACTCTGGACAAATGACGGTGACTTGATTCCTCAATAATAGCATGGAGGATGAGAATGTGATTAGTAGTTTGGTACCCTACCCCGAAACCCGCCATCGCCGGCTCCGGCTCCACATCGGTTGCTCAAGAAACTCGGATAGCTGCAAATGGAGAGCAGTGGCGTACAATTTGGAGAAAGTATGACCCACCATAATTGTCTTGTAATTATTAGGGTCAGAGGTAGGACCGGACTTGTGGATAGGGTGGATAATATGGTGGGACCAAGAATGTGGGAAGCCAGTGCACACCACCTGATTGAAAAGGTCTACCAAATAGTTGTTGATGGTGCTGATCCCATGCTTGAAGAACTCTTCTGAAAACCTTCCTCATCTCGTTGCTTTACTGCAATTCAACACCGATATGGCCTTCTTAACATTTGTGTAGGTGAAAATGTGGCATGTGGAGGGTGGGGACACAACTTGGGTCTGGGGTTGACCAGGGATATCATACAGGGTGGAGGTGTGGGTGAACATAGTGTGGGGGTCAAGATCCAGGGGTAAGGGGAGCACCGGGGAATGATGGTATGCCAAAAGCGTTTGGGGGAATGCAGAAGTGAAGTGTGGAGATCCCTTCTTCTATGGGCAATGAAGGTACGCTTCTTGTGGCAGAGGAGATTGCGATAGGCAATTTTGAGGGAGGGAAAGGATGGAAGGTCATGGGTAAAGGCCAAACGGAGTTGGCGGTGAAGGGATTTGCAGTCGTCATCATACCATTGGTTCATGGGGCATGTCCTCGTACCAAAGGGCCGGAGGTGGAATGGGGGTAGGAAAGCAAGGCTGCATCATGGATAGTGGTGGCAAGAAGGTCATACATCCTGTCAATAGGTAGCGAAGTAAAAAGTGATAGAGGGGGGAGAAGCTGACGAAGATGGAAGGAGAAGGTCGCGGGGTCACCCTCATCAAGTCTCAGAGTGGTACGAGGTGGGCAGTGGCGAGGGCTAGGGGCCGGGAGGTGGTTTCCAAGGAGAAGGAGAGGGCCGCATGGTCAACAAGGGGAATGGGGGAGATGGAAAAGTGGTGGATGAATGGAAGAAGGTCAGGGGTAGTCATGACGTAATCAACTACACTAGCGCCACCACAGTGGGGTCTGCAGGTGAAGAACTGAGATTCGGGAAACAAGATATACCATTAAGGATCAACAGGTCATGAGATTCCCCCATCTGTAAAAGGTGTCGGCCATATGTCGTCAAGGGCCCTGCCACATCATCAGACTCTCTTTGAAGACCAATAGAACCCGGGTCCACCTCTGAGGTACAAAGAGCATCAACAAGTCCTATCATGCAGTGGAACTTGGAAGTTTTTGGTATGACGAGCGTTGAAATCACCCAAAAGGATGACCTCACCAACCGTGGAAAAGGCGAGAAATACCAAAGAAAAAGGTCAAAGTAGGGGTCCCCATCCTGGGCCAGTCCCAATGGCAAAGGGAGAAGAGATGGGAGGGAAATAACACACTGCAATAAAAATGTCTCGGGTAAGGTGTGGGGTCCACCTAACCTTGATCCATAGAAAACGGGAAAACTCGTCCTCAGCCGCCACATAAATCTTGCCCCGAAGAGTGTCCCTAACCAAACAACCGACTCCACCAGAACCCCTAACTCCACCAGAGCTCCTAGTATCCTGCCTGCAAACAGAGAGCCAGTAGTACCCCCTAAGGTTCGAGAGAGGACGAACGGGGCTCTCATGTGTTTTCGTAACAAAAAGGAGATCAGAGTGTCCCAATGCATCTCGTAGGAGACCGGGTGAAGACTAAGTAAGACCCGTTTCCATTCCAACATGAAATGGAAATGCCCCTGCAATGATGCCTCTCCCAGCGGGACCGTCATTTGGACCTGAGGCCCAACCAGGAGGGAAAGTGTCTCGAACCACTGGTCTGAGGTTCGAATCACCGCCCATTTACCTGCCTTCCTGGCTACCATAACAACTTCCCAGGACTGTTTGAGCTCTGCCACCTGGGCTCTAGTGAGGTCTTCATCAAGGAAGATCTTATCTGGAAGTGAGAATAGTTTCTGTTTAGCCCTGAGGGCCCGAAGTCTATCATTAGCTGATTTGAAACGAAGGAAGAGGGTGGAATCGAGGCAAGCCATGCTCTGTCAATTTGCACCTCTGGCAGCCCCAACTTGTTGGTGATGAAATCAGATGCAATGGCAAAAGGATCAGAAGGAGGGGGTGTGGGCAGCCCTCTTACCTTGAGATTGAGCTCTCTAGCTCGTCTGTTTCTTTCTTCCACCAATTTAGCCTAGACAGACTTCCTCCACAACAAAGTGAGAGGAGTATTTTGGTCTTTTCCTTTCACAATTTGTGCCCAAGAATCAGATTGTTTCCTGAGGTTTTCGTGTTGGGTTTGAATCTCTTCCTGTTTGTGCTTCAAGTCTGAAATTTCCGCATGCAATCGATCATTAGTGCTTGTGGGAATAGCCTGAGTTGTGATATTTGTAAGTTGCCTATGGTGAGAAAGGTTATCTGCTTCAACCTTTTCAATCCGAGAGGTTAATTCAAAGACCTCAGTTCGAAGAGTCATCTTTGGAAGATTCCAAAGTCTCCAACAGAGTGACCAACTCCAGTAAAAATGTTTGGGATCTTTGCTTTCTGGTGACCCTAATCGTTCGATCCAAGGCTAGATACTAACGATGCTATAGGGGTGGAGAGAGTCATCGTGGAAGGGTAGATTGCTTGGAGAGGTGTGATGGTTAGAGGAGAGTAACCACATCCCCCAAATCGATTGGCCTGTGCATAGTAAGCAGTCTTTGGTAATGGACTGTGCCCCAAGAGCAAGCAGCTATGAACACGACAACCACGAACTGTGATAACACGAGCCCCCAACACTTGGAAATATCGAGCCACCCTGTGAAGAAAGAATCGAGCCAAACCACGAGCCAAGCTGCGGAAGAAGAAGAGCCATGAAGTATAAACGTGAAGCTACGACCCCTGTGGAGATCGTGAGCAACGAATCCGGAAAAACGAGGGGCCACAAAGCCATGGGACGCAAATATGACTCTACGGGCAATGTGGCCAGCATAACTAAAGTTCATGAAATTTGTCTTTGTCACTTTACCCAAATCCTCCGAATGTAAATTTCTGATTTCATCTTCGATTTCTTTTTTGGGATCTTCACTGCGATGGAAATATTTTGGCATACTTACCTTTATGCAAACACCATTGACACATTAATTTCCGGGGTTAGCAACACCTTATGAGAGAGTTGATGCAGGGGACTACAAGACAAATATGAAAAAGACCTTGGTAAACCACATGTTGAGGACTCCAAAGGCTTGGTAGACCATAACAAGTGCAGCTCCTATTCTTTTGTCTCATATATCCAATGTCCAAGAGTAGACCTCTAAAGGTAAGCAAGACTAACTTGTAAAATTTTAAGACCTATAAGAGCAGCTTGGTGAGCGCAAGTAGACCGAATGACCGATAATGATGTGATGATAAATGCACTTAAATGCCTCCTATAAATAGGGACCATGATTAACTACCTATAGATAGGGAACATGATTAGCTTTTATAGTTCCATATAGTCGATGACATTGACCATGGTTGATGCAGTCACGTGTCAGGATAAAAGCCAAAACAGTATCAACCATGGTTGATGTTGTTGGCTTTGGGTAATAACATGTCGTGGAGTCCTAGAAGGTTCAAGTGATGGAGGAATACTCTAGAGCTAATAAAAAGTGATTTGGTGGATGCATAAGGATGATGTATGTAGATATGCAAGTGATCATAAGAGGATGGTAAGGTGTTATCGTAGGGAGGATGTAAAAGGATGAATGAAATATGTGAATGATAGGGTATCTAAGGTATCACTGAATGCACATCAAATCTCTCTCACAAGTATCGCTACTAACCAACTCACCGCGATATTGGTGATCCCACGTAGGATATCAATAAGAGGAGGTTAATGCTTTAATGGTACTCGTGAAGAGAAAAATTAGTAAGGGTAAAAATAAGGTATATACATATGGTCCAATCGAAGATTATCGTGTGTCACAAAAAGTGTACATGTGATGGTCATTAGGAAAAGAAATGCAACACCAAAGTGAAAATGACTAAAACGAAACAATAACATGAATAATAAAATAATGACTCAACCCAAATGAAATATACTTCATACTTACCTTTTGCGCAACTGGGAGGAACATGTGACCTCTTGTTTTGACCATGGGAAACACAAATCTGCTAAGGAACCCTGAAGGTACAAGACTAACAAGGAGAGGAAAACAACACAAGCATCCACGTGTAGTCCATTAATAGGCACATAAAAACTAGGGAAGTAAGCTCGAAGGAGGTAATAAGGTGTTAGTAGGAAACTAATCAACCAACCTAGTAGGCACGGAGGTAATATAAGATGTAAAATTGTAGTTGAAAAATGTAGACTAACTAGCATGTGTGTTAAAATAGAGGATGTAAATGGGTAGTCGAAAAATTCGTAAATGAAGGATGTAAAGGGTTAGCCATGAAACCCGTACTAATCGGGCTATGAATAAATATGATGTAAGGTGTTAGCCAGAAAGAAATCCACACAACTATTAGGCATTTAAATAATGAGGAACCAAGATGTAATACTCAAAATCTCCAAGATGGCTAGGAGAAATACGAAAGAGAAGATAGCAATGGTTGAGAGAGAACATTGTTGAAAGCCAAGGGATGCAAAAGATACTCAAGTAGGGAAACCCTAATGCTTGTCACAATGTTAACATATTTGAAAAGAGATGGAGAAGAAAATGTAAAAAAAGATTGGAAAGACTTCGAATCTAACTTGTCCAACAATTTGTGATGATATAGGAGGAAAATGGGCACTTTGAAAACTAGTTCTTTATTGTAATCAAGACACAATAATTAGATTAGCAAAGATTCGAGTTTTCAATATGAGGGAATGACGGAACATGAGTATGTAGATATTGGTGTAGGCAAATAGTGAAGTAGAAAGATATTACATGTCAACTATAAGATGCTTTGATAGTAAATGATGTATCTTATCTTCCCATGACGTTTTCCTCATTCCTCATGAACTCACTTAATGAGCTATAAGCCTACTACAAGGATTAGGTCTTTGGTGTGAAAAGGCAAGTGGACTAAATGCTAGATTGACACCCTTACCCCTGTTAGAAAAGCTTACCACACCCCAAAGGATGTCAAGCTTTGTAATGAGGCCAACTAGTGGAGTTTGATCTTTCAACTAGGATAGGGGGTGCACCAAATGATTGTATCGTGTCTTTTTGTTTGTGATTGACTATTTTGATTGTAATAATTGCCTTTTGCTTGATTTTTCTTTGATAATATGGTTATAACTTTTCTTTTTCCTTTTACTATTCTTCCATATGGATTTGGAGGGCTGATCAAATGGGTATGAAAGATGACTAACACTAGAGAGCTTACACCTAGCTGTTATAAAGAGCCTACTGACCCATGATGCTTATATACTCCCATAATTGCATTGTAGAATAGAGTGTCATCTTGAAAACAATCTCGGTGGGCCCAATACGAAGTGTCATATAAAATGTAGATAGTGAGCATGTTTGGGTTACCCCAAGCGAGATGTAAAAAGCAGCGATAAAATGACAAACAAATTTGATACATTTTTCATAAGAGGGTAATACATGGATGGGAGACAAGTAGATAGACTGCAAGAGTTGAGCTACAAGAAGCACAACTGACTTGAGAAGAAAAAATGAGACTCTTGACCACTGTCATCATTTCTTAAAAGGACCCTAGCTACTACAGGTATGGAGCCAAGGATAACAAGTAGGTAATCATAGTGGATGGGCACTAGTGAGGAGGGATTGAAGGTCTTACCATGCAAATGCACAATTTGATTGCTAAGAGATAGTAATCTAGATTGTAAAGTACGTAGTAGTATCCAAAAAGTAAAAACGCGAGATAACATCAAAAACTAAGAGGTAAAAAACAAAAAGGTAGGTAAAAGTATGATATAAAATTGTGAAACAAGGCTAGAAGGCACTAGTTGGGAAAAGGCATCGACCAAATTAACGAGTCATAGAGAAGGTTGTGAGGTATTAGTTGGGAAATGGTTCAACCAAAATAACAATCCTCTAGGTAAGATAGGTGTATGGTTAGTTGGGAAAAGAATTGACATGACTAACAAGCATGTAATATGGGATGTAAAGGGGTAGC
Organism: Taxus wallichiana var. yunnanensis; assembly: GCA_018340775.1. Taxonomy (NCBI): domain Eukaryota; kingdom Viridiplantae; phylum Streptophyta; class Pinopsida; order Cupressales; family Taxaceae; genus Taxus; species Taxus wallichiana. The sequence goes on from CM031240.1 coordinate 613,334,397, forward strand.
CAAAACATTTAGGCTAACCAACTTGTAAGGATAATATAGGATGTAAGGTGTTATCCGGGAAAAGGAATCAATTGGACTAACATTCCCGTAAATATAGGATGTGAAGGGTAGCCGAAAAAATCGGGTTAACTAGCTTGTAAGCATAATAGAGGATGTAAGGTGCTAGGTGGGATTCTATGGATCAACCAAACTAGTAGGTGCTTAAATAAAGGATGTAGAGGGGTAGCCAACAAATTCAGGCTAACTGGGCTATAAGGATATAAGATTGGATGGAAGGTGCTAGTTGGGATACCAAGGCTCAACCAAACTAGTAAGGCAATAAATATATAGGATGAAGCGAGAAAAGCATAAGGATAAAACATAGGAGCATAGGATATACATGAGCGATTGTAAGAGAAAACATAAGATGTTAGAACTGCGCCGTGCATAAAATCATAATAAAAAACACGATAAACATTTATTATGATAAACATATCTACGAGGATGGGAAGGATGAAACGAAGTGTCAAGCATAGTACTTCTTCAGAACCAAACATTTGTTGGTTGAAGATATGGCCTTTGTTGGTTTGTAGTCGATAAGTGCTCGGTCTTAAGATATCCTTAATTGGGTATGGACCCCACCATTTTTCGGCGTATTTTCCCTCTTTTCATGGGTGTCATCCAACTTCATGACTGCTACTTTGATTTCAAAGTTCTGATGTTTTATGAGGTTATTGTGTTATTTGGTAATGTGGGTTTTATACTGATTATTATGTTGGAGAAAGTTGTCTCGTTTTTCATCTAACAAATTGAGAGTGTGAAGACTATCTTCACAAAGTTCCTCATCGGGATGATCCCGTTAGGAGAAATGTGAAGGGAAGACAATTCAAATTCTAGTGGCAAGATGATCTTGGAGCTGTACACTAGAGAAAAGGGAGTTACCCTAGTAGCGGTGTGGATGTTAGTGTGGTATGCCTTATGTGTAGGATACAAGTGCCGATCAACACATGATTCCCAAATGATTTTTTGAAGGAATTTATTGATAATCTTTTTGGTAGATTTTTCTTGGCCGTTGCATTGGGGATTATAGGGAGTTAAGAACTTGTGTTAAAATTTGAATTTAGCACAAAGATGCTTCATTTCTTTGCACTTGAAATTCCCACCATTGTCGGAAATGATGGTTTATGGAATTCCAATGCAGCAGATGATTTAGTTAATGATAAATTTAGTTGTCGTTACACCGATCACATTAGTGAGGGCATGGCCTCGACCCAATTCATGAAGTGCTTGATAGTGGTGATTATAAAGGTATGACTTCCCTATGAATGAGGTGATTTTCCAATACAATGAAGACCCCACATGGTGAAGGGAAAGGGAATTTCAAGCACTTGTAGCTTGGGCAAGGGAACATTGATAAGATTGTCATGGAGATGGCAAGGTTTTGATTGTTTAGAAAAATCACGTGAATTTGCCTCAAGGGTAAGCCAATAATAACCCATGCATTGACAATTTGTTGGCAGTAATGTGTCTTCTATAGTGGCCTTTACAAATGTCCCCATGTGTTTCTTCGAGGAGAGGAGAGACCTCATCCTCAATAACACAATAGAGCAGGGTACTCTCGAAGCTACAGTAATAGAGTATGTCGTTTTTAAGCACATACTCAAATGATTTCTTGTAGATTTTAACTTTCTCTTGATAGTTAGCATCTTGAGGATAAGTTTGGTGCTCAAGGAATTGAATGACATCCTTGTACCAAGGAAGTTGCCTTTTGGTGATGGCTTTAATGTGACTAGAGGATAAGGTAAGGAGGAGATTTCCGGATTTGAATATGAAATTGATCCTTGGGAAGCATTTTATATGGGAGAAAGAAAGATGTTGCGGAATTTGAGTCAGCCATGGAGTTATGCTCTCAAGCTATTGATTCGATTGTGGAACAAGAAAACTATATCGCTAGCTCAGAAACTATCTCGTGATAATTTTTAAGCTTTTCACTTCTGCATTGGTGTTGTCGGTAGACAAGTTGTGAGTTGCCCAAAGTATGCAGATAGACGATGTCAGAAGTGAGAGAGGCTCGCATATCAAGCACGAGGGCTTCATACTCAGCCATGTTGTTAGTGACATCAAAGTTGAGGCGAAAAGAGAAAGGATCTTATTCGACGGGTTGGTAAGAATGCATCTTGCTCGGCTCCTTCATAACACTTGGCTCCATCGAAATGGAGGTTTCAAGTGTCTTCATGGAAGTCGACACCGGTTTCTTTGATAACAATTCCTTTGTTCTTAGTTTTTGTCTCTCGACTTACTTACTTCGAGGGTATGAGCCTAAAGATCGGTAGTAAAGCTGGTGAAAATAGTCTTTAAGGGTGATAGCTTGATTCATACCCTCTATGAGTAGTACATCTTTGTCAAGTAGGACATCCGGGATGATGTTTGTTTGGGATGGGAGTTGAGGCAAGTTGATCAGCAATAACTTGCCCCCTGATTGCTTTTTATGTGATGATATGTAAGACAAACTACGTGAGGGGTCGTCCATTTTCCAATCTTGTTTATAGGGAGGACGGCTGTAGAAAAGAAATGATGGAGGGATCGGTGTGGACAATGACATAGGTTGTTTGGTATAAAATGTAATGCCTAAGCTTAGTCATGGAAAAATATATAGCCAAGCATGCACTCTCTACGCTAGTGTAGTGCATCTTGTGCCCTTCTCATCTTCTTGTACCAACATTGCCCCAACGAATTCAAGCTAGATGAGGTGTAGAAGATAAGGAGTTGGTTAAAAACAGGAGGCTGTAATGTAGGAATATTAACAATTTTTCGTGGAATTGAAGGCTTGTTGTGAGTCCTTAATCCATTCGAGTTTGGCACATTTCTTAAGGAAATTGTTAATGGAGTGAATGTAATAGGAAAGTTTGGAAACGAACTATCAAATTTCCCCAAGATTTCCTAAGAATTGTGAATGTCGGGAATGGAAGTAGGATGAGGCATGTTGAGAATGGCTCGTATCTCTCCCCATCTATATCTAGGGTGCTTTCAACTCTAAACTTTAATGTGCAATATAAATAGTTGGCGGGATCTACACCATTTCCTCGTTTGGATATAAGGAATCCCAAAAATTGCCTTGGGCAACACAAAAATGCACTTTTCAAGGTTAGGGAGGAGTGAGTATATCGGAGGCATTCAAAGGCTTCATTGAGGTCATGAGTGCGATCTTACGCATGTCGAGATTTGACTAAAGATCATCTACGTAGACTTAGATAGTTTGATGGATGAGGTTGTGGAAGATGCGGGTCATTACATATTGATAGGTTGCCTTGACGTTTTTAAGGCCGAAATGCATTTTCACACAAAAATATATGCCCTACTCAAGAGCAAAAGTAGTTTTATGTTGATCTTGAGCCCGATATGAATTTGATTGTAACTCGAGAACCTATCCATAAGGGATAACATCTCATATCCAATCATAGTGTTGATAATGGTGTCAATGGATGGTAGAGGGAAGTTATCCTTAGGCAAGCTAGGTTAAGGTTGTAGAAGTCAATGCAAATATGGATTTTTAGGGTGTCCCTTTTATGAATGGGTACAATGTTCGAGATCCACTCGAGATAGTCAATTGGTTAGATGAATTCAACATTTAGAAGTTTTGATGAGCTCCTTTTGATAGGGTTTGAAAATTTCAGCGAAAATTCCTAATCATTTGTCAAACAGGAGTGACATTGGGATAAGTGACAATATTATACACAACAACCTCGGGATCGATTCCGAGCATATTGGAATAATCCCATGCAAAGATCTCCTTATTCTTAAGAAGAACCTCAATGTGTTGTGCGTGGAGATCAGGGAAGTAATCACATATCATAACGATAGGGATTCGTCATTGTTGTTGAGATGGACATCAATAGCATCTTCCATGAGCATAGAGTTGTCATCCAGAAACGATAATGGTCTTCGGGTAGTTTGGAGAGTTCATCGCCGACGAGGTGAATGTTGGCTAGATTTTCTCGCATAGCATCAAACCTAGGCGATCATGAGATAAATCTCCTCATTTAACCGGTGAGGCTCCCGTGTCGGATTTGTCAATAAAAATGTGTTATTATCTATCGGGGTTTTACTTTAACCACTTAATTCATGAACCATAACTAAGAAGTTCTCGCAAAAGTAAGCAGTTGTTCAAGAAAAGAAGTATTTTATAGAGGAAGGAAGTAAAGGAAATACAAAGAAGAAATGGGGAAGATGTGCATCCCAATTAGTAGAAAGCAGAGCTAATCGCATGCACATAGAAGAAACTTAATAGATATGAACACGAATTATAAACCAAGGAAGCTCTAGATCCGGATCTAAAATAACACAGTTTATTAAGAGATCTAAGATTAAAAGCAAGAAACATAGTACAACGTGACACAAAGTTCTCCGAAACCCTGCTCCTTTGTATTCCTTTGTTCCAAGTGGCTCTCGGGGTTCAACACAAGCTCTAGAACACAAGATTGCTGCTTACAATTTCGATTGATTAACCCGAAAGTTCTTCCTCTACTTATAGAATGTAGAGGGCGATTCTACAAGTTGAAAGCTTTTAGTTAGCTGGCACATGTAGAAGTTGGAAAAGAAACAACCGATAATCTCCCCCGGAATTCCTCTTTGCATGACATGTATGATTTGCAACTGAAAATAGAACCTTCTATTTTGCACGCCTGCCACCTATCTCCAAGTAGTTGACTTCTTCAAGTAATGGCTTTTAAACCAATCACTTTAAGTTGTATAATTTAATTGATCGCTCAATTACTTTGTCGGAGGAAAGAAGGAAGAGGAAAGATGACTTTGTCCTTTTCACGCCTCTGTATGCGGCGAATTCTTTTGCCTTTGATTCTCATCATCTTGGATTTGGGATTAGCTGGATCTCGGAAGTAGTTTGGATTTGCATCTACATCCGGATATGGATCTGCAATGCATAACAAACTTTGGCAATCGGGCCCAAATTTGTGGATGGAAAAGCTGCAGCTCGAATAATTCCACCGCTTTAATCTGCACACATGAGTAAAGTTTTCCCCGCAGCATGAGTGAAGTCTTTCCTACTCTGGATCTATCTATCAATTCAGCAAGAGGTTAGAGCCTAGATCCGTGTCTCCAATATCTGCAAATTTAGAAGTGATGCATGACTCGTTGTGCTTTCTTTTTCATCTTTCTTCGCCATAGCTTTGTCTATCTTTGTCTAAATAATTTTTTTCTTCTTATTTTTGACTGGAATTCTTAAAAACTAGTGCAGATCTGGATGATCCTTCAGATTCGGAGGAAATATTCAATGTATTGGACATTGATATAAGTTCCTTTTCTTTTGAAAAACACCTGTAATGAATTCCTTAGCACCTGTAACACTTATGCAAACAATTATGCAGACAAAGATCAACCTCCTTCAAAGCATGCGCCAAATTTGGAAGCCTTGTTGCCACCTTGCCTGAGCAAAATCCTTCTTCAAATGCCTTGTTTCCACCTTGCCTAAGCAAATCCTTCTTCAAATGGGGCGCACTTTTCTTCTCAGCTGCAATTCTTTACCTGTGAATTAAATAATTCACCCATATGGTTGTCCATGCTTATATAACCCTCACAATTCTATAATTAATAATTGCCCTAACAATTAAAGGCAATTAATTAATTAAAAATCATGCTCTTCTCTTTAAAAATAGCATGTTTAAGGACAACCATCCAATAAATTAAATTAATTCAATTTAATCATCCACACTTCACTTCACTTAAGCTTCACAGTGTGCTTTGACCATAGCCACTGAAAATAGGAATTAATATAATCATTTAATACTTTAAAAAGTATTAATTCCTTCTCAAAAGGGGCTGCATTAAATAAATTAAATTTATTTAATTTTGGAATTCTATTTTTAAATTCCTTATGTCCACTTCCCTTTGTTGACTTTTCCACAAGCCTGGGTGCCAAAATTGGGTGAATAAATATTAAAAATATTTATTTAATGCATTATTATTCACCCAAGGTGGGTCGCACTTTTTTGCATAATAGAATTCTATTTTTAAGAATTTTTCACAATGGGATTTTTTACCCTGTAAGGCAGCCCGGAAATCCCATGATCCACTTAAGTGATTTGAATTTGACAATGGGATTATTTACCCTGCAAGTGCAATAAAATCCCGTGATTTCACTTAAGTCACTTTTCTTTTATTTCACCATGGGAATTTTTACCCTGCAAGTGCAATAAATTCCGCCGCCTGCTTGCCTCTAACTTTCCCCTTTGCAGCCTTAAGTGAATTTTATATCACGGGAAAAAAGTACTTTCTTTGTAGCGGTACAAAATTTTCACCTTCTGTTGCTTGTATTTTTCCCATTCATAGCTTAAATCCTTTGTTTTCCAAAATGCGCCCAACCCCCGCAGGGTTTTTTTTGCAATGCACGACTTCGCCTTTTCCCAAAGTGAACGGACCTCCGATGGTGACTTCCTCCGGGAATAACATGCATATATGTTTTCCACTGCTCTAGGCCAAAAATTGGGCTTACCGTGAAAAGGAATTGTTCTAGAGAAATTTCACAGAAAACGAAACGGGACAACACAAAAACACGAAAAATTGCCAAAAATCACAAATAAAGCCCAAAACTTATTCCAAGTTAAAATCCTTCTAGTACAAGGGAATAATGATATGTTCGATCATAACAGAGCTAAAGCGGAGCACAAATAGCCTCATACTGGGGCTCAAAATAATTAAATACAAATTTCATGCAGACAAATCCACGTGCATGACAGAATATAACAATTTTGGGCATCTGGGTATTTGGCGAAAAAAGGCTAATATGGCTCTTTGGGAATATCTTGACGCAATACAAGAACTTTCAGGCAATAAAAATACAAAACGACCCATTATTTTAAAAGTACGAATTTTTTTTGAATAGGGTAGTCACAGATTTCAGGATGAAATTTGGGTACACCAGTTGGCTCCGTCTGTGGACATTTTTTTCTTTGTCAGAATGACAAGGGAAAAGATGAGATCCCAGCATCTCTAGTTTCATATCTTGTCCTTTGGGCACGGGGTCAGGCAAACAAACACAACACAACAAAAAAAAAAAAAAAAAACAAGGAAAAACAAACAAAGTTTTATTTATATACATACAGGTTTTAACCTGCTTTTTCAGTTCCTGAACAGCTTCAGATGTTTCCCGTTGAAAGGCAATGGTAACTCAATTCCATCCCGGTAGGCAAGGAAGAAAGTATCCATTCCTGCAGCTCTTTTGATCACGAAGGGCCCTTTCCAGAGTGGATCAAATTTGTCGTGTATGCCCTTCGGTTCATATCTCTTGTCCCACCAGAGTACCCAATCTCCGATCTTGAACTTCCTTTCTCTGGCCTTCTTGTCAAATACTCTGGGCAAGTCCTTATCAACTTCATCTGGTGGTGGCTCATCCTTTCTTCTCTCTGTGGCGGGTAAGTTTGCATCAACTTGCTCCGTTCCCATATTTATTTGTTGCATTTCTGAGGAAGAACTATCACCATATTCTTTGTTCTTCTTCAAGTACTGATCATGCTTGTTGAAAGTCTCCACTAAGGAAACTAAATCCTTGGGGATTTTGTTACCTTTTGGTTGGATCGCTCTCACGCTATCACCATAACTGGATCGGTTTTGCTGTGTTTGTTTGTTGTGGTGGCGATTTACTCCCTTCAACATGTAGACATGTAGATGTTTGTTCAGGGACTTTGGGGTGGTAGACCATCTCCACTTTATAGTTTCCTTGTCTAAATATGGACGGTGGTCTATCCGGATTAAATAGTGTAGCTGTGACTGCCAAAGAATCTGCTTGGAGTTCTGATTGGTTGGAATAAAGTCGATAGAAAAAGCTGCAAAATCCAATGTGGTGAAAGCACTTTATCTCTGTAATGCTCCAACTTATCTCTTTTGACTTGACTTTTCCCTCGAACTTGCTTTACTAGAAGTTTAGCATCTCCTTGGGCTTTGAGGAGTTTTACTCCTTTCTTTTAGCTTGCTCCATTCCTAGAAGCAATGCTTCATACTCCATCGTATGATTGGTGTTCTCGAACATCAGTTTGTGGGAGTATGGAAATATCTCATGATCTGGAGATATTAGTAGAGCGCCACTCCTGATCCAAAAGAACAATAGGTGCCTTTAAACTCCAGAGTCCAAACTTTTTCTTCTTTTGCTGGCTCTAGCTCTGGTTGAAGTTCTAGCTCTGGAATGTTTTTATCCATTTCCAAGAAATAGACCCCATGGTCAGATCCCTGAAAAAGAATTTGAGATCTAAGATCCTTAGATTTTGTAACCGTGTACCTAGACTTCTTTTCCGGCTCCAGCTTCTGATTAATTCCTTTGATAGGAATATGTGCATAGGACCAATCCATCTTTACTTCTCCTCCCAACTCTTTGCAGAAGTAACATCCCGTAGGAGACAAGAATATCTGCAATTAAGATTGTCATCTTTAATCTTTTGTCAAGAAAATTGCCAGAACAGCTTGTGCATCTTTGATTTGTCCGATTAAAGGGACTTGTCTCTCCATAGAGTAGCACCATTTTATGGTCTTTGTCGGGGTAAGCCCAAGAGTATCTCGTGACTTTAGTTGGCATGACATTGTCAGAAGCACCCGAATCTAGAATGCAATTGCTTAACTTGAAACCATTAAGCAATAGGGAAACATAGAACGGTTCCACTCTTTCAGAAGAAGGTGAGGATTTAACAACTGCAGTGTTGTTTTGGGGAGGAGTAACTTTGGGCTTAGGCAAAAGGCCTTTTGATGTATTAGATTGTCCTAGTGATTGTACATATTTGACTAGCCTATTTAACTGCTCAGGAAAAGCTCTCAGGTATTCGGCTTCTGACATTTGAACTTTAGTTTTCTTGGCATGATCAATAATGTCAAAAGAAGAAATAGATTCAGATACCTGAGCCGCTTTCTGTGGTTGAGATGAAGAACTCGCATGCTTACTTCAGGAGCTAAGGAAGAAGGCAAAGGGATGCCCCTTCTTTGCTCGTCTGCTAATGCCTCAGCTTGGCGAGTTTGTGATCTTGTAAGTACTGCATATGCATGACCATGATCATCTTCATGAAGTTTCTCATCGTCATGTTCAAATTTGTAGTTCAGGTAATTAATGTTGGAGTCGCCAGCAGGTCCTATAAAATCATCATCCTCGAGCTGATCAGCGTCAGCTTCTTGGTCTTCTTCATTCATCTCCACGTTGTTTCTAGGAGCAACTTCAATTGCTAATCTTTGGGAACCAGCAATGCGGTTCCAGTTGTTGAAATTCTGAGTAGGGCGTATTGTTGCCTTGAGCCATTTGAGCCATTTGTTTCTTCATCTACATCATCTCATTTGCTAACTTTTGCAATAGTGAATCGGATGTAGTAGCAAAGGATGAACTTTCACTCTAGAAGTGTTGCTCTTTATCTTTCCAGCCATGATGAGGTCGTCTTCAATTTCAACCGCCATGTTTTGGGCTGCTAACAAGTCAGCAGGACGTGCTCTTCTTGAGTTGATAGCTTACTTCAGGAAGTAAAGCGTTGATGAAGAATACCTTTTGATTCTCGTCATTTAGAGAAGCAGAAGCTGGAATTTTGTACAAGTAATCTTTGGAATTTTGCAATAAAATCCTGCATGTGCTCATGTGGCTCCTTCTTCAACTGAGTGAGCTGAGTAATCAATGTACTGGAATCTTGGCTACCTTGAATCTTTTCAAGAATGCATCCCACATAGTAGCCCAATTGGTTATGGTGCCAGGAGCTAGCCGGTAGAACCATTCTCCAGCCAAGTCATGCAGAGTCTCTATGAAGAGTCTGATAGATACATCTTCATGTTCAACTGCAAGCACTCCACAGGATATGAAAAACGCAGCCAAGTGGTCATCTGGATTCTGCTTTCCATCTCCAAAGAATTTCGGAAAATTCTTTCTCGTCCCTTTAGGTAGATCATGCATAGGAGGAGTCAGATTCAAAGGTCCAAAGGCTGCACCCCATGGAACAGGCGCTGCAGGGGCAAGTGGTTGATTTTGCATCATGAAAGGAGCACGTCTTCTTTGAGAATAGACTTGATGAATAATTCCAGCTACCGGAATATGTTGAAGATGATCCGGATCTGGATGTGTTTGCACTCTTCTTCCTGGTGAAAGACTAGATCTGCGGCTTCTAACTTGAGGAGGATGATTGAAATTGAATTGCTCCTGCAGTCTGAAGAAATGATCAGTCCTTCCTTGCGCCTTCACAGATCGGGTGAATGGACGTTCAGCCAGGTTGAGATTTGTATGGAAAAATACTCAGATCTGCAACAGATAAGCCTTGATCTGCAAAAAGAGTTGTTCCCCAGCGGAGTCGCCAAAAACTGTTGGCTAGATTTTCTGCATAGCATCAAACCTAGGCAGTCATGAGATAAATCTCCCTCATTTAACCGGTGAGGCTCCCATGTCAGATTTGTCAATAAAAATGTGTTATTATCTATCAGGGGTTTTACTTTAACCACTTAATTCATGAACCATAACTAAGAAGTTCTGCAGCAAATAAGCAGCTATTCAAGAAAGGAAGTATTTTATAGAGGAAGTAAAGGAAATACAAAGAAGAAATGGGGAAGATGTGCATCCCAATTAGTAGATAGCAGAGCTAATCGCATGCACATAGAAGAAACTTAATAGATATGAACACACAGAATTATAAACCAAGGAAGCTCTAGATCCAGATCTAAAATAACACAAAGTTTATTAAGAGATCTAAGATTAAAAGCAAGAAACACAGTACACCGTGACACAAAGTTCTCCAGGAAACCTGCTCCTTTGTATTCCTTTGCTCCAAGTGGCTCTCAGGGGTTCAACACAAAGTCTAGAACACAAGATTGCTGCTTACAAATTTTGATTGATTAACCCGAAAGTTCTTCCTCTACTTATAGAATGTAGAGGGGCAATTACAAGTTGAAAGCTTTAGTTGAACTGACACATGTGGAAGTTGGAAAAGAAACAACGCAATCTCCCCCCGAAATTCCTCTTTGCATGACATGTATGATTTGCAACTGAAAATAGAACCTTCTATTTTGCACGCCTGCCACCTATCTCCAAGTAGTTGACTTCTTCAAGTAATGGCTTTTAAACCAATCACTTTAAGTTGTATAATTTAATTGATCGCTCAATTACTTTGTCGAAGGAAAGAAGAAGGAAGAGGAAAGCTGACTTTGTCCTTTTTCACGCTGCGTCACGGTGATTCTTTTGCCTTTGATTCTCATCAAACTGGATCTGGGAGTAGCTGGATCTAGAAGCAAGCTGGATTTGCATCTACATCTGGATATAGATCTGCATCTGGATATAGTCTGCGCATCTGGATATGGACAAACTTGCATAACAAACTTTAGCAATCGGGTTTGTGGATGAAAAAGCTGCATCTCGAATAATTCCTTGCCTTTAATCTGCACACATGAGTGAAGTTTTTCCTGCAGGCATGAGTGAAGTCTTTCCTGCTCTGGATCTGTCTATCAATTCAACAAGAGGTTCCGAGCCTAGATCCGTGTCTCCAATATCTGCAAATTTAGAAGTGATGCATGACTCGTTGTGCATTCTTTTTCATCTTTCTTTCGCCATAGCTTTGTCTATCTTTGTCTAAACAATTTTTTTCTTCTTATTTGATGGAATTCTTAAAAATTAGTGCAGATCTGGATGATCCTTTGATTCGGAGGAAATATTCAATGTATTGGATATTGATATAAGTTCATTTTCTTTTGAAAAACACCGTAATGAATTCCTTAGACCGTAACACTTATGCAAACAATTATGCAGACAAAGATCAACCTCCTTCAAAGCATGCGCAAATTTGGAAGCCTTGTTGCCACCTTGCCGAGCAAAATCCTTCTTCAAATGCCTTGTTTCCACCTTGCCAAGCAAAATCCTTCTTCAAATGGGGCGCACTTTTCTTCTCGGCATGCAATTCTTTACCCGTGAATTAAATAATTCACCCATATGGTTGTCCATGCTTATATAACCCTCACAATTCTATAATTAATAATTGCCCTAACAATTAAAGGCAATTAATTAATTAAAAATCATGCTCTTCTCTTTAAAAATAACATGTTTAAGGACAACCATCCAATAAATTAAATTAATTCAATTTAATCATCCACACTTCACTTCACTTAAGCTTCACAGTGTGCTTTGACCATAGCCACTGAAAATAGGAATTAATATAATCATTTAATACTTTAAAAAGTATTAATTCCTTCTCAAAAGGGGCTGCATTAAATAAATTAAATTTATTTAATTTTGGAATTCTATTTTTAAATTCCTTATGTCCACTTCCCTTTGTTGACTTTTCCACAAGCCTGGGTGCCAAAATTGGGTGAATAAATATTAACAAATATTTATTTAATGCATTATTATTCACCCAAGGTGGGTCGCACTTTTTTGCATAATAGAATTCTATTTTTAAGAATTTTTCACAATGGGATTCTTTACCCTGCAAGGCAGCCCGGAAATCCCATGATCCACTTAAGTGATTTGACTTTGACAATGGGATTATTTACCTGCAAGGCAGGCAATAAAATCCCGTGATTTCACTTAAGTCACTTTTCTTTTATTTCACCATGAGAATTTTTACCTGCAAGGTGAGTGCAATAAATTCTGCACACTGCTGACCTCTAACTTTCCCACTGCAACTTAAGTGAATTTTATATCACGGGAAAAAGTACCCTGCTAGGCAGGTACAAAATTTTCACCTTGTCTGCTGCTTCTATTTTTCCCATTGCAGCTTAAATCCTTTGTTTTCCAAAAATGCGCCCAACCCCACAGGGGCTTTTCTGTGCACGACTTCGCCTTTTCCCAGTGAACCAAACCTCCGATGGTGACTTCCTCCGGGCATAACATGCGTATATGTTTTCCAGCTGCTCCAGGCCAAAAATCGGGCTTACCCGCAAAGGAATTGTTCTAGAGAAATTTCACAGAAAACGAAACGGGAAAACACAAAAACACGAAAAATTGCCAAAAGTCACAAATAAAGCCCAAAACTTATTCCAAGTTAAAATCCTTCTGGTACAAGGAATAATGATATGTTTGATCATAATAGAGCTAAAACGGAGCGCAAATAGCCTCAAACGGGGCTCAAAATAATTAAATACAAATTTCCCGCAGACAAATGCCGATGACAGAATATAACAATTTTGGGCATCTGGGTATTTGGCGAAAAAGGCTAATATGGCTCTTTGGGAATATCTTGATGCAATACAATAACTTTCAGGCAATAAAAACACAAAACGACCCATTATTTTAAAAGTACGAGATTTTTTTGAATAGGGTAGTCACAAATTTCAGGATGAAATCTGGGTACACCAGTGAACAATGGTGACAAAGTTGTCAAAAAGAGGTTTCTTGGTAAAGTTACTAGGTTTATGATTGTGGTGAGGTAATTGGTCATGTCAAGCATGGAGTAGCTCAAGAATGGCCTCATAGTTGTCGAATGTATGTAATGGACCATTATATTTAACATCGATTTCAAGGTCCACGTCACCGCTTACCATTACATCGTTATTGGGATCCGATTTTCATGACATCTATAAATCAAGCATCGAGAGTGATTTTTGTTGTCTTGGAATTAAAGACAGGAGGATTTTAAGCGACATCGACCATACTAGGAGCAAAGTGGTCGATGTAGTTGGTGGTGATAGGCTATGGCAGGGTGGTATCAAGTTTCTTAGGTGGATGGCGATATTGTTTGTTAGGGTAGGATTTTTCTAGAATGACATTGGGTTTTTAGGAGCGGGGCTGATGCGGTTAGAATTGGCACAATTTTCTAAGGTTTTGTTTAGAAACAAATCTATGATTTTTTCGATGATTCAATTGGTGTTTTTCAAGGGGAATTCATTGTAGGACAAAAAGGTAAGGTTGCTTTTTCCTATGTCGCGTGTGTCATAATTGGGAGGAACAAAGTTAAGAAGTGGTGATCATGCTAGCTCCATAATTGAAAGCATGCATTTGAGTTAGGTTCTTTTGATAAAGGAGTACATCGAGGTGTCTTGCTTTAACATGGGACATGATGTAATCTTCATCATAAGAGGGCGAGATGGTCCACACTTTTGTATCACTGTGGTTGGAAGAGGAGGATGAACTTGGAACATTTTGGCAATCCAAACTTGTTACACTCATAAAGATCCTCCTCAAGTTTGTAAGAGGTATCATTAGTGTTATAAGAGGGTCTTTCTCAATCTTGTGTTCAAGGATGGGTAGAAATTGATTGCAAGTAAGAGATGGTGGGAACCAATCTGTGATACATTGTGGTAATATGTTCTTGTTACATATATTCTAGAGTTCATTGGGCTCATCATCATATGACTAAACAAAAATGACATTAAATTTGGGTTGGTAATTGTAGAATTTAGGATGTGGGACACTACACACAATAGGTGTGGTAGGAATCCATAAGTGTCTTTTATGTCGAGGGACAAGGATGCCTAATGGGTTGGAATTAGCCTCATGTTTGTATTTTTGATTGTCATGGATGAATTTAAGGCATTGGCTTGCAGATGAGAAATCCTCTCTCATGCGAAACATCCATGGCTGGCCTAGAAGAAGGTTGTAAGATAAAGGTTGATCTAAAACAATGAGTTGGTGTGCACGGTTTTTGGTCCCATAGTGATGCAGAGCCAAAGGAAACCAAGGGGCTTTCGATAATTTTTTTCAAAGCCACAATAGACAAGTCGTGTTCATTTAAGGTCGTGTGTGTGGAAAATATGAGGTTTTAGATTAACCAATAGGAATGAAGCGTTAATTCCGAACCCTCATCTACAAGAACCTTCCTTATTTAGACATCACGTATGAAGAAACTAATAAGGAGGGGGATTTTCAACATGGAAGAGGATTTCATCATTTACTATGTCATCCTTAGGGAACTCGATGGTGAGTCCCGACTTGGTAGGCCAAGGAGTCACGGTTTCAGTAGTATGGTGTGGATGCGGGAGGAGGTTGAAGATAAGGCTCTTTTTCAATGGTTTCGAAGAATTCTCTAAGGCTTCAAGGTCTTGAATAAGAAATCTATGGTGTTGAGGAGATGTATGCATGAGTTCCTTTAGGGGATTCTTATAGGGCATGACACTTCGAGTTCATCAAGGAAGTTCCATTGTGCCTTTTGGTAAGATCCATAATGTATTTAGAGTAGGAAGAATTATAGGTGGTTAGATATTTGATAGTGTAGGAGTTTGATTAGAAGATGGAGGGACCTTTTCGTTAGGTTGAGGAGTAGGTTGTCTAGGTTGAAGCTCCGTTGGTGGAGTGGGTTTGTCATTAGTAGATTGATTGTGAAAAGTATCTTTAAGTGACATCTCGGCTTTAGAAGGCTTTTTAGGTTTTGGACCTGGATCCTTAGGTGTGGGTTTTCGTTGATAATTGACTTTGGCCGTATTCACATATTGGGAATTGATGAGATTATGGTCGGAGTACCCTTTAATGGTTCCCACAAAGTTGCTCATGGGTGCCTTCTTGAGGTTACAAACCAGTCTAGAGTTTCCTTGTTTATGGGATTGACGAAGAGATTGGTATTTGTCATAACGTTCTTTGATAATAGCTTTAAAATCAAAGTGAGGACCTAAGAAGTCATCAAAAGCGATTTTGTGAAGATCACGACAGTTTTCGTGAGAGTGCCCCATGTTACCATGCTGCCAACAAAAGAGGTCGGTATAGGTTTAGAGGAATCGTGCGAGTAATTTTGGAATAACACAAGTCGTCATTTTTGATAGCTCAAGGGTGGGTGGTAAGGGTTTTTGATTGAATGGTTGGAGAACTTGAATCAAATTTTGAAGAGGGAGAAAACATTATAGATTTTTCCTTAAAGGGCTTGATTGTGAGAAGGGTTGATAGTATTAGTGGTTAATTTGAGAGGATCTTTGATTGGTTTTTGAGATGGCTTGAATTCCCGCATAAGGTAGTCTTGCCTCTTAGCTTGTTCAAAGGCCTCCTCGATGTGTTGGGGAGAAAGACTAGACCTTATATTGGAGAGTGGGATTAAGACTTAGAGAAAGAGTTGAAAAAGATACTAGTTAGCAGGAGTATGGTTAGATTTGTTTCCCATGATTTTCCATCTCTCAATGAAGTCATGTGCTGATTCACTAGGAGATCGTTTTATGTTTGACACTTTTGAAAGAGATTTTAGGAAGTTCAAGTTGATAAAATTCCTTCATTAAGGTATTAACTAGATCTTCCAATTCGGTGATTGAATGTTGAGGAGTTGTTTATTCATATAGCTTGAATCTTGATGTTTCATTAAGAAGTTGTTTTTACCTTTTTGAGAGTTTTGGAGTTTTTTAAAACCAATATATCAATGAACATTGATTGAAGTGCAATAATAATAAAAATAAAGGTCAAATCTATATAAGGAAGACTTTTATGAAATAAAAATATCCACCAATAATGGCCATCCATTCGCTCTTCTCCATTTTTGCTTCAGGATGTAAGTTTGGTATATTAGATTTTTAGTTTCTCTGGTTTTCATGAGAACTCTTTGGGATGTGTAAGAAGAGGAAAATGCCCCAAAATGTAAGATTGACTTCTTTGAGAGACATCAAACCTTTGTTCTCTTTTTAATCACATGATTGTTATGGAAAGTGTTTCAATACATCACAAAAAGAATGCTGGTTTGATATGATGGGATGAGGATAAGACGACTGAGTTCGATATTTTTCAATAATCTTTCACTGCCCTCAAACTCAAATAGAATGTGCTTTGTTTGTTGGCTTTTGTCACGAAAATGACAAGTTTGCATTTTTCGGTGGCAACTTGCAGACAAAAGAATTGGTACCATCGTGAATTTCTCTAAACAAAAATATTAGAAACTTGTTTATTATGAAATTGATTTCTGTAGAATGTGTTCTTCACTTATGTGATGTCAATTTACTTTTTCATGGTAGTATCTCATGATGAAATTCAGTACATGAAGCAATCTGCTTACTGAACATGGGCATATTTATGTAAAACTAATTGTTTGTAATCCTTGCTAATTTTTTAGTTGCAACTCTTCAGACATAGGAATAACCATGAGTTTTGCACAAACTGAAAAAGTGGTCATGGCCTGAAGATCTGCATGGAAATGCAGTTTCTAATATTTGTTCAACTAAACTCGACTGTTTTCAATTGTTCACCTAATAATATGGATTGTAAATTGAAATAAAAACCCATATAGAGGAGCATGATGTTACGGATTTGTTTCCTTGGAAAGGATATTTTGGTGCATTACAGTCGTTGCATAGAAACACCCCGAGTTCTTTGCTTTTGACACAATTTATAAAGGACCGTAACAGTTCTTTTCCAGGCAGTCATACTCTAATCGTTAATTTGTCTTCAGGCTGATATTATATTATCTCCAAATGTTAAAGCTAGGGCTACTGATGTGTCATGGTCTTATTGACACGGCCTTGTGGTTCATAGAATGAAATAGAGGTTACTCATTATTTCCCTCGTATATTAGTGCCCAATAGTTTTACTTTTAGTGAAATTCTGATTAGAAACTTATGGTTTGCTTACAGGTGCCATCTTCAAAGCCTGTGATCTTGGGGAACAACCTAAATTTATCTTGCAAACTATTCTTCTCGCAGATGTGATATATATGGTTGATTGATCTATGTAAGGGCATACAAATACATAAACGCTTTACTGTTTAGTGCAGCCAAAGAATTTTGTTGAGTGTTTTGGAGCAGGGTTTCAAGGATTCAATGTTGGTGTTGCTCAATCATTTCTCCTTGTGAGTATTTTAGGTCTTTGGATTTGACATTGCATGGCATTTTCACCAAGTGCATTATCTTTTTATGTAAATATGTAATTGTCTCTCTTTTCAACTTGTGTCCTAAGAATAAACATAGGTACATTCCCTAAATTTGTGGAGATAGAAACTAATATGTTGCCTAAGCATCTCTCAAGCATAATAGGAAGCATATTTAATCTATTTTTTTACCGGAGTACTTGATGTTTGGAAATTATGACTAGATTGGTATTGTGAGCAATTTAGGAATTTGATTATTCACATTTATATAATGGATCTTGCATGAAAACTATCAGATGTGATTAGGTGGAGGCATTGAAACAAAAAAAAACAAATGAGACTATCAACTTAATGGCTATGAGTATGCATGTGGAGGAGAGTTTAAAATTTGAATACGAGTACAAAAGAAAATATCAAGAATGTTAACTATCAAACAGAGTTGAGTAAAAATTGAAATTTATAATAATGTAAAATATGTTTTTTTGATATAAAAATAACAATTTTGCAAAGATACCAATGTTAATGATCAAATAAAGTAGGGTAAAAATTTGATTTCAATATTAACGATCAAATAATGATAATTGAAATTTGAATATTTAGTATATAATGCAAAATATTGTAAAACATGATATCCAAATAACAATTTCATTCCATACAGAGATGTGATGCCTTAAATGGGTGTGTAGAAAGTACACACCATTAGTATATATTGATTACAACATGGTAGCTTGTTTTTGCATTGTATGTAATAAGTCAATATGGTAATTGATTTTTTAATCCTTAAATTTGTTTTCCTCATATATATTTTCCATTTTTCTTTTATGTTGGTAAATGCTACTTTTTTCTCCTTATGTAAATTAGTATAACAACTATTTATTCAAACCATCAAATAGAGCAAAGTAAATTTTGAAAATCTAAAATAATGTTGAAGCTCATTATTTGATATAAAATCAACAATTTTTCAAAAACATCAATGTTAATCATCAAATAAAGTATGATAAAAAATGTTTTCAACATTAATCATTAATCAAGAGCACTTGATATAAAACTTGATTTCAATATTAATAATTGAATGGTGGCAATTGAAATATGATATCAAATAATAAATCCATTTCTTTTAAGGGATGGAGTGCTTAATATGAGTGTAGCAAGCACACACGATTTTTATGATGTATATTGTGCAATTATCAACATGGTAGCTTGTAATACATGTGAAGTAATACATTGATACAATAATACCAGTTTGAATCTTCTTTTTTATTTTTCCCCTTTCTTATATTGGTAAATGTTGGATTTTACTTCTTATTTAATTTAGTGTAATAATTATTAATAGAGGGCAAACTTCTTGTTACAAATTTAATAAAAAAACTAATCTCCTTCATTGGTTATGTCTATCGTGTCTTTGTTTTTGACATTTGTAGAACCTATCTAAATGATAACTAATATCAACTATCATGTTCTCTCCACCATAACATATAATCTATCATCATAATTAATGATTTAACCATATTTTAATAATTACCAAAATAAAATATGATAAATAAATGGCAATTATAGATAAAAATAAACTTGAATAATGTTTTATTTTCATGGTATTTAGGTTTTAAACTTCATTACGTTATTTGAAAAATGTTCGAGGTTTGTTTGTGTTAATACTAATGAGTTGAGACACAAAATTAAAGTATTATTGTTTACATACTAAAAACTTTAACACTTGTTTTCCTATAGACATGTAGGGAGAGGGCCCTAGCCCAACAATAAAATGCTAGTGTAAGAAAATGTTAGACAATCCCATCGAATTCAAAGTGGAGCATACTATCATTTAATACATAAAAGGAGATCTCATCCATGGGAGGGGCAAAGAGCTTTTGACCTTTATCCATTAGCAACCAAAATCTTCAAACCTTCCCAACTCTAAAATGTCGATTGCGCTTGTAACTATAAAAATAGGGGATACACTCCCTTTGTACAAGCTGGATCTATTTAACAAGCCTTTGATTGCTTGCAATCATCTCAACATCGCTAATTAATACAACCATCACTTTTATGTTGATACTAACCAACATGTAGGGGCACCATAAGCACACAACTTCCATCTAATAGGAAGCAACAATTTCATTTCAATATAGGAACTATGTAGTGGGTGCTTCTATTAGCCAACATCACATCCATGCATGATCAAAAGAAGCATGTGTAAAATCAAACAAAACCCAAATAGTAAAAAGCTTCTATTTTTTGTATATAAAACAACCATATTTACCCAACCATATTAGGGGTCTTTATAACTTTTTAGAGTTGTAGTGGGTGGTAGGAAAATTACACAACCCTCTACCAACACAATAGATATGCAAAAGCATTTATTTTGCGAAGTTCCAAAAAAGCCCAAATTTGCAATTCATTAGTCAATATTTATGGTGGTAGCAAGTTTGGCCTCCTAATCATCAAAATCACATATTTCAAGTAATAAGAGAGGGAAGGACTACAATAAGGAAGGTTACTTTTGGGGTGTTTACACAAGATTGAAGATATTGGAAGATATTGCACCTTAAGAAACATGTCCTTGAGACCAAAGTGAGTCATTGCATGGATTAACTTACATCTTACATCTGCCACAACCAAGTTTTAATTTGTATGGTTAGGGGTGCCTACAAGGTCAATCATGGTAGTGGAGGCTATGCTATGGACCGCGTCATATTAATTCCTCCCCCCATAAGTTGTGCTAGGTTTCACCATTTTCTTAGCTCTTGGGAAATAATGACATGTTCCTCATTCAATCCTCATCCAACTGTAACATGGTCCATGAGCCAGCTTATATATAACATCATGGTGGATTAAGATACACAGTGGTGCAAAAATCATCATAAAGCTTGTATGTCCTCCATTTGTATGTCCATCACCAAAAACCTTCCTTGGCTTATGTTATGGCTTGGCAATTATTACGAGTAACACGTTGATGGGCAAGCCTTGCCTTCCCCACCTTCTTCCATCTCAAAAGCTACTAAAGCATACATATGCACCCACATTATGAGAGTAATCTTTTGTGGAAGACACAAAAATCCTACTTATGCGGGTAATAAATATAAGGAAATAACACTAGGTGTCCTTATTCACTTAATACACAATACATGAAATATAAAGAATATATTTGCCTGAACTAACCTGAACCATAGCCATATATTTATATTGATCATAGTCTCAACAACCACATTACATTCAAAAGGGTCATATCAGACCAAATGTATCAAGACATGGATCTAACCATATATATCGAGGTCCTAGCTATGCTTTCTTTATTACAAATTTTTTACAGACCCATCCCTTAGACATGATAACATTCCTACAGTCCTCTAATGAGAACCCTAGACTCCTAAGGCCTCCTAGTATTTTCTATAGAGCTTTACTCTCTTCATACTATATGTCCTCCATCTATGTCTTCCTCGGTGTGTATCTCTTGGTGTCTATTCTTCTACCAGAACATATCTCTTTATAGCACCAACACCCACCGCCATGCCTTTTCTCAGGAGTAGATCGGATGCCAAGTGTCCATGTGGTCCTTCAATGGTGCATGCTTATTTTCTCAAGCTCTCCACTTTCTGTAATGATGTCTTCTAGGAATATTCCATGCGTGGAATATTCTTTCCTTGACCACCAAGTCTCTAGGCTGGCACCTTATCCACTCGGCATGCCTAGTCGGGTCACGTTTTTCCTCAAGTGCCTTCAGAATGCCTTGAATATGGCTAAGTCTTTAGATCCTATGTGTATTACCTCCTTGTGTGCACCCTGGTTTCTCCTAAACCCTTCTTAAACCCTTGTCTACATGTGCTTCTCCCAACACACCTTTCTTCCTATTGGACCCGCGCACTCATGCTCATGCACCCTTTGGTACTTAGCCAATATTTGAGGCCCAACATCACCCCACACTAAGCTTGTTCTCCATCCTCGAAACATACTGCTCCTTCAAAGAATAATGAATGGTGGGATCTGGACAATTTGAATGAAGATTTAAAGAATGGAAGAATGAAGAATAGAAGAAATGAAAGAATCAAAGATCTTGCTACTACTACAATAGGAGTGGGAACTCCTTCCTTATTATTGTTGCCTCGATCTTTTCCCAGGCATCCACTTCACCCTGCGCTACTGAAGTAGGTCACCCACTAGAGTGCTTACCTCCTCAAAACTTAGTTCACCACCCTTAGCATTCAAGTGTATCTACAATCCCTTTGAGCTTGCTTGCTAAGGTCATCTAGTGCATCCATTCTATGGGTGATCTGGGGATACAACTCCTTAAGCTGGTTCTTGATCAAACTCACAAGGTTTTGATTTGCTTCCATCTTCTTTTCAACCTCGGCTAGGATCTTATCCCGCTCTTCCCTGTTCCCCTTATTCTTCTCTTGGTATTCCTTAGACCCACCTCATGTGTAGAAACTAGTATGCTTGCTACCCTATCTCTCTGTACACAATTTATCATACATGGCCAGCCATCATGCGTGTGGTGGTTCTATATAATGGAAAGGAGCTCGGAAATATCATGTCATTATCTCCCCAATCTTTTGCTTCTCTTCCTCTTTTGGCATGCCAATGCCTCTTTTGATTCTAGAGTGAGCGGCCACCTCTCCATGGTAAGGATGTGGGTTAAGTCTTCCAAGCATTGTAAGGTTGACTCATATTTCTACTCAGGAAGTGCTAGGTCTGGGTGTTTCAAAGTGATGGCATCCATGATCATTTCAATCTTCTTGTACACCTCGCACACCTTCTCCTTCTCCTCCCTTAGTTCATGCCTTAACTATGTGTTGATCATCTCTTCCTACTTCAGATCTTTTCTCTTCAATGAGTTCCTCCTCCTTCTTCTCCAGTTCTTCCTCTAGGAACCTTACCCTGTCATTCCTTTCAAAGAGTCTCACCTCAACCTCAACCGATACCTTGTTGAGGGCATTGCAGACTTTCTCATCGGATAATTGTTGAGCGTTTATCAGGGGTTCACTCCCTTGGTCTCTGGTACCTTCATCAGCACCCCTTTGTTGACTTTGAACTCTTGGGCTCATCAACATGGGACTCAAAATTCCCAAGATAACATCTTCCTTATTCATGGGTACGTGCCTTCTTCTTTGAATGAAGACCATGCAAGGAGTTGGTCTATGGGCATGGTACTGGAAAGTGTGCACATTACCTTACTTGGATCATTGATATAACTCATTCCTTGCTCCTTGCTCCACTACCACACTCTTTCCTCCTATGTGTGTGCTGCCTTTGGAAAGCTTACCGCTAAGTTGGGATCTCCACCCATGCTCCCATACTCTTTTCCTATGCTTTCCTCCTCTATCTCCTTGAGCACCTCATTAGCGTTGCGCTCCACTTCTGCTCCACCAAATCCTTTATTATGCCCTGCTACTTCTCTTTCTCGTGGCCTCTTCTATCTACTCCTTGGTGAGGCTTGGGGTCCTTTGATCCTTTGTATTCACTTCCTCACTCTCCCCTTTTCCTTGAGTGCCTTCCTCTTCTCCATCCTTTTCTTCATTTCCCTCATCCTCGGAGTCATGCACATCATACACAAGATGGTCTGAGCCTCTTCATGCTCATCATCATCTCTCTCTCGCCTCTGTAGGCCTCAGGCTCTCATTTCTTTTGAGTCACCTTCTCTACTACCTTCTACCTCTTCCTAACTAGTGATTCCAATATAGGAGACTCTTCCTTTCTCTTCTTCTTCAACAAGGTGACTCCTTCCTTGGTGATTCTTCTTGTGTAGGAGGATCTTCTTGCTCTGCCTCTTCCTTAGGTGATTTCTCTTTTCCTTAATGGGGGACTTCTTCCTCCATGCATATGTTGCTTGGCTTCACGACCCGACTCTCTGCATGCCCCACAGATTGTGTTGTTTGCACACTTGGTGCCTTCTTCTCTGGTGCCTCTTCTCTTTTCCCTCTTCCTTGGTGTGGCTTCTTCTTTCTATGGTGGGGTCTTTTGGGATGGAGACATCATTCTCCAAGTAGGCCCTTCTCATACTTGGGCCTGATCCGTAGGTATACCCTTGTTGTGGTCCTTCCAAGCAATTAACACACATAGGTTTTGTCATGCGCACCTCATGGGAGACATACTTCTCCACATAAGTGCTTCTTAGGGTATACCACTTCCTTTCGTAGGTCATGGTGGTCTTGATCCACCTCGCTGAGGTCGAACCTTAGTCTTTTGGCCTCCTTAAAGTGATTGACCCCTACTTGGAAATATTGTGTGGTGAAGAGAAAGGTAGTTTACACCATGGGCTCTTGGTCCCATCTGTCAATGTGAATCTGCCAATGTAAAGAAATGTTGGTATATAAAAAACTCAGCTTCTCCCTGCACTAGCTGTCGAGTAATTGTTTGGGTATCCTCCATTCATCCTAAATGTGTCACGCATCCTCTTGTACCATTTCTCCAGTGTGCCTTGTGGGCGGTTGTCATGGTATCACAAGTGTATTTTTCAAATCTCTTTGTGGGGGAAGGATCTTCATCTAGATATTCCCATACAAACTTCTGGCCCATCGGGCACTCCAATTTCTGAGAAGATGATGGTGAGGAGGACATTTCCAAACATGATCTTTTTCTCTCCTTTGTGTGCATGCATGATGATTTCTTCTACAATGAAGGCAGACAGGTTATAGATGGTTCCTTCCAAAATTTTTGGCACACATTCAACCAAGCCTTGTTTTATCTGTGTCCACCTTTCTTGTCCATTCAACTTGGATACCAAGCACATGGCCATCCTCATCATTGGGTTAGAGATATCGAGATATCAAAAAATATGTGAGCCCTTTTTATAATCATAAGCCTAGATTGTCTCCTTAATGGCTTCCTTGTCCTCCAAGTCATCATCTAGTGGCTCCCCTTCATAGACAAGGCCTAGTAAACTTAGAGATTAGTTGAGGGGTTATGTGCATCCTTGATCTGCCCGTGAAGTAGAAGTGGTCCTCGTGCATGCATGACATCAACCATTGGTATAGTCACTCGGGTTTTCCAAAGTAGGGAAACTCATAAAGTTGTAGCAACCCAACCTTCTCCAATTTTACCTTCACTTCATCATCATAGATTGACATCCCTTTTGGTGTCCTTTTTTTCTATCGAGTGAACCTAGTTCTAATGCCATCTCCTTCTCTGTGGTGCTTGTGTGATGGTTGTAATCACTCACTTACCATCTTCCTTACATGGGATACCCATTCTTTTAGCAAACACACCATCTGGGTATTGCATCTCGCATACCACTCCTCATTGTTGAAACTGGTGTGAAACCACCCATTTTCCCTTTTCCCTTGCCCTTCTTCGGTGAAATAATTTCCTTCTTTGGTGCCATCTTCTTGTTGGGTTACTAAAAAAAACTCTTCTTTCTCCTCTTCCTTCTCTTCTCAAATATGTGGCTTCCTTCATGAAAAATCCCTTTACTCCCATGCCCTAGCTAAAACCCTAACCTGGAAAAATCCTTCCTTCCACGAGATGACGTACTTTCTTATGGGTTTCAAAAATTCCAACAACCCTCTCCTCTATGCCTGTGTACCTATTTTTCCACCCTGGTTCACAAATCACACTAGTCATGCACTTAGATCTTCACAATCTCCTTTCGCATGCAACTTCTCAAGGATGCCCTAGTTTGCAAGAGCTCTTCTTTATCACAAATGCAAGGTAAATAATAATGTATCCCGACCTTCTACTTATAGCTTTTTTCTCATCTCCCACAATAAATGCTATGCCACCTACCAATGTACTTTTTGCAATAAAGGTGATTTTTCCACTAAATCCCACCTTAAGTGCTCTTACCCCCATGCCCAATCCTACTGTGTGAAAAATCTCTACAACCTTTGGTGTGTAAAAATACTTACTGATCGAAGATCTTCACATGTGCATGTGCTTTGCAGCACCTGAAGGCACTTCTTCTATCCTTAACCTTGATTTTTCCCTCACCTACCTCATGTTGTTCTGTGCTTCTCATCCTTTGTATGTGGTCTTTGTAAAGCTATCCTGACACCAAAATTCCTTATGTCCACCTTTTTCTATGTGCTCTTCCACACTACACACTTTTCATCCTTCAATCTGGGCTATATCCTTCAATCTGGGCCATCAAAACACAACTTCCACTACTAGCTTCCATTTTTCTTTGCATTACTCCACCCCACACAAAAATAGATGTGTGGTCCTCTCTGCACATACACAACCTTTTGAAATAATAATAAGTGGCTACCTAAGCACACAAGGTGCAAAAAACAACAACAAAAAGAAAGGAACAAGCAATGAGAAAGGAAACACAAGGAAAAGAAATGCATAAAAGGAAATCCTAGGCTAAATGGCAATATTGCCTTATTTATAAACACAAGGAAGACTTATTTATAGTAGGGCTTCAGCCTACTCCCATTGAAATGGCCAGTAACCATGTTCCATCAAGCGCTTGTAACTAGAAAGCACCTAAATCAAGGATGTATGAGATGATATATGGCCCTAACCAATGGAATTTTAGTTTCCCAGATGGGCGTAAACTTGGAATCATATAACAAAACCATCTTCCCAACCTCAAATTGTTTGTTTTTAATATGGTGATCATGCCATGCTTTTTGTCATGCCTTTTCAGTCTTCTGACTCCATCTAGCAAGTGATCACCTTTCATCCAACTGCATTAATTTCTCCATGCACTCTTGAATTGCTTTTTCAGCTAACCCTCCTGCGTGCAATAATACAAGTGATGGTAGCATAAATTCAACCAGTAAAACAACCTCCATGCCAAACACCAACTAAAATGGTGTGGCCTTGTTCAATCTCTTGTAGGTTGTCTTGTATGCCCATAGAATGGATGATACCTTGTCATCCCAATCTTGTCTTCCCACATCACAAATTTTTGTCAGTGTGTGACTCAAAATTTTGTTAAATGCCTCAGTAGTTCCATTAGCTTGTGGGTGATATGGGGTAGTCTTATGATGGGCCACCATGAACTCTGCCAACAAAATCTTGATTGTTTCATTCAAAAAATGTGTACCCCTATCACTAGTCAAGCTTAAAGGACATCCATACCTTGATTATGTTCTCCCATAAGAATCTAGTAGTTGTCACCATCACTATGCAATCCCTTGTAGGTGCTACCTCCACCCACCTTGTTAAGTAATCAAGTGCAAGTGATGATATAGTGTGAACCAGTCCTTTCACGTGCGGTAGGTGAAATTGGTCCTACAAAATCAATTGCCCATTTTTCAAATGGTTTCTGTGTTGCTATAGGTCTCAAGGGCATCTCATCCTTTTTCTTGGCTTTCCAAGGTGCACTAGAAATGGTCATAAGCCTTGAAAAATTCAATGCAATCCTGGTAGATACTTTCCCACCAAAGCCCTACAAGTAGAATCTTTCACGTTGTGGCATTCCCTACATAGTTCCCTCCTGCAATCCCACCATGTGCTTCTTCCATGATTACAAATGCACTCATGTTCTAACACACATCGGTGCAAAACCTCATCATGGCCTAACTTGTATAAGTCTCCACTAATTAGCATGTAGGGCGTGCACACGTATAGCTAACTATTTCCTTTCCAAATTTTCATTCCTTCTAGTGCCACACCCATTTTGAGAAACACAACAATATCTTCTAAGTCAGGAGGGTGTGTGCACAACCTAAATAGTTGTGCATCTAGCATAACATCCTCAATGCTCTATGCATCCTCCCCTGAGTCAATTCTTGACAAATGGTAGGCCCTGAGTTACTCTTTCCTAGTTTCACAACAACTGTAAACTCAAATTCTTGAAACAACAAGACCCACCGACATATGTGCCCTTGCAAAATGGGCTTGTTCACCAAGTACTTCAATGCCATGTGATCTATGTAAAATATGAAGGGTGTTTCCAATAGATACTACCTGAACTTATGCAGTGCGTAGATCATGATAGTGCTTTCACTCTAAGTAGTGGTGTAGTTTTTTCTCTACTTGGTGTCAACTTCCTACTTGAAAAACAAAGGGGTGATCAACAATCCCTTCTCAGGTTGTGCTAAGACTACTCCAATGGATCCATCCCGAGGCATCAACATGCATGTGGAAAGGTTTATCCCAAGAGGGAAACCGTAATATGGGTGTAGTGACAAGTCTATCCTTCAAAGTGTCAAATGTCATCTCATTTTTCATGCCTCTCCCCAATGAAAGGCACTCTTGTGTTTTAGTAACTTCTCCAATGGCGTGATGATTTGGCATACCCCTTGATAAAATTTTGGTAGTACCCTATATGCCCAAGGAATCCATGCACTGTACTTTGAACTAGTAGGCTCCCCCAACCCCACAATAATAACAAAAACTTTGGTGGGATCCACCAACAAACCTTCCTTACATATGATATGCCCCAACAAGAGGGTCCCAAATGGAGTAGAAAAAACACATTTCTTAATGTTGAGGGATATCCTCAACTATCGACATCTCTCAAACATCAGCCTCAAATTGTCACAATGGTCTTTCACTAGTCCATATATTGTCCAGTCATCAAGGTAGACTTGAAGAAACTTATGGATAAAATCCTGAAATGCCTGGACCACTATGCATGAAAAAAACATAACAGGGCATTCTTCAGTCCAAAAGGCATGACCGTATAGGAAAAATTCCCCATTTAGTGGTGAAAGTTTTCTTCTCTTGGTCTTCTTTAGCAATTCTAACTTGATGGTATCCTGAGAATCCATCCGTGAAGGAATAGATTTGCCCACCACTCCTTCCAGGATCTCTTCGGTAAAAGGGGTTGGAAAAGGATCAATTACACATACCACATTTAAGTCCATGTAGTCAACACAAATCCTTATCCTTCCATCCTTTTTTAATGTTGATGACCATGGGGCTTACCCATTCTGATTCCTCCACAACTTCAATGATTCCCGAAGTGATCATTTTTCTATCTCCTCCTTAACCTTGATGTGAAGATTCAGATTCATTTGATAAGGCCTCTTTCGAATCGGGTGCACACCTTCTTTCAACTTGATTTTCATCTCCCCAAGGAGTGGTGAATGCCTTTAAGCTCATGGTACCCACATGGAAATAAATCCTAAAACTCATGCAATAGATCAATGATCTTTGAGACCTCCTTCTTCGACCAATAGTCTCCAATAGTGGCCTCCTTAGGTTCAACCTTCGAACCAATGTTAACCTTCTTTTTTTTTTAGGGGTTCATGGTAGGTGCGCACTTTCTCATCAACACTATCAATAACTTCACATACATACCTTTAGTATGGTTAACATCCAAACTCTCCATCTCTTCACCATCTATCACATAGACCATCTTTCCCTTTTCTTTCTCCATACATGCATGCACACTCAAGCTGCACCTCTTTTGACTCTTCTCCTCATCAAAGTGTGGTTCCAAACTAGGTTCACCCAATAACTCCAATATTCTATCTTCTTCCATGGCACTATCTCCCATCGTTAGGTGCTTTAACAACTATAATAAACCCTATCCACTGATGGTTTAGTACTCGATACTTGAAAGCTTGAAGGAGGTCAGCCATCAACTCCTACCAATTTCCTATGTCTGATGATGCATCTTGAGTGAATATACCATGCATGCACACAACCTTGTAAGGTGGAATATACAACTTATGCACCCATAAAGAAGGTGGCAAGGCCTTCACACCTTCCATCCATGCTTTCTCACATGCTTGGATGTGAGACAAGGTGGGTTCCTTCCCATGGTAGTCTTGTATTGCAGTGGGTGCATTGCTTTGGGAGAACCTAACAGAGAATGTGATTCTTACCTTGTGCACCACTCTAGAAGGCTATCATGATGTGTGCCCACCAACAATGCATTGTGGTCCCAAGAAAGTTATAGTTGAGCATCCCTCTTCTTTGATCTCATTTTTCCACTGAGCCTCCATTTCTCGTAAGAAATCATCAGGGTTGGCCCTCCTAGAGTAACTTGGTAACTTCTTCCTCCAGGTGCTTGACTGAGCATGCCTTCATTACCCTTGTCATAGAGCCTCTTAACTGTCACCCAATTAACTCATAAGTCCTGTGCACCCAATTTTCACATGCCACACTAGTTGTATCACTCATGGATTGAGCATCTTCAAACTGAATAACTCCCTCTGTAGGGTGAATCACCTTAGGGTCCCTGATAGAGTGCACATAGATCCTGTCAAGAACTTCTTCTCCCAAGGGCTTAGTATATGGTGTTGATTTTCCATCGGTTAAGGGGATGATGACCCGCTCTTCCTTGTTTTCAAAACTTATGTATCCCTTATTGAACCTTAGGTCAACATTATTCTTATAACACAGGGGCACCCAAGTAATGTTGGAAAGTTGTCTACCTTGGCTAGTGCCAAGACTTCAAAATCCCAGTGAACTTTTCCCCTTGGATAGTGATAACAACATCCTTCAAGACACCAATGGGCATTGCCTTTGTCTTGTTAGCCATATACAACACATTCAAAGATGGTTGTAATGGGGCCTTCCCATTTGATGCCATGCATCTAGAGTGAGAACATTGACTTCTGCACTGCCCATGTCAATCAAAATATTGCTCAGAAGCCACCCATCTACAACAACATTCAAGGTAATCTCCTTGTCATAATCAAGGTTGTGGGGAGGAAGGTTGGCATGTAGAAACCTACCTCTCATGCCCTCCTCCAGCATGTGGTACCTTCTCCATAACCACTCTCCTAGCAAAAGGGATGATATTCTCTTGCCTCAACATCTTGCATACTTCTCTAACCTCATCCAGATCCTTCTAGAGCCTCAACATTCTTCCTTTTTTCTCTAACTATCTTGACTACTCTTTCAAGCACTAGATCTCTCCTTGTAGGATTTGAATCACATCCATGGTTTCTTGATACACTTCTTTTTGATGAGTAGGTCTAGATACTTTCCATGCACCACCTCTTCTCTAATAACCAAGTGGTCTTACCTTGGTATATCCCTGCATGTGTGTAGCCTCATCTCGTGTCGTAACTAGTAATAGTTCTAGTTTTGACTCACACACCACTCTTGGCATCCATTGTGAATCGGCCTTCCTCACACTTACCATCCCGTGCCCTTTTTCCTTTTTGGTGTTGTTGGCTCATATGTTCAAATAACTTGGGAACTCCTCATACTTATGCTTCTTTCCACACCAAGAGCATTGTAGTAGATTAGGGCATTCATGCTTATAGTGCTCCGTAGATCCACAATTGTAACAGGTTCCCATGGGAACTCACTTCTTCCTCCTCCATGGTTACCATGACCATGAAATCCTCCTTGGAAAGCCTCTTCCATGTGCCCCTCCATCCGCGTGCCCTTCATAGTGATGACCATCATCCTTGGAATTTTTTTGAGGTTGGTTTGGTGCACACCAATATCAATGGCATCATGTATCTAGTCAATCAATCTATAATCCTTGGTGTCATGGGTAGTAGAGGTGTAGATCTTGCAATAACAAGACACATTCTTATGGATCATGCACTACAGCAATGGGCATCTACTTGCATCATGATCTCCATGGAAAATTTCACAAGTCCACTATCATGGCGCATACCGATCTCCTAGGGAAATTGTCCTTTGTATGCCCCTCTACCTCACAATCCATGCACCATAGACCACTACGAGTCTCATGCACCGAGTTCATAGATAATTTCTCTAGCTACTTCACCATTAATAATCTGAGCCTCAAGGAAGGGGCTAACACGGTATCCATGCTTCCGATAGCCTCAGCATGCATAAGGAAGCCTCCAAGGCCTTGTGTGTCTGTGAAAGTCTTGTGTGAAAGTGCTCTCCTAAACGGTGTTATCAATCCTCCAAAAACCATTGAGCATGTTGAGAGGGGTGAATATCATAGGATATTTTTGATAAGAGAGTTTTAAAATGTGCATCATATTCCACACACTCTCTGCCATTCCTTGTTGGATCTCCTTCAGCATGTTGATGCTCTTCTATTCAAACTTAGGGATATGAAATTCAGCCAAGAAGGCATTCCATGCATGTGGTGTAATCTACCACTGTCTGATGGGGGTCATACTTCATAGTACCAACTACCAACTATGTGCACATCCTTGCAATGTTGTTGCAAACTGACTTGCCTTCTCACTCTGGGGTAGTGATCCCCTTTTGTGCCATAGTATTCACACTTGTGTACATGCTCTACAACATCCTCAACACCTTTGTAGTCTGGTAGGTGCAAAGACATCTCAAAAATACTTACTGAGGTGGTTGAGGCCCTTGTCCACCTGACCTAGAACCTTTGATTCCCTCAATGTTTCCTCCACCACTAGATCCACTAGATCCACCTAGGTCCATTCCTCCCTGATCCACCTAGATCCCTCCTAGATTTTCTAGGTCCACCAAGTCCTCTAGCTCCTATACCACTAGATCCACCTCCATGTAGCTAGTAAAGGGCTTGAAGTGGTCACGCCTAAGCATTCCCAATGTCCCACTAAACTACGTGCCAAAATTTGTGATATTGCACCACTACCAGATGTGTGTCCCTGCCACTCCAGATGTGATACCCAAACTTTGTGTACTCACACTTTTCCCAAATGTCATTTCCAGACAATATTCCTCCAAACACAAGAAATGATTGTGCAGCCATAGATGTACCAAATGAGAAATTATATCTCCTAGGTGCAGATCGGTCACTCCCACCAATACCAACTATGTTAGCAATACTTATCTCTTGATTTGGAAGACTAAGTGCCAGGGTTGGTCACCAAGTGGATTTCAGATGCACACCGATGAATCTCCTTTCTCCAAGTGATGAAATCTCATCAGAAGTTGAAGGGATCTCTCTCTTTGTGCTTGCCAAGATGGGGTAGCATAGACTACTTAGGCTCCACATCCTCCACGTGAACCTCAATTCCTTCCCACAACATCTACCTCCATAAATCCATCACTCCCACAACCTCGTGTTGTCTAGCCAACTCCCTTTCATGTGCTTCACTATACTTGAGTCATCTCTCTCTCTCTCTCTTTTTTAGCCACAAATGTGCCATCTTCCTCCACCCTAGCTTCCTCACCCAATGCTCAGAAGAAGCTTAGCCGGCCATAGGAAATGCTTCCAAACTTAGTGTAATGATCAGGATCTTTATGGCTAAAGGGATAACACACAAAAATGATCCTCTAGGTTCCTTTAAGAACTCAAACTCAAACCTCAGGACAAGAATACGTAGAAATAACGTATTCTAGGGTATAACTGGTCAACACTCTCTTCCACCAATGATCAACAACACGCATCCAAGTCAGATCAACATCCTGTAGCCTCTGATATTCATCTTGGGTCCAAATGTGAGATCTATAGTACCAACTTGATCTAGATGCATACATGGAAATCCATTCATACAACTCTACTGGAAAGTAACAAAAGAAGGTCTCATATAACTCATGATACATGTGTTCTTCTACCCATCTGCGTGCATCAAACTCAGGTCCAAGTACTAAATATCTGAGAAAACTCATCCTTGTGCTCTTAAACCATGCTCGACACTATCCAAGGTCAAGCACTCCATCATCATGCATCATTCTCACAAAAACTTCAAAAAGAGGTCCCAACAATGGAACCAAGATGTAGTCATTTTTACCCATCTACTAACTTCTAACCCCATGTGTGTCGGCCTATCACCCAAGTGGGCATTGGGTGCTCACCCGAGGCATGCATGGGCACCGAGCCCCTCCTTTATGTGAGCATTGTGAGAAGATCTTTCCATTATTAGAGGATTAGTTGTAGAGAAGTGAATATTCATGTAAAAGCACAACATGAGCTATCATATCCTTATACCCAAGCATTTAATAACAAGAGAAACATCATGACATGAAATACAAAGAACATATCTGCCATAAAATATAAGGAAATAACACTAGGGTTTGCACCCTGAACCAGATATTCATAACAGAGCCATATATTTATATTGATCATAGTCTCAACAACCACATTACATTCAAAAGGGTCATATTAGACCAAATGTATCAAGACATGGATCTAACCCATATATCAGAGGTCCTAGCTATGCTTTCTTTATTAAAAATTTTTATAGACCCATCCCTTAGACATGATAACATTCCTACATAGTCCTCTAATGAGAACCCCAACTCCTAGGGCCTCCTAGTATTTTTTTCTGCAGAGCTTCACTCTCTTCATACTATATGTCCTCCATCTATGTATTCCTCTATCTTCTCTTTTTTTCTTCCAAGCATCTCTCTTTATAGCACCAACACCCACCACCATGCCTTTTCTCAAGGAGTAGATCGGATGCCAAGTGTCCATGTGGTCCTTCAATGGTGCATGCTTATTCTGTTCCGAGCTCTCCACTTTCTGCAATGATGTCTTCCTAGGAATATTCCATGCATGGAATATTCTTTCCTTGACCACCAAGTCTCCTGGAGGTTGACACCTTATCCACTCGGCATGCCTAGTCGGGTCATGTTTTTCCTCAAGTGCCTTGAGAATTAGCCAATATGGCTAAGTCTTAGAGCTTGGTCCTTTATTATGGTCACATAGCTTTATATTTATATGATTCCCTTGGTTGAATTTCATAATTAACAACTAGAAAGCTGATCCATAAGAAAATAAGATGCCCAAAATGAGTGAGTAAGATACAAAGAGGTCGGGGTGCCCAAAGGGGACGAGGGTGCCTGTAGCACCGGCATCTGTCTGGGTGCCGACGTCGTAGTTGGGCGTTGGTGTCGAGTCATAAAAGATAAAGTAGTAAAGTATCAACTGGGTTGTAGGGTGTAAGAGGCTAGAAAGAAGACATGAAACACAAACAAAAGGCCAAAGATAGTTATCAATTGCTAGTTTTCTCACTTAGGAATCATATGAATAATAGTATGTGACTAGGACCTAGAAATGTACCCAAAGTGCGTGATTTAGTGTCTACATTTTCCCCCACTTTATGTTGTTGAGTGAATACTCGATAACATAAAGTAGATAAGAGATGCATACTGATAACCATGTAGATTGATGGCAAAAGCGTGTCGAGGAGACAAGAAAAAGCGTGGAGATAAAAATGAAGCATGAAAGCTAAGCTAGGAAAGAGGAAGTGACCCTAGGGGTGAAAAGTGTAATGTATGTACCATGTTGTACATGTTGTTGTTGTTGTGCTTGAGATTGTTGCTTCTTATAAGGATGGACTGTAAAAAAGAAGAGAAAAAGAGTAGTCAAATTCGTGTATATGAAAAATTTGATCCAAGTATGTAAAAAAAAAAGGTATGTAAAAATGTGAAAAGGAACATGTGCACATGATCGTGATGAGTGAAAATGATATAAAGTGTCCTAAAAATGCTATAAAAGAACAATTTTTTTGGGCGATTTCACGCCAAAAATGAGTTTTTGGGCTATCTCATGCCACAATAGAAGAAGTGTTGGGGAGAAAGGTCTAGTGTTATTATCCATCCCTGATTGCTTCCCAAAATTTATACACCACTGCAGATGGTGTGATCTTGATTTGATCAAGTTTGATCTAGTTTGATCCAAGTAGAAAGAGAAGAAAACAAAGATAAAATGCATTCTGATTGTTGGAGGATTGTGCCTGTACTGTGCAAACAATTGTGTAAACTGTTGAAAATTGCGTTGATCTAAAAAAGTAACTATAATTTCCCCTTGGTCATAGGCACCCAGGAAAGGTCAAGAGCACCTAGGAACTCATGTCTGTATCTGGGCACTGATGTCCGTGATGTTCGAGGACCAAAGATAGCTTGAGCCATTTCTCGTAATTGTATACTTCCTTATTCCTATACTTTGTGATGTATCTCTGTTGAATGGGGTGATTGTATCACCCAATGTATGCCCCCCTCATTTCAAGTTCATGAAACATTGCTAGGAGGATGCTTCCCAAAGGAGAGGACTGAACGGTGATTTGAAACTGATGCCTTGTAGGGTGTGAGAGAATGTACATGGTAGAAACCAAGACACATGTAAATAAAGTGGCTGGAAACATGTGTTAGTGCAATCAAGAAAAATATGCATATAGAAGATAATTTGTAATCTAAAAAGTAAGAAGACAATGTAGACCTCAAAAAACAAGTTTTAAACATGGGACATTGATCATAATGTCACAAGACAATCGAGTGCCGAAGAAGCCAAAAGCATATGAGTAATGAACAAACAAGACATAGGGCATAACCCCCAAACAATGACATACAATACAAAACAAGAGCAAGAAAAATGTAACAGACAACCATGATGGAAAATAGTTCTTGCAAAGAAAATGTTGCACATGAAGCACCCGTTAACATATTAGAAAGATAAAAAGTATGTCAAGACGTGTATGTATCGATATAGAGTAGTATGCTAGTAAGAATAGGAAGTAGTATAAAACAAAACAATAACACTTGTAGTGTGTATGAAAGTAGATGCCCCTAGGAGCCATTGTGGGACTTGTAAGAGGTAAAGTCCAAAACATCCATTCCACATGTAAATATATGTGTAAAGTCTGCATTCAAAACTAGAGAACAAGTGAACACACATGTGTATATAGAAAAGATAATGACATACTAAGTATTTGTCTAGTGTTGACATTATGTTGCATATGTGTTTTCATTGATGCAAAACCTCATTAATGATAAAGTGGATGATGGATTAGGGTCGAGTATATTGAGGACGATGATGACGTGATGCTTTAGAGGTTGATATCGGTTGATTCAGTGAGGATGGCTTGTTCTTGCAAGCATATTTAGGTGACCTATCTATCCTAGGTGATGGTGCACGGAGGTTGGAGCTTCTTGGTTGCTTAATAAACATGTTGACATGATGGAGATAATGATTTGATAGTGTTTAGGAACTCACATGATTTTCGTGGTGTAGGTACAAATTGATTACCATGATTCGGGTGCTCATTTGGACTAGATATGGTTGTTAGATAGCATGAGATTGATTTGTGGAGATATATGAGCTCATGGATGCATGTAGGTAGTTGATTTATGATGTAATAGGTATTTTAGGACCATTTGGAGTTTTTATGATGAGTTATAATGTTATTTCAGTTAACCCTAGCCTTTATAGTGTAAAACCCTAAGGGCTAACTATGCAAATGAGATAGGATTGAAATATTGAGAGCTATTTGTGACATGGTGATGATTGGAGATGCATGTAGGGTGATTTCTTATGTTGTGGGAAAAATTTTAGGTTCCCATGATGAGAATTTTCAAGATATGATGTTTTTGGTGAAATAGGATCAAGAACAAGGCTATTTCAGCTCGAATTAGAATTTCTGATGCTCACCCTAATTTGTGTTCTTTGCATGGGAACTTGTGGCTGTCAAGGATGTTTTGACATTGAGTCTGGAAGGTTTCAAAAATTAATTAGGTCATTTCATCTTCAATTTTTATAAATGAATGTTAAGAAGGTAAACAACTCATTCTATGTTTGAAACCCTAACTTGAAAACTATTTGAGAGATTTGTTTCCTAAGTGGCTAGAATTGATTTATAGTGCATTTATGATGATTAAAACATGTATATGACTCCTTTAAATTTCTAGAAAGGTATGATAGAGGTTATGATGATGAGTGGACCCCACTCAAACATGTTAGTTTATAAAGAAGTTTAGTTTGGGACAAGGTTGTCTAAAGGAGTTACAAACTAAATGACCATTATATGATTTATGTGATTTTTTATTTATTTACATGATATTTTTAGGTCATGGTGATGTTGATAGATGGTCAAGTATGCTTCATTTATGTTGATTGGTCAAAGGGTAATTTTGGGGTAGTTAGAAGTAGTCTTCAATAAAGTTGACATTACAAGAGCTACATAAGGATTTAGGAGGTGATTCAAGTTTTGTTGGAAAGATAATTCAGAGATATTTCTAGTGATATAAGTTTTTTCTATTGATGATGATTTTTGATGTGGTTTCTAGGTCAGTTTTTGGAAAAGAATGATTTTAGTTTTTTCAGGATAGAAGCTGCGTTTGCTTAAAGATTGAGTTGGTTAGTGCATGAAATTGATTGAGTGATGCTTGCTATTACCTAGAATGTGAAGAGGGATTAATTTTACATCCAATGAATCCATTTGGAAATATTGAATGTATCGGGAAAGGTGTTAACCAGTTGTATTTTGAAAACTACTTTTTGCGAAACTTGATTTGGTGAAGTCAAAAGTTGATGTAGTTGGAACATTAGGGTGTTTCAAGAGTTCCAAATTAATTAGAAGTATTATAAAGGTTATTATTTTCAATTTAGTTGTCACATTTCATATTTGAGGTGTTCTTGGGTGACCTTGAGGCCAAACATTGAATACATGGTGCTAGAAACAAGTGTTTTGTGAAGGCAATGAGCCATGGGCCCATTAAACGAAATAATTTGATTGGTCAATTACAATTATGATCATATATGTTGTTTAAATTTTATTTTAAACATGTGTGGTGATTTTTAGAGAATGATTATTTTTTTGGTGTTAGGATATTTTTCTCATTCCAATGATGGGGTTTTGAGGATTTTTGGTACATGGATGAAGGGTTTTGGCTAGGCCAACCTACTTGGGTCACTTGTGACTATTATGATAAAGTTTATGGGATGTTTATAAATTTGTATGGTTGTGATAAAGGAGGAAACTAACCTATTTTTAATTTGAATGATGGAGATTTTATAAAAGCATAGTTTTGGGTGCTTTTGTGAGTTAGTTAAGTGTGTGAAAGAAGTGCGACCTAGGTGTGAGAGTTTTTTGGTGTGTGAGCATGATTTGAGAGCTGATCAAGTGTGTGATAGGTTGAGGAATGTATGAAAGTGTGTGATAAAGAGTTTAATGCTTTTATGAGTAAAGAAAGTTCTTATTTGTGCAAGTTTGAAGACTTAGGGTTTGAAGGTGTTTGAAGCTGAATCTTGTGATCACCATTAGCTGAGTTGTTATAACATTTTATTAGTGATATTATCGAAAAAATATTGTGTGATGAATCATATTCATATAATTATCTTTTGTGAGTAATATCATTAAGGGTTTAGGGGTTGGCGCTCCTTGTAGGGTTAGTGCCTCACAAAAGAAATTTCTTGTGATGTGTAATATTCACTTGAGTATTTGTTGTGTGTAATATCAACAAAGTTTTTCAGTGGGTTTTCTTACCCTTGATTTTTTCTCATTTACATATTGTGTTATGGTGTTTCTTCTCTTGTTCATGGTTAATTTAATGAATTTTGTATGTTGTTATGCACACACTAATGAATGGATAAT
This sequence comes from Taxus wallichiana var. yunnanensis, assembly GCA_018340775.1. NCBI lineage: Eukaryota > Viridiplantae > Streptophyta > Pinopsida > Cupressales > Taxaceae > Taxus > Taxus wallichiana. Next base: position 613,373,182 of record CM031240.1, read on the forward strand.
GATTAATGGTTTATGTGAGTGATCTGAAATTGAAATTAAAATTCTAAGGATTGATTCACCCCCTTCTTATTCCATTGTTCTTCCAATAATTAGTGTCAAAGTAGGTCCTTTTCGAGACATTTGATCACTTTAAAGGAGATCCTTGAAGCAAAAAAATGGTGAGTGGTTCAGTTATTGGCAAGGCACCATTGTTTGATGGAAAAACTATGCTTTTTGGAGTCTGAGGATGAAGACTTATATTATGTCTCAAGGGTTTGATGTTTGGAAAATTGTGGAAGATGGCTATACTCCTCCTGCCACTCCTCCTACTAGTGATGCAAACAAGAAGGCATATGAAAAAAATTCTAAGGACTTTAATGCTATCATACATGGTCTTGGAGAATCTGAGTTAGGAAAGGTAATGCATTACAAATCAACAAAGGAATCATGGGAGAAATTGCAAGTTCTGTATGAAGGTGACTCAAAGGTAAGAATTGTTAAGCTTCAAAATTTTAGAAATCAGTTTGAGTCTCTTAAGATGAATGATGAAGAGTCCATTATTGCATATCTACTTAGAGTTTAAAAAGTTGTTAATAACATGAAAGGGTTAAGAGAGGATGTGAAGGAAGAAGTAATTGTTCAATTTTTTTGAGATCACTAACTCTTAGGTTTTATTCTAATGTATCTTTTATTAAAGAGGCAAAGGATTTGAACACCTTGAAGGTGGATGATCTACATAGTACTTTGACTACCTATGAAATGAGGATAGGTGATTCCAAACCAAAAGAGAGAGAGGTTGCTTTCAAAACTTAAATGAAAAAAAAATGCAAGAAGGACAAAGAGGATGTTGCTCCTGAAATTGATGATGAATAACTCTTTGCAATGATGGCTATAAGATTGAAGGTTGGCTCTAGAAAATACAAAGGTAAGATTCCTTATAAATGTTTTAAATGTGGTAAGGTAGGAAATTTTGTTGTTAATTTTCCTCATAAGCACAAGAAGGAAGATCATGATGAACATAAGTATGATAGTGATCATGACAACAAGTACAAAAAGTATGATAAGAGAAAGAAAATATTTAAGAAGTTTGACTATAAGAAGAAGGAAAAAAGAGTTTTTATACAAAGGAAGATGATTACTTGTCTGATGCTAGTAGTGGTGTTTCAGATTTTGAGTTTGAATCTGATTATGAAGATATTGGAAATGAGGCATTGTTCATGACTAAAGAAGTTATGAGGTCTTCTAGTGATGGCTATTATTTGTTAAGAGATTTTATATCAGGCTATGGTAGCTATTCTAATGAAGATGATGAGGATTTAAAATATGATCTTGAAGTAATTTAAAGAGAAATAAAACATGCTAAGAAAGAAAAAAAAAGCTAAGTCTTCAAGTCAAAGAGTATGAAAATAATATGCACAAGCTAGAAGGACAATACAAGTCTGAATCTTCCAAAAAAATGAGTCTATTAGGTTGTTAGAAGAAAATATTAAGTATCTTGTTTCAAGATTCTTGGATAAATATGGTTTGTGCTCAAAATATGAAGAATATATAGAGTTTACAAGGGTTGAGCTGCTAGAGGTTGGGAAGAAGACTATGTATTTTCAGAAGTTTGAAGAAAGTACCAAGGATCTTGATGATCTCTTGAGCAATCAGAAAGTTGTAGGTGATAGAGATGGTTAGGATTAAATTATGAAGTCAAGGACAAAGAAGTGAAGGAATAATACCTGGTTTCATGCAAGAAAGTTGGTGAACCAAGCACCAAGGAAGAAAAGAAAAACACTCATCAAAGACAATGTGAAAGTAAGGCCAAGGCAACCTAATGCCTCAAGGTATGAAATAAATTTTAATGGATATTGTTATACTTGTAATGAATTTGGTCATAGGGAAAGAGATTTTAGGTATTATAGATATACTCATTCATGGAGAAACAATAATAATGAGTTTTCTAAGAGTGTGATATACTACAAATGCAAATAAAAAGGTCATGTTGCTAGATTTTTCTTGTATGATCGACCTAGTCAAGCTGAGGGTTACAATAAGAAGTACTTAATGGTTTATTAAAATTGTAATAGATTTGGTCATGTTGCAAGGAACTGATTTCAATGCTATTCAAGTCAAAACAAGAGTGTTTAAGGTTCTAGAATTCAAGGAAGTGGATTCCAAAGGCCTAGGATGCAAAATAATAGTTAAGAAAGGCTTTTGAACCAAAAAGGAGCAATGGTGTCTCATCAAAAACTAATATTGATGGAAGGAAAGGTATAACTCAAAGTAAAAATTAGAAGAGATAAGAATAAGGTGTTCTACAGGAAGCTAAGAGGGTTTGTGACCTCTTCAATACCTTCTTTTAGGTCTTTATGGTGTTCATATGTCTCTACTATGCTCCTTAGAGGTGTATTATTTCATATGAAGCATTAGAGTCAGGGGAGTTGTCTAAGTAAAAGTGTGTCTCATCCATGAAGCCAAGGTATCCTCTTCAAATTATCATTTGATTCAAATATGGTCGTTCATGTTGTATATGTCAAAAGTAATGTTTTATGATCTTTAGTGTGTGTCTGAGCTCTTGAGGTCTGAGTTAGCATTGTCTAAGTAAAGGTGTCAGTATGAGATGAGTAATTATGTGAAAATAATCATGTTGATTTCACATAAAGTGGTTTGTAATATCATGCGATTCATGTAAAATGTCTTCTTTTAGTCTAAGTCAAGTAAGTTGCTATAGTTTTTAATGAATCTATGATTGTGATATCTCAAAGGGAAAATTATGAGTCAAGTGACTTTTCATAAACTATGAATGCATGAATCATGTGTGTTATAGTGTCTTATATGCTTGTGAAAGCTATGAATGTGTCACAAAATCTATTACAGGCATCAAGAGTCTTAGAGGATGTATTCTATTTAGGAAGTATGTTTTGGTTATCATGAGTGGTCTAGGCATGCCAATTGGATTGTGTGTCATTGAGACTTGTGTCTTGAGTTGCAAAGGGTGTAAATTCTTCTCATATTGTTTTTGAAGATGTTCTTGTGTCATCAAATGAGATTATTTGATCAAACATTATGAAGAGGAATGTCAGTGTATGTGTGTTCTCAAAGGTTGTTGATGCAAGAAAAGGTAGTTTCAGGTAAGAAAATGTTAATCATGCCTCCAAATATGTCAAAGAGTGCTCTTGAGTTTAAGTAATGTTATTTCAATAGTGGTGATCACGTTTAAGCCCTTAAAACTAAAAAGATGGTGAATTTTTGAAGTATCTTCGTGACGATTGGTTTCAAATATTCTTAAAAAGTAGTATGGATGGGATGTGAAATTTGAAGGACCAAGTGGTGGATTCTAGTGATAAAAAATTGTAAAATTCATCTAGACTATGTGGGCCTTATGATTAAAGTGGTTTTATAGATGTATGAAGTCATAATTTACTGGAGTCCATGACAATATTGAGTTTTTAGTGAAGAAGAAAAATGAGCCTCATTGAGAAAGGAAGAACTTGAATCGGGAATGATTATCTTGATGATAGTCTTCAAGGATATTGGAGGTGTTAGAATGGCTAAAAGGGTACTCAAATAAGTTGAGGTTATTATTTGAAAGTATGTGTATTGAAAACTAGATGTGTTTTTCATCATTCTAGGGCTAGTAGGATTGATAACCTAAGTATACAGTTTTGAAAAGATGGATATTGCATGTATAGTCATCTTGATGTGTCTAAAAATTCTTCAATGTATGATTAAAGATATGAAAAAGGGTTCATGGATCCTTTAAGGTAAGTAAAGGAAGTTGTAAAAGTTCTACTCTTGGGGTATCTTGCATGTGTCTTGTCTATGCTTTAGGACTAAATGTCTCCATTTGGTACTATCTCGAGATCTTCCATCATGTGTGTTTGACTTGAATGTGTCCTAATTAAGGAGTGATTGACTTGCATAAATCATTTCATCCAGTTTTGAAGATCATCGTAATGGCATACTTAATCCACTCCATGTTTGAGATACTAAAAATGATGAAAGCTACAGTGTATGAAATGCTTCTAATAAGCTAACAAAGGTGTTTTCGACAATTTTGATGATCTAAAAGGTGTGGATACTCTTCTAAGTGTGTCTCTTATGTAAAAAAATGATTTGGTCTTGAAAAATTGCTTAAAGTTGTGAGATTTTGTACACAATATGCTCGGAGGTTAGTTTTGAGCATCTACAGGTATGGTTTATGAGTTTGAATCCTTCTAACTTGTTATGAGCATCAAGGTCTTTGGTTTATACATGAGTGAAGTTAATTTGATGACTAAGATTGTGTAAAGGATATTTTATTAGACATAATAGGTTTGTATTGTTCTTTTGTGACTTCATGAGCAAGATGATTGGCTACATGTGTAGGGTATGCTTGTGGGGTAGAGTATGATATCTTCTCGAGGTATGTTGTTCTTGTCAAGTACATCCATGGTATGTTTGATGTTCTCAGCCTTGTCTACATGATTTAGGAGTATGACATCTCAAATTGAGAAAATGATGACTTCATTGTGAATGGTCATCCCTGTTTCATCATCACATCCTCTGAGACTTATAAGTGTTGATTTGATATGGTGGAAGATATCTTTGAATAATAAATGGTGACTTGAATGCTCTCTAAGGATATGTAAGTTGTTGGATAGTGAAGAAGTTAATAATTTGACCTTTTGAGTCATTCTTGTGACAAATTAATGGTTCAAGACCACAATCGGTTTGTCATAGTCCACAAAGTGGACCATAAAGATGTTGCTACAAATGGATGTGGTGTGTATGAGCCTACCAAGACAGGGAGAGTACATAGTCTTACTTCTTGAACGCACTCTAGGAGGGTTCTTGTGATATAAAGGATAATCTCTTGAAAACATTGAAGCTATACATGAAGGTAAGTGGTATCTTGTTAAAGTCCTTGTTTAAATGGTGTGAAAAGATGTGGCTCTAGATGCATTCGGTGTGTATGGTTTAGATTAGTTAGGGGAACATGTGTATGTACCTCTAGAAGGTTTTTGGAGGTCCTCTACGCTTAAGAGGTATGATTTTTAGGTTCTCTCCAAATTTAGAATGTTCAATGTAAGATTTACATTAGATCATCCCAATATGACTGTGATACACTAAGAAGATGGTTTAGGGTAGGGCCAAAGTGTCTAAGCTGGTTTCTTATCAAGATATCAAGGTAAGTTTTATAAAAATTGTGCTTTATCTCAAAGGAGTATGTATTGAGTCTAGCGGGAGTGATAGAGATTTGTGCCAAACAATGAATTTCTCTTTATAAAGCATGTCAAAGTTTGTTTCAAAACCACCGAATGGTCTATTCAGGGAACCGTGTCCTCAAGGTTTGGTGATACCAAGAAACATGTGACTAAAATAAGTTATGTGCTTGTACAAGCTAATATGAATCAAGGTTGACTATATGCATAGTAATTTTGAGTTCTCATACATCATTGTTGGCATGATTCACTTAAGGTATGTTCTCGTAGAGGTCTTTACAATGGTATTTTGAAGCTCAAAACAAAGTTTAGGTGTAAAAGAACAAGTATTTGCATAATTTGGAGGTGAATGATGGTGTAATTTCTCCTAGAAAGAGATAATATGTTTTTTATGTTTAGTGGCATGTTCAGGGGGTCATATGTGATTTTCCCAAGGGGAGCATAGTGGCTTTATGCTTGAAAAGAGGATGAAAGTTAGATTTTGAGTGGAATTTCAAATTTGTGAGATAAAGTGAGATATATGGTTGATGTTTCTAACCAAAGCATGAATATATGAAGTTGAGTAAGAAGAAGAACATGTTTTTACAATTATGCCTTTGTCATTAATGTTAAAGGGGAGAAGTACAATTAGTTTTCCATCAATGACAAAGGGAGATATTGTTGGCATGTTGTTGCATAGGTGTTGTCATTGATACAAAACCTCATTAATGAAAAAGTGGATTATGGAGTAGGGTTAAAGTATGTTGAGGAGGATCATTACTTGATTATTCATAGGTATTAATGGTGATATCAATTGATTCAGTGAGGATGACTTGTTCTTGCAAGCCTATTCAGGTGACCGAGCTAGCTAGATGATAGTGCATGGAGGTTGGAGCTTCTTGGTACTTTAAGAATCATGCTGACATGTTTGAGAGCATGATTTTAGAGTATCTAGGAACTCACATGAGTTTTAGGGTGCAGTACGGGTTGGTGGCTATCATTTAGGTGTTCATTTGGATCAGGTATGGATGTTAGATAGCATGAGAGTGAGTTGTGGAGATATATGATCTCATGGATGCATGTAGGTAGTTGATTTATGATGTACCAAGTATGTTAGGACAATTTTGAGTGTTTTTCATGACAAGTTACAATGTTCTTTCAGTTAACCCTAGCCTTTACAGTGTAAAACCCTAAGGGATAACTATGCAAATGAGATAGGATGGAAATATTGAGAACTATTTGTGACATGGTGATGATTGGAGATGTATGTAGGGTGTTTCCTTGTGTTGTGGGAAAAATTTCAGGTTCCCATGATGATAATTTTGCAAGATATGATGTTTTTGGTGAAACAGGGTCAAGAACAAGGCTATTTCCAGCTCGAATTGGAACTTCTGATGCTCACCCTAATTTTTGTGCTTTTCATGGAAAGTTTTGGCTTCCAAGGATATTTATACATCAAGTCTATAAGTTTTTACAAAAGTAATTATGTCATTTAATTTTCTTGTTTTTATGAACGAATGTTAAGAAGGTAAACATCTCATTATGTGTTTGAAACCATATCTTGAAAGAGGTTTGAGATATTTACTTCCTAAGTTGATAGAATTGAATTATATTACCTATAAAATTATTGTAACACGTAGAGGACTCCTTAATATTTCCATAAAGGTATGGTAGAGGTTATGATGATGAGTGGACCCCACTCAAACATGTTAGTTTATGAAGAATTTCAGTTTGGGATAAGGTTGTCTAAAGGATTTTAAAAACTAAATGACCATTATATTATTTATGTGAGTTTTTATTAATTTAAATGATAGTTTTATGTCATGGTGATGCTGATATATGGTCAATTATGCTTAATTTATGTTGACTAGTCAAAGGATAGTTTTGGGGTAGTTAGAAGCAATCGTCAATAAAGATGACACTACAAGAGCTACATGAGGAGTTAGGAGGTGATTTTTTTGGAAAGATAATTAATATAGATTTATATTTATATAATTTTTGTATCTTTATGATTTATTTTTATATGGTTTCCATGTTAGTTTGTGGATAAGAATAATTTTGGATTTTAAGGACAAAACTACTTTTGCTGAAAGATTGAGTTTGTTAGTGCATGAAATGGATTGAGTGGCACTTTATATCACATGGAATGTGAATATGGATGAATTTATCATCAAATTAACCCATTTTAATGTCTTAAATGTATCATATATGGTGTTAACTAGTTGCATTTTGAAAACTATGTTTTGGGCAACTTGATTTAGTGAAGGAAATAGTTGATGTAGTTTGAACCATGTGGGTGTTTCAAAAGTTATAAATTTCTTAGAAGTGTTTTAAAGGTCATTTAATTTCAATTTAGTGGTCACATGCCATATTTTATGTGTTCTTTGGTGACCTTGTTGAAAGGAACAATAACCAGATCGTACCAAGCCAAGAACATAGATGCTAATCAAACACCATGATCAATAAGATGAAAGAAATTCACCGAATAACTTTACATAAACCTTTGTAAAAATGAGAAACAATATCATATATTATTATGGAACTCAATGCAATACATTTAGAATGGGCCTTGCTTAAATAGGAAAGGAATAATAATCTAAGAACCAATCAAGGTCGTAAATCAAGCCATAAATCAAGGAAATAACTAGTCATCAAAGAATTAGTCAAGACCATAGATTTAGGAGAGAACTAGACATCAAGGATCTAGTCAATACCATAGATCAAGGAAATAAATATACCTAACAACTAGATAATATCTCCTAATATCTAAATAAGATAAAATAAATATCCACACACATAAGTGGGTGAGGATAAATACAATAAAGGTAAATAAAGTACCTAGGTGAACATGAGCTAAGGTAAATACCTACTCTAACACTTGTGGCCAAAATTTTAAGACATGGTGTTGGAAACATGTGGTTTATGAAGGAAATAAGCCACTGGGACCATTAAACAAAATAATTTGATTGGTTAATTAGAATTGAGACCATGTATGATCTTTAAATGTTATTTTAAACATGTGTGATGATTTTTATAGAATGAATAAAAATAGTTTTGGCGTTCGGATATTTTTCTCATTCTAATGATGGGGTTTTAAGGATTTTTGGTGCATCGATGAAGGGTTTTGGCTAGGATGACCTACTTAGGTCACTTTTGATTGTTATGATAAATTTTATGAGATGATTTTAAGCTGTGATGGTCATGATAAAGGAGGGAAGCTCACCAATTAATAATTTTAATCATGGAGAGATTATAAAAGCATAGTTTTGGGTGCTTTTGTGAGCTAGTTGAGTGTGTGCAAGAAGTGTAACCTAGGTGTGAGATTTTGTAGGTGTGTGAGCATGATTTGAGATATAATAAAGTGAATGAAATGTTGAGGAATTTTTTATATTGTGTGAGGAAGAGTTTTATGCTTTAAGAAGTAAATAAAGTGCTTGTTTGTGCAAGTTTGAAGACCTAGGGTTTGAGAAAGGGTTTGAAGGTGTTTGGAGCTGAATCTTGTGATCACCATCAGCTAAGTTGTTACAGAATTTTATCAGTGATATTATTCAAAAATATTATGTGATGAGTCATATTCATACAAGTCTCTTGTTGTGAGTAATATCAACAAAGGTTTAGGGGTTGGTGCTCCTTGTGGGGTTGATGCCTCACTAAAAAAATATCTTGCGATGTGTAATATCAATAAATATTTCAGTGTGTTTTCTTCCCCTTGAGGGTTTCCCACTTACATCTTGTGTTATGGTGTTGCTTCTCTTGCTCATGGTTAATTGAATGAATGTTGTATGTTTTTGTGCACACACTAATGAATGGATAATTGATTAATGGTTTATGTGAGTGATATGAAATTGAAATTAAAATTGTAAGGATTGATTCACCCCCTCTCATTCCATTGTGCTTCTAACATCTTGAATGTGAAACAACGTGTACATGTAAGCATAAGTAAGCAAGAGTAAATACAACCAAGATGTGCAATATGTTGTGAATGTGAATGGAATGGAATGTAAAGTGAATGATATGAGAAACATGCCCCGAGTGAATTTTTATGATCATGAGATGAGGTTTATTTATAAAATACCCCTTGATAGTCAATAATTAACCATAGAACAAGAGTGAGTCATCGGAAATGGTCCGAATATGTGCACTAGAAAAATAGATCAAAGAAGCATAGATCATAAAGAGTGAAGGTGGTGAGGTTAATTTTACATTTATACCCTTAGTAGTTAAGTACGAAAGGTGGAATTAGAGTGTGTCATCGGGTAGTGTGATGTGAAAGAGTGTGATCCTATAAATATGTGTCGTAAATGTGTAGAGTGTGAAATATGTCGTGTGCATGATATGAGGTTCATGGATGTAGTTTTCCTCAATAGTCAAGTGTGAACTATATAGAATGAGAGTGTGTCATAGGGTAATGATGATACAAGTGTATCAATATGTGTATGATGCATGAGGAAGACTAGATGTGAAACACAAAGTGTAATAGTAGAAATGTGAGACACTTGATAATGCTAAAAGGGGGAAGAGTAAGCATGATGCCCCCAATTACATGATGATGTAGAAACTATCTAAAAAAGTGAAGGGAAAGGGTCCTCCACCCGATGCTTGCAGAGGAGATAAAGGCATGTGACCATGTTATGAGATTAGTGATGTATGAGATAAATGATGTATTGGTGAATGAGACCTATGTGCATGAGACCTAGGTGGTGATGAAAACCTATGTGAAGGAGAGTGTGGAGGTGATGTATACATATGTGAAGGAGATTGAGGAGGTGATGTGCACCTATGTGAAGGAACCATCTGAGTAGTGGACCTAGACTGATGAGATGAATTAGTGGACTAATGAGATCGAGTATATTATGTGAGAATAGGAGACCTAGGAAAATATTTTGCTTTACATTTGAGAGGTCTAGGGAACCTAGATGCTCTAGCGAGGAAATGGAAACCTTAAGACAAGGATGTGACCACAATGTTCTCGGTGGAACACCCTTAATGGTGATAAATTATTTTTCATGAATGAATTTAAGACACAAATGGTTCATGAAAATGATAACCTAAGTTGCACGAAGCCAAGGAAGACCCAAGAGCATGTCACAACCTTTGATTGAAGGTGCCACAAGGAATGGCACAACAATGGTGAGAGGCCCAACTGTGACTGGAATCTTGACAAAACCATAATAATTAGGAGCTGGATATGAAATTTGCGAGAGTGGATAATTGATAACAATGAGGAGTGCAATAGAACACACACAAAGAGGAGACAATGAGCTGATCATAGTATTGTTGATAACATGATATCGATAGAAAAATTGATATGTAATGTATTAGAAGAAAATGTAACATGAAAATCATGATCAGAGAATGCGATAAATGGTAGAGATGCCTCAATATGCGCAACTAGAAAATCAAGGGCCCCGATGACGGAGGAGGAACAACGTGATATGTATGATTAGATGAAGAATTTTCGCTTGTTTGTCATGCTTAGGGAGAGGATCATTAAATATTTTGAGATTTTTATTTTCATTGATCGGTGTATATGCCAAAGGATCAAGGATTTTTATATGATTAGGATGGAACATGAGTGGGAGTGGGAGTAAGGAGGAGGAGGATTTCAAAAACAAAATGGGCGAGAAACGATGTAGGACATCGAGGACCTTGAGAATGGGGTTATATAGATCGGGGACCCACAAAATCTACATGGAGGAGGTAAGTCAAATCTGTATTTTTCTCCATCATGGGCTGACAGATTGGTGGGTCAAAAGAATGAAATATCTAATCATCCTTTGTTTCAAAAATTAATTTGATTGAAAAGGATGGAGTCCTTAGTTTGGATATTCCTGATGGGTTAGTGGAGAAAGATAAATCTAGAATGGAAAAATATCTGGTTGGTAAGTTTATAGAACCAAACTGAATGTTGAATGGTTTCGTGAGTGAGCTCGGAGGAAATGGAGTCCTAAGGGGTCTCTGGAAATCATTTCTTATGTGAATGGGTTTTTATCATCAATCTTGCCAACCCTGAAGACTGTAAAAATATCCTTCTAGGGGGCCTTGGTTTATGGGTAGATCTAGTTTGTTGGTTCAGAAATGGTCTCTGGGGTTTGATCCATATAATGAGAAACTAGATGATTTTTGGGTTAGTTCAAACTATTGGGTCTTCCTATGGAGTTTTGGGAGGAAGAAATCCTTATAGAAATAGCGAATGTTTTAGAATCTTTGGTTTTGTTTGATCCAATAATAAGGAGAATAACGAGGCTTATGCATGCTCATTTTTGTGTTAATTTTCTAGTTGGCAAATTACTTCAAAAGGAAATTAAACTCCTATCAAAATTTGGAGTTTGGACCCAGAAGATTGAGTAAGAGGATTCTCTATTGTTTTGTCGAAATGCATGCATATGGGGCACAAAAATGACAATGTAAAGAAGCTAAGAAAGATAAAAATCTTGAGATAAGAAAGTCAAGGGGCCCGAGAAAAACTAGGAGAAGAACAAGGAGAATAACCATGATTCTCCTATATTATTATCTCGGTGAAATTAGATTTCAATGTGTTAACTATATAATAAGCTGAGGAAGATGAGGTTCATGAAGAGATTGAGGTCCACAAGGTAGATCAGATGGAACAATAGAAATAAGATAAGGCTATCGAAGATAGATGTAGGATGAAAACGAGAAATAAGTTTAGATCCAGAATCAGGAGACATCATTGGAGGAGATTCTCTAAGAGAAACTAGAGATCAATAAGGATGTTTCCATTTCACATGAGCATGTGCATGATAAGAAAGGTGAATCTTCTTCAAAAATTAAGGTTGTTTTTAGAGATCAAGAGGTATTTCCCATATCTTTGAATTTGGAAGGGTTGGAAGAGAAGAAAATTAATACTAGAAGTGTTCATAAATAAGAAAAAGCAAAATCAAACTATGGGAAACCCTTTTTAAAAAGAGGTAATATGTCTAATAGGGACAAAAGGGAAAAAGTAGCAGCAAAGGAAATTGATTCAGTAAACAATGCTCTATTGAGCAAAGCATCTCTCTCGAACAAAAAAATATGAAGTTGATATCTTGGAATATTAGGGGTTTAAATAATCCCAATAAAAATTTATGTTGTATAGTTTTAGGAAAACTCATAATCCTAATATTCTTTTGATTCAAGAGACTAAAATGATTAAATAAAAAATGGGTGAAGTCAAGAATAAATTTTGGTTTAGATATGATATGCAAGTGTGTTTCTTCTACTGGGGATTCTAGTGGCATAACTACTTTTTGGCTTCAAAAGGAAAGGGAGGGGACTATGTTAGTTCAATCATCTCATCATTTGGCTATTATGTTCAAAGAAAAGGAGAGTGGCTCTTTATGGACCTATTCTAATATTTATGCCCCCAACTCTTATGTTGATAGAAGATAACTTTGGGTGGATATTTTGCATTTTTATGGTCTATATAAAGATATAGACTAGTTGATAGGAGGGGATTTTAACACCCCTTTAATTCCGAAAGATAAAAAAGGTGGCACAAATGGATATAGTGACAACATGGGGGATTTTTTTGACTTCACCGCTAATGTAATCTGGTGGACATTGAATTGAGAGGGGTGAAGTACACTTGGTCTAATTTTCGTGTTGGAAATGATCTCATTCAAATAAAATTGGATAGATTTCTTATCAATCCTTCTTGGTTCTCCTCTTTTGGAGGAAATTTTTCAACTATGCCAAGAATTGGATCTGACCATAGTCCAATTTATCTTCAAACTGGTAATAATATTGGTTTGAGAGGGAGACCTTTTAGATTTTTCAAAATGTGGTTAATGCATCCTAACATTAAGGAGGAGATTCAATCATGTTGGAAAATAACTGTGAAAGGTAAATCCATGTTCAAATTGGTTTCTAAAAAAATGTGAAAGCTAGAATGAAAATATGGAATAAGGAGACCTTTGGAAACATTTTTCTCAAAAAATTTAGATTGCTGATGAAATTAGGAAGATAGAGGATCAAATTGAAAATATGGGTTTGAGTCAAGAATTAAGGGACAAGGAGAATTTTTTTGTCGACTATCATAATCTAGAAGCTAAAGAGGAGGCTTATTGGAAACAAAATTCTAGGGTTTCTTACTGAAGGAGGGTGACATGAACACTAAGTTCTTTCATCTAACTACCTCAATGCATAAAAATAGTAATACTATCTTGGAAATTGTTGATAGGAGAGGTGTGAAAACAAAAAATTAGTCGGAGATCTCTGAGGAATTCATCAATTTCTTCTTTGATTTTCTTGCTTGGATAGGGAAATGGATCCCATTAAGGAGAGAAATATTGAAAATTTATTTCAACCTATTATCAATAATCAAAAATTTTTTTAAATGTTTAAAATTCGTCCCCTAAAGAGATAAAAATACTATTTTTTATTTGGAAGGGAGAAAATCTCTTGGTCCAGATGGATTTCGGTCTTCTTTTTAGGAGTTTTTAGGAAATTTTCCATGAAGATGTTGTTCAAGATTTCTTTAGGCATGGTAAACTTCTGAAAGAGGTAAATAATACTTTTATAGCTCTTGTTCCTAAGGTCCTTAGAGATGATAAGGTTGTTGATTTTAGACCTATTAGTTTATGTAATACTGTCTATAAGATTATCACTAAAATAATTTCCTTCAGAAATCAAAGGATTATTGGAAGGTTTTATCTCCCAATTAGGGAGATTTTGTGGAAGGAAGACAAATTTTAGACAATGTTATAACTATTCATGAAACTATTCACTCTTTGGATGTTTCTAAAAGGGAGGCTATGTTGTTAAAAATTGATATGAATAAAGCATATGATAGGGTGTCATGGAGATTTTGTGTATCATCCTGGAAAGATTGGGTTTTCATGAGCATTTCATCAAAATGATAATGGAATGTATATCTACCCCCAAATATTCAATTCTTATTAATGGTAAGTCTGAAGGTTTCTTTTCATCAGGAAGAGGATTGAGGTAGGGAGATCCACTATCACCCCTTTCCTTTATATTATTGTGGCAGAAACCTTAGGTAGACTTTGTGCTAACCAAAAGCAAAGGAAGATTCTTAATGGGTTAATTATTTTGAATGGTCTGGATCTTACTACTTTGCAGCAAAGTTTTTTGAGGATAATTTTATTTTGGGGAAAGGCTACCATTTTTTAAGGAAAACATTTCAAGGATATTCTTCAAGATTTTGAGGAGGTCACATGTCACTTATTAATTTTCACAAAAGCTCTATTTTATTTATGAATGTGGATGAAGATATTCAAAATATAATAGATGTTGTTTTGGAGTGCCCTATTAAATCTTTCCCAAGTTATTATTTGGGAATGCCTCTTTTAAAGGGAAAATGTTTCTAGATAGTTAAAATACTCTTTTTAGTAGATTCAAAAAAAAGTTAGCATCTTGGAAAGGGCTCTATTGTCTAGGCCAGAAAAATTATAATGTGCTCCAAAACTTCTTTATAGAGTTTAGCGGTCTATCTTATGTCAGTTTTCAAAATGCCATAAAATATTAGAACTATCATTACTCAGATACAGAGGATGTTTCTTTGGTTAAGTATTGAAGCTAAGGACATTATTCCTCTAGTGGCATGGGAAAAAGTAATGCTTCCAAATAGTGTATGAGGACTTGGTTTGAAGGATATTAAAAGTTTTAATCATGGATTTAATTTTGAAAGTTTGGTGGTGGCTAACATGTGAGGAAGGTTTGTGGGAAAATATTCTAAAGGACAAATACTTATATATGGATCGGGGGTTTTTATTTCTAATAATGTTCTTCTTGAAGGCTCATGTTTTGGAATGGTTTATGCAAATGTAGAGGTTTACTTTTGAAAGGAAGTAAGTGGGAGATAGGGGATGGTTCAAGGATTAGATTTTGGGATGATTGGTGGTTCAAAGATGATCCCTTAATTAATCAAAGACAATGGAATATCTCATATCCTCATTTTAAATCTTCAGTTGGTAGTCTTCTTAGGGATTATTGGGTGAAGAATGACTGGGGGTGGACTTGGAAACCTCTTGAATGGGTTGGTCAAGATGAGGAAGTTAAGGAGGATATTAGAGTGTTGAATACTAATTTAGGTGGTGTGCATATACCTTCTTCTCCAAAAGAGGATGCTTTGATATGGGACTTCACCAAGGATGGAGAGTACTCTGTAAGGACGATTATGGGGTGGTGTGTAATACTCCTCCCCTAATCCTTTTTGGAAAAATTTATGGGATAATGCTCTTACTCCAAAGGTTAATTTGTTTTTGTGGCATGTGGTTCAAAACAAAATTCTTACTATTGATAATTTTCAAGCCAAAGGGATGATGATACTAAATAGATGCATATTATGTAAAAATTCTAGTGAAACTATCCAACATATTTTTCAACATTGTCCTTTTTCTCAAAGAGTTTTTAATAATGTTTAAGAGCTTTTTAGGTTTATTGGGTCTCTCTGGATTCTTTTGCTAACTTGTATAAGTAATGGACTAGTCCTTTCTCTTCCCTTTGTCTTTCAAGGGCATGGAGGTTTGTTTTTCCTCATTTCTTATGGGGAATTTGGCTGGAAAGGAATAACATGATCTTTAAGGAAAAATAAAAAAATATCAACCAGATTGGGAATATCATTCTTGGGGAAATGGCTAATAATTTGTCCATTATTAAGTTTAAAGAGCTAAAAGGATGTCCTACTCATGAAACAAAGATTATTCAAAAGTTGGGAATTAGTCAATGCATCCAGAAAACTTCCATTTGGAATAAAGACACTATGAACAATGTTAAATGGGAAAAACCATGGAAAGGATGGATGAAACTCAACTTTAATGGTGCTGCAAAAGGAAGCTCTGGTTTAGCTGGAGTTGGTGGTATTATTAGGAATGAAGAGGGTTCCCTTATTTTAGCCTATGTTGAGCCCATTGGCAAAAAAAAAAATAACTATGCAGAAGCTTATGTTGTTCTTAGTGGTATTAGATGGGCTATCTCTCAGAAAATAAGGAAGATCTATATAGAGGGAGATTCTTTATACATTATAAATGTTATGAAGGGTATAACAAAACACCATGTTAGTATTAATTCTATCATTGTGGATATTAAGAGCCTATTTCCTAAGTTTGAAGATATTCATATTAGGCACGTGTTTTAGGAAGCTAATTATTGCATGGACACATTGGCTAATATTGGGGTTCGAGCCAATGCCAAATCATTATGGCATATTGAGGGCGAGTTACCGATTAGTACAAAAATATCCTCAATGATGAAAATTAATTTCTATGTTAAGTGTGTGAGAGGGATTCAAGCAATACTTTTCAATATTTTAGGGTGTGCGAGGGCTCAAATCATTTATTATATTGCTAGACTTGGTTTTTTGTGGATTTTATTTCTATCTTGGTACATATTTCATAACAAAATTTTGGAAATGGGTGGAAGTAGGGTTAGGTTTGAACCTTCTTCATGCATTGTTTTGGAGAGGGATTCCATCATTTGGGATATTTTCAAGAATGGGGGAATCACTCATTTCCTTCAAATATTGAGGGGTCATGATAAGATTTTGTCGAAGGAATTTGTTGTAGCTTGGGTTAACAATGTAGTGAGCATTCTAGAAATTATTTTTCAGGTTTCAAAGGATCTCATTGGTCATGTCACAAGTATGGATTGCTCTAGTAATAAGGTTTTAAAAGAAAAAACTAGGCTTTAGGATGAGGTTTACACCTTTTTAGAGGATAATGAAAAAATCTGCTACATGGACGAGGAAATTGCTCATAAGTCACTTCTGTTAGGTGGTCCGAGGTTTTCTTCCTATTGGGGGTAAATATTACACTTGTGTCTTAGATTTGGAAGAACTAAGTCATTGATTTAATAATGGGACTGTCTCCAAGTTGTGGGACCTTACGCACTTGAGACAAACCTTCGGATAAGGCTGATTACTCTAGCTATCTATAATGCTAACAATACTCCTAATGATAGAAATGAAGATATCTACATTACTCTATGATTCCAAGGACCAGGAGAAGAAGGAGATGCATAAAGAAAATCCTAAGCTAGTGGAGGGTGATAGCACATTTGGAAAGAGGGCCAATCACCCTCCACGAGGAGAAGGAAGATGAGAAAGTGCGGGAGAGAGAGTGAAGAGGTACGCGCGCCACGAGAAAAATATGCAAACTCAACTTCTAGCACATTGACAACATAGTGAAAATGGAACCCGCAAGAAAAAATACACAACATGCCAAAAATGTGACACAAGAGGCAAGATGCAATGAAAATGAGAAAAGGGAAGACATAAGTTCCAAAAACTTGATTTTATTGCTTGAAGGATGCACGTTCATTTACATTCATGAAAAGAGGAAAAATACATGTAGAGATCAAGTCCCAGGTCTAAAACTCATGGAAATTCAGCCACCATTTTGGCATGGTGTCGTTACAAAAAAGAGGGATCCGTTTTAATGAGTAGAGCTCTACAATTTATAGAAGAAGGAGAGAAGAGAAGGAGAAAAGGAGGGAAAATCAGATTCAAACGTGTAACCACCAACAACTAGTAATAAATACCTATAAATCTATCTCTGCAATCTATCGGATGCACCTCCCCTTATCTGTTTAGCATGTAGAAGAAGGAATAAGGCAAGAACTGATTGAAATCTGGTGGTTGAGGTTGATTGGATGCATGCATTAATGACCACAAAGATGTTTCCCTATTTTCCGTATACCAAATCTTGCCTAAATTTGATTTTGAAAATTCCAACATGTAGCCCATGTCAACAACTTTCAAATGATCCTAGGTGTGCATGTGTTAGAGACATATAGAAAAAGTTATGGTTGTCAGAAGATCTACAGTGCAACTTAAGACGCAAGACAAATGGTATGCGCTATTTAACTAAAGTAATCAGTTAATTGTTCATCGATTTGTTGTTTCTACCACATGTCACACACTAGTTTGTTGTCAGGATTTGGCACCTGTTGGCACACTTTGATAGGTTATGTGTATTACACTCGTGGTCGATAGGTGATGACATGATACTGTGACAAGCACGAAGCAAGAACAAGGTGTAAAAGGAAGAGGCATGGAGCTGTAAAAGGTAGGTACACGAGGGTAGAAGAGGGCGTGCAAAGGTATGCATGTGGAATTAAGGCTCATAATTTCAGGAGTGGACAAATATGCAAGGGGGCACAAGCATCAATATGAATGAGTGCACGAGGAAAGAAAAAGGAAAGGGTGCAAGAAAAATCCAATGAAAGAATGAGTGTGAAGGAAAAGTGCAAAGGCTTAATGTGCAATGGGAGATGAGTGTGGGGAGTTAGTTGAATTGGAGGGTAAGCTTGCAAAGGTGTGTGAAACAAGTGCGTGATAGGATGAGAGTGACACGGGTGTGCGAAGAAGGAAGGAGAAAAGGAAGATGGAAGGAGATTAGAATAAAGGGGAAAGGGAGTGCATAGTGAAAATGAGAGAGGAAGAAGAAGGCATGAGGAAGAATAAGCAAGAAGTAGGGAGGGCACGCGAGAGTGGGTAGAAGAACCGCAATTGTGCCAAGGTGCCAAGGAAACTGCTAGAGTGATTACAACCTAAAATTAAGATAATCGAGTCAGAATACAAATATAGGTTATCTAAATAACTTAGGGAGTTATTTGGGACAACACTTCTATTTAATGAAGTATATTACGTAGGATGGAAAGTTCAGGAAGCTTCATACACAACATTTGATGTGGCTTAACTATTTTAGGAGAGGTAAAAAATTGAGTATCCTGTTTTATCTCTATAATTTGCTTCAAGTGTCTGTTAAGGATTTTAAAATTGGGAAAACTATGGTTCCCCTTCACCAAGGGATTATTTTACTTCTTATGAAGGTGGATAACCCGGATCCTCAAATTAGGTCTATTGGGTATAGGTTGCGGGAATATTGGGAAGATTATCTCACCTTAGTGACATGGTTGAAACTTAATAAGATAAATGAAAAAACAAAGAAAGATTTGGATGTTGCGTCGGTGCTTCAAATAATAGCTGCTCAAAATGTGGAGGATGTTCATACTGAGGGTTTGGCGGGTGGTAATACTTTGATAAATTTCCTTGTTAATAAAATTGATGCTCTGGAAGATATTGTGAACCAAGTTAAAGCTAAAAACAAGAACGTGATTAGGGGAGCTCAGTGCACTAATGTTGAAATGGTGGTAATGGGTCATAGGTGTAGTCATATTTTATACCCTTAAACAAATATTCTAATCCCATGCACATCAACCTATCACCTAGTGGGCGTTGGGCACTCACCCAAGGTACAAAGCGGGCACTAAGTCTCTCCTTTATGTGAGATTTGTGAGAATGCATCATCTTATAACAAATATTCCAATGGAAATGAGTAGAAAAGAACCATGCAACATTCTAAGAACCTAGAACGAGTTATCTCATTACATCTAGAAAGAGAAATAACAAGTAGCATAAGGAAATGGTTCACACAGAAAGGAAATACATAAGTATTATACTCCATGAACACACATATGATTTATAACAGAGCCTTATATTCATCTTAACATGTTTAATAATCCACATTAAAATCCCTTGAGGTCATAACAAATCCTCATATAACTATGCAGAGCCAAGTCATGCATCAAAGCTATATTATGCTCATCATATTACAAAAATAAAAAGAATGCAGACCCATCCCTTAAATGTGCCATTACTTACAGAGCTATCCTAATCCCTAACCCATAACATCCTCCATTCTATTTCTATAGGGCTTTGCCTCTCTTTTCTCTCCTCCGCACTCTCCATATTCTACCTATTCTCGCTGCTCTTTCTCTCCTCGCACCCCCTCTTCTTCCATCAGGTGCTTGTATTTATAACCTTAGCACCCATTGCCATGCCTTTCAGAAGTTACATATCGGTTTCCAAGTGTCAAAGTGGTCCTCCATGGAAGCATGCTTTCTCAGATCTGAGCTCTCCACTCCTTGCAATGATGTCTTCTGGAACCTTCCATCACATGCCCGTAATATTCCCTTTTTGATCCCACAGTCGTCAAGGCTAGCACCTTATCCACAAGGAACATGATTTTCTCGTGTGCTTCCGGGATGTTGAATATAGCTAAGTATAAAACCTGTTTTGCCTTGTGTGTGCACCGTGTGTTCTATAAAACCTTTCTAGAACCCTTCCCTGCGTGCCTTTAACCCACATGCCCTTATTCAACTAGGTCCCATTCAACCACATGCCCTCTTGTACTTAGCTGATATTTTGGGGCCCAACATCACCCCACACTATGTCATTTCTCTATCCTTGGAAACACTCTTTAATAAAGGAATAAATAATGGTGGATCCTTAAAAATGGTTAGAATGGAAGAATAAAGGAATGAAGAAATGGGGAAAATAATGAAAGAATGGGGAACTTGTTTACTTCTAGAGGAGGAGAGGGAAATCCTTCCCTAATTATGCTTCTAACTTTCCCCAAGTGTCGACCTCGTTTTGAGCTTGCTGACAGAGGTCACCCACTAGGGCGCTTACTTCTTCAAAACTCAGCTCCTCTCCCTTAGTGCTCATTATCTCTATAATATCCTCTAGTTGTTTTCCCAAATCTTCAAGTACGTCCATCCTCCGAGTGATTTGGGGTTACAATTCCTTTATCTGGTTCTTGATTGAGCCCCACAAGGTCTCAATGGCCTCTGATTTATTTTCCACTTCAGCTAGGATTTTGTCTCGCTCAACCCTGTTCCCCTTGTTCTTTTCCTATAACTCCTTGATTTCCACTTCATGGGTGGAAACCAAGATACTTTCCACTCTATCCCTATCCACGTAGTTATCATAGGAAGCCTCAACAATTTACGTGGTAGCCTTTATATTGGTGAGGATATTGTTGTATTGAGAAATTTTTTCCATAACCTTCCTCTTATTCTCTTTTTATTGTTTGTGACAACACCTCTTTTGTGTATTCTAAGGTAAGTGACTGGCTTTCCATAGTGAGTATGTATGTTAAGTCCTCTAGGCATTGTAAGTATGATCCATATTTTTACGTGGGCGGTGTTAAGTCTGGGTGTTTCAAGATAATAACATCTTTGATCATCTCTATTTTCTTGTATACTGCACACTCTTGCCTTATATTCCTTTAACTCATGCCTTAACTAAGCACTGATTAGTTCCTCCTACTTCAGGTCCTTTATTTTATCAAATATCTATTCCTCCTTTTCTCCGGCTCGCCTCTGAAATTCACCCTGTCATTTCTTCCGAAGAGTCTGGATTCAACCTCAACTGAAACTTTGTTGAGTGCATTACAGATTTTCTCATCTAATAATTGTTGGGCATTCACCAAGGGGTTTATTCCTTTTGTTTTTGGCACCTTCAACAATGCTCCTTGGCTTATTTCAAATTCGGGCTCATCAATGTGGGACTCAAATGCCCATGATAGCATTTTCCTCATCCAAGGGTATGTACCTTCCTCATCAAATGAATCCATAGCTAAGAGTTGTTCCGTTGGCACGATGCTCTGGAATCACACACACAACACCTTGTTCGGATCATCCATGTAGCCCATTCTTTGACCTTGCATTGCTTCGAGCTCTTCCTCCATGTGTGTGGCATTTGGAAAGCTTATAGCCAAAATGGGATCTCCTCCCATGTTGCCATATTATTTTCCTACACTTTCCTCCTCAACCTCCTTCACCACCTCGTCCACGTTGTGTTCTATCTCTTGTTCCACTAGGTCCTTGATGATTTTCACCACTTCTCTCTCCGTGGCCTCGTCTACCTATTCCTTTGTGAGGCTTGGGGTCCTTTGATATTTTTATTTTTTTCCCCACCTACCCCCTTGCCTTGGGCCTCAATTTCTTATTTTCTCTCCTTCTCCTCATCTCCTTCATTATACTCCTTCTTCCTCAGAATAATGTATCTCATAGACAAGATGGTCTTCACCTCCTTCTGGCTCTCATCATCATCATCCATGTTGCTGATGTAGGAATCTAGACTTTCTGTGTCTTCGAATCTATCTCATCATCACCACCTTCTGCTTCTTCCTTACTGGGAATTCCAATACAAGAGATTCTTCCTTTTCCTTATTTTTAACAGGTGATGTCTTCATTGGTGATTCCTCATGGGTGAGGGCTCTTTGTGTCTACGATGCATCTTATTCTAGGGTCTTTACCTTGATAGGATATTTCTTTCTTTGCACGTAAGTACTAGGCTTAGCGCTTGCTTCAGTGCACTCACCATTTGTGTGGTTTGAACACTTAGTGCCTTTTGAACTTCTTCTCTTTCTCTCTTCCTAGGTATGGCCTTATTCCTTCCTGTAGGGTCTTTAAGGATGGAGACATCATTTTCCAAGTAAGTGCCCTTTTTAAATTTTGGCCTTATGCGTAGATACACCCTTGTTGTGTCCCTTCTTGCAATCAGCAAAATTAAAGGATTCATCATTTATATCTCATAGGAGAAATATCTCTCCACATACACACGCTTCTTTGGGTAAAAAATCTTCCGACGCAGCTCACGGTGGTCTATATCTACCTCACTAAGGTAAAACCTTAGTTTCTTGGCCTCCTTGAACTGATTAGCTCTGGCTTAGAATTATTACACGGTGAAGGAGAAGGGTAGTTTGCACCATGGACTCATATTTCCATTTGTCAATGTAAATCTACCAATGCCGAAGTGTTGGTATACTACAAACTCTTCCTCTCATCCATGAGTGTGGGAAACTTCTCGAGATCCTCCACTCTTCCCCAATTATGTCACATATTCGTTTATACCACTTCTTGAGGTGAGCTTTGTGAGCGGATGTCATGGTCTCACAAATATATTTCAAAAACCTCATTACGGGTGAGGGATCCTCTTCTAGAAATTTCCAAACAAATTTTTTTGGCCCATTAGGCACTCCAATCTCTGAAAACACAATGGTGAGGAGGAATTTATCAAATATTATCTTCTCTCCCTCCTGCACGTTGCTTATAATTTCATTCGCGATGAAAGCAGACAAGTTTTAGATGGTTCCTTTAGATATTTTCCAGCATACATTTAGCCATGCCTTGTTAACTTGTGTCCATCATTCCTAGTCATTGAGCTTGGTCACCAAGTGCATGACCATCCTAATAACTGGGTCTTGAACCTCAGAAATGTCAAAGTATCGTGATCCCTTCTTATAGTCATATGTGGCTATAGTATCCTTGATAGCCTCCATGTCACTCATATCATCATCAATGATACCTCCTTTAAAAATGAGGCTTGTGAACTTGGATATTAGTTGTGGTGTGATGCACATCTTGCACCCCAAAAATAAAAATGATCCTTATGCATGCGCAACATCAACCATTGGTAAAGGCGCTCAGGATTTCCAAAGTATGGAAACTCATATAGTTGCAATAATCCATCCTTCTCTAATTTGACTTTTACCTCGTCATTGTAAATGGGCATCCCATCTGGTGTCCTCTTGTTAGTTGGTCGGACCAACTCTAGCACCATTTCCTTCTCGGTTGTGCTCATGTGATGGTTATAATCACTCATGGCCATATTTCATAAGTGTGAATCCCACTCTTTTCCTAGCAATACCCCATCTGGGTACTGCATCTCTACATACCATTCTTCATTTGATCTTGCAATGGAAGTGGTCTGCTTTCCCTTTCCCTTTATTTTCTTCAGTGAAACAGTTGGTTTTTTGGGTGCCATATTTTCTAGTTGGAATGAACTTAAATACTCCTTCCTCTTTTTCTACTCTGCTACTTTTCTCAATCCCAAAGCTCACTCCAAAGCTTCAACTCTTGAAATGAATCCTTCTTTCTCCGTGCCCTAGCTACCAAACCCTAACCGGAAATCCTTCCACAAGATGATGCTCTTCACACAACCTTCCTCATGCCCATGTACTCCTTCCTTCTGGTTCATAGATCTACTCTAGATGCACACTCAAATTTCTCAGATTCTCCTTTCTTCGCACAAATTTCTCTCTGGATGCTCTAGTTTGCAAGATATTCTTTCACTTCATAATTGCAAGGTAAGAAATGACTTTCCCGACTTCATATTTATAGCTTTTCCTTATTTCTAGCATTAAATGCTATATCACCTACCAACGTACCTTAACATTAAATGTGGATTTTTCCACTAAGCCAACTTTAAGCGCCCTTACCCACGCACCACATCCTATATGAAAAACCCTTTACAACCTTTTGGTGTGCAAAAATCCAACCCAACCAAAGAATCTTACATGCATGTCTACATTTCTAAAGGCACTTTTTTGTCTTGTACCTGATTTTTCTCTCGCCTACCTCATTTTGTTCCTACGCTCTTCATCCTTTCTGTACATGGTTTTGCAAAGCCTTTTTGACACCATAATCCAATATCCACCATTTCCTCACGTACTTTCTCCAACTTACGCGCTTCCTTCTATTGGGCCACTCAACTTGTATTGCAAGCCTATACTTTGCATCACTCCACCCCACACTAAAATAGATGCACGGTCCTCTGTGCATACAAAACCTTGGAAAAATAATGTGGTTACCTGGTGCAAAAGGAGTAAAAATGAAACAAAAGAAAGGAACAAGCAATGAGAAAGGAAACACAAGAAAGAAAAATAATAAAGGGAAATTCTAAGCTAGCTGGAAATATTGCCTTATTACAAACACCAAGAAAAATTATTTATAGTAGGGCTTCAACCTACTCCCATTAAAGTGACTCGGTAACCTTGTCCCATCTAGTGCTTGTAGTTGTCAAGCACATGAATCAGAATGTATGAGATGATGTAGGGTCCTAACCAATGGACTTTCAACTTCCAGGATGGTGAAAATACTTGGAATCATATAACAAGACCATCTTCCAGCCTCAAACTTCTTGTTCTTGATATGACGATCATGCCATGCCTTTTATCTTACTTTTTCTATCTTTTGACTCCATCTAGCAAGTGATCACCTTTCATCTAACTACATCAACTTATCAATTATTTCTTCCAAAGTGCTTTCTTGTTAGCTAATCCTCCTACACGTGCTATATGCAATGATGGTAACATGAATTCCACTGGTAAAACAACCTCCGTGCCAAAAACCAATTGAAACAGTGTGGCCTTGTTCAACCTCTTGTAGGTTGTCCTATATGCCCATAGAACAGTGATAATTTTTCATCCCAATCTTGTCTTCTAATGTCACAGATCTTAGTTAATGTGTGACTTAGTATCTTGTTAAATTCCTCAGTAGTCCCATTTTCTTAAGGGTGATATGGGGTAGTATTTTGATGGGCCATCATAAATTCTGCTAATAGAATCGACTATTTCATTGAGAAAGTGTGTACCCATATCACTTGTTAAACTTAAAGGGAATCCATACCTACTAATTATGTTCTCCCATAAAAATCTAGCAGTTTTCATCTGCGGTGCAATCCTCAGTAGGTGTTGCCTCCGCAACCATGTCAAGTAATCAATGCAAGTGATGATATACCATGAACCAGTCCTTTGCGCTGGCTAGTGTAATTGGCCCTACAAATTCAATTTCCCATTTTTCAAATGGTTCAGTGCTAGATATTGGTTGTAAGGGCATTTCATATCTCTTTCTAGGTTTTCTAAGGTGCTAGAAATGGTCACATGCCTTGCAAAACTCAATACAATCCTTGTAGATGGTTTCCCACTAAATCCTTGCTAATAAAATCTTCCATGTGGTAGCATTTCCTGCATAGTGTCCTCCTACAATCCCACCATGTGCTTCCTCCATAATTTCCACATGCTCATGCTCCAATACGCATTAGCGTAGAACCTCATCATGACCTAACTTATACAGGTCTCCACTAATCAACATGTAGGGTGAGATGCATATTGCTATTTCGCTTTCTCTCTATAGCCTTCATCCCTTCCGGCACCACACCTATTTTTAAGAAAAATGTGATATCTTCCATTTCCGAGGGTGTACGTCACAACATAAATAGTTGTACATCCAACATGGTATCCTTAATGCTTTGTGTATCCTCCCCTAAGTCAATACTTGATAAGTGGTTAGGTCATGAATTGATTTTTCCTTATTTTATGACCATTGTGAACTCAAATTCTTGAAATAATAGGACCCAACGACATATGCACCCTTGCAGCATGGAATTGTTGACTAAGTATTTCAATGCCATGTGGTTTGTGTAGAATATAAGTGGTGTTTCTAAAAAATACTATCTAAACTTGTGCAATGTGTAGATCATAGACAATGCTTCGTGATCAATAGTTGTGTAATTTTGTTCTACTAGTGTCAACTTCTTACTTGTAAAGCACAAGGGATAATCAACAATTCCCTCATCAGGTTGTGCTAGTACTACTCCCATAGCTATCCTTAAGGCATCAACATGCACATGGAAAGGCTTATCCCAAGAAGGAAAACGTAATATGGGTGTTGGGCCCCGAATATAGCTTCCAAGTCTTAAAGGCACGTAGGCGTGTAGGGCCAGAGGGAGCACACAAGTGAAGGTGCTCAAGGAAGAGTTCAAAAGGATTCTTGGAGAACCAAGGATGTGCGTTCCATGTGAAGAACAATTCAAGACTTAGCTATTTTTGGAATTTTGGGCGGGACATATGAAGAATGTGTTCCGTTTGGATAAGGTTCCAGCCTGGTGACAAGGTGTCCTAGGAAGAATATAACTTGCGATAGGAAGATCCAAAAATATAATCATGACATGGAGAGGAATGCGCGGGGTGACCCACACCTTGACACTTGGGGGCATATCTGAGGTTGTAGAAGAGTTTGTTAGATCTCAAAGGCCTATTTATATGCGCGCCCTTGACAAAGAAAGAAGACGAGAAGAGAGGTAGTGAAGCTCAGTAGAATTATCTGCGAGGACTGTGGGATAAATGGGTAGATGATTATAGGAAGGATGTAATGGGGAAGTGGGAATGCAAATTTTATTTTGTGAGCATATATGTATGGATCCAGATATGGCGCATGACTATGGTCCACCTCTCTGTGATGTTTTGGAGTAATAATATGAATGAATGTGATAAGGTTACCATTATGTTTATGTTAAGATCTCCTTCCTGTATTATCTGCATGTTTCCACTGTGCTTTTTGATCTTGTATAATCATGAAATTTACTTGAACGTCAGTTTAATTATGGATTTACAACTTCTGGTTCTAGTTAATTTTATTGCGCGCTTTGTTACTATTAAGATTGAAGGGGTGTAGAAGATGTCCTGAGCTCTATAGCTTCTTCATGTCTATTAAATCACTAAGTCAGAATCATGAATTATGCCTTCCATTGAACTCACATAAAAGAGAGACTCAGCTCCCTCTCACGTGCCTTGAGTGAGCACCCGGCCCACTAGGTGATAGGCCGATGAGCATGAGGTTCCCTTGTTCTTGGTGGGGTGCAAAAATGACTACATCTTGGTTCCATTTTGGGACCTCTTTTTGAAGTTGTAGTGGAACATGGCATACATCATGATCTATGTAAAAGTGATGGTGGAGTGCTTAACACTTGAAGGTGTTGAAGATTGGTTTAAAAGCATGGAGGATGAATTCACTCAGAGATTCAATACTAGACCTGGGTTTAACACACGAAGATGGGTGGAGGACACTCTTTATCATGAGTTATATGAAACCTTCTTTTGTTGTTTCCCAGTAGAGTTATTTGAATGGCTCTCAACTTATACATCTAGATCGGGGTGGTATTATAAGTCACACCCTTGGACCCAAGAAACATATCAGAACTTGCAAGATGCTGATCTAACATGGACCCATGCTATAGATCATTGGTGGAAGGGAGTATTGACTAGCTACCATATGGAATACATCATTTCCACATATTCTGTCCAAAAGACCGATTTTGTGTGCTATCCCCTTGCGATCAAAATCTTAGTGGTAACCATGAGTTTAGAGGCATTTCCTATGGCTGGCTAAACCACTCTGAGCACTTGGTGAGGAAGCCAGGTTGGGGAAAGATGGCTGATATAACGACTGAAAAGGAATGGGAGGAGAGACGACTCAAGTATCACGAAGTGCGTGAGAAGGAGATCGATAGATAACACGGGATTACAAGTGGGTTATGGAGCCAGACATGGTGGAAAGAAGTTGAGGTTCACGCGGAGGATGTGGAACCCGAACAGTCTGTGATACCCCATCTTGGTAAGCGTGGGAGAGAAAACCTTGTGGCTTCTAATGAGAGTTCATCACGTAGAGAAAGAAGAGTTGTTGGCATGCATCTGACCCCACCTAGCGACCAAACCTTGGCGCTTGGTTTGTTTAAACAAGGAAAAGTACATTTGATCCATTTGATATCGGTGGAAGCAACCGATTGGAACCCAAGAGATACAACTTATTGTTTGGAATTTCTATGGCTTCACACACTATTCCAATATTTGGTGGAATGTTTGGACAAGGCACATATATAGCTGGTTTTGGAAGCGCGTTAGGAAGTGGTGGGGAAATACAATTGGAAGTGGTGTTAGTTCACAAACTTTCGGTGTGTAATTCAATGGAACAACAAGAGAATTAGGCATGATAAACATAGGCCCTGTACCTAACATAGGAGGATCTAGATGTGGAAGTAGTGGAGCTGGTGGCTCAAGATCTAGTAGGTTCAGCGGAGGAGGAAACCAAGGGACTGGATTGGGAGGAGAAGGACCTCTACAACCTCCTCAAGTATTTTTCGATATGTCTCTACACTTACCAGATTATAGTGGGATAGAAGATGCCACAGAGCATGTGCATAAGTGCGAGTTGCTATGGCACGCAAAGGGGATCATGACCCATGATCGAAAGGCCAGTCAATTTGTGACAACTTTACAAGGACACGCACATAGTTGGTATAGAAAGTATGACCCTCATTAGACTGTTGTGGATTATACCATGCTAAGAAATGCATTCTTGGTGGAATTCCACATACCTGAGTTTGAACAAAAGAGCATTATCTCTCTCAAAGAAATCTAGCAGGGCATGACAGAGCATGTGGGAATATGATGCGCGCTTTAAAAATCTATTGTCTAAATTGTCTTATGATATCCACCCTTCACAACATGCTCAGTGGTTTGTCAGAGGGTTGATCACACCCTTTAGGAGGGATTTATCTCATAAAACATTCATGGACCCATGTGAAGCATTGGAAGCTACTTTGCATGCTGAGGCCATTGGTAGTGTTGACACTAGTGTTAGCCCATTTCTGGAGGCTCAGATTGCTGCCATGGCTAAGAAATTGGAGAAATTATCTACCAACACAGTTCCAGAGATTTGCAAAGGGATGTGGTGTACAGATTATAACGTAGAAGGGCACACAAAGGATAATGGTGGGATATGTACTCGGAAGGTAGTACGCACCATAGTAGTAAACTATGAAATATGTCACGAGGACCATGATGCAAGTAGGTGCCCCTTGTTGCAGCGTGCGATCCAAAAAAACATATCTTGTTATTGCAAGATATGTACCTCAACCACACATGACACCAAGGATTGTAGATTGATTGACCAGATTCATGAGGTAATTGATCTTGGTGTGCGCTAGACTAGCATTGCCAGTAGTTCCAAAGGAGATGAACGTCGGTATGAAGAGCGCAGAGATGGAGATGCACGTGGAAGAGGGTTTCACAGAGGATTTCATGGTCATGGTAACCACAGAGGAAGAAGTGAGTTCCCACATGGGACATGTTTTAATTGTGGAGCCACAAACCATTATAAGCACGAATGTCCAGATCTTCTACAATGCTCATGGTGTGGAAAAAAACATAAGTATGAAGAATGCCCAGAGTTATACGAACATATGAGTTAGTAGTACCAAAAGGATAAGGGCGCTGCCATGGTGAGTATTAAGAAGGCTGACGCATGAATGGCTCCTACGAGTAATATGTGAATCAGAACTAGAGCATGTTATGGTAACAACAAGGGCGAATCCACACACAAGGGAAGTGCCTAGGTAGAGACCTATGGTTTTGAGAGAATAAGTAGTACACGGGAAGTATCCAAACCTGGCTCATCAGAAAGAAGTCTACCAGGAAACCATGGACATAATTCGAAGCTTACAAGGGGAGATCCAATGCTTAAAAGAGAAAACTAGAAAAGATGAGAAAAGAGGACTAGTAGAAGCACCAAAGGATGACTTGGATGAGGTTAAAGAGGTGTGAAAATTACTGAGTCAGGAGAATATTATTCCCCTACTAGGGGCATGGTTGAGAGAAAAGTTGCCACGTGTTGGGGAAGAACACAAAAGGAAGATCTTGCATGCAAACCTCCCACCTCACAGCCTTGATTATGATAAAGAGATTACCTTGAATGTAGTAGTGGATGGATGGTTGCTTAGCAACATCCTCATTAACATAGGTGTGGAGGTTAATGTTCTCACTCTGGATGCCTGGCATCAAATGGGAAGACCTGCATTATAGCCATCTTCAAATGTGTTGTATATGGCAAATAAGACAAAGGTGATGCCCATAGGTGTCTTGAGGGATGCGACCATTACCATTCAGGGGACTAGGTTCACTAGGGATTTTGAAGTCTTGGCACTTTCTCGAGGTAGATAATTTCCCATCTTTACTTGGGCGCTCGTGGTGTTATAAGAATAATGCAGATCTCTGGTTTAACAAGGGGTACATAAGCTTTGAGAACAAGGAAGAGAGGGTAATTATACCACTGGTTGATGGGAAGTCCACCCCCTATACTGAACCCCTTGGAGAGGAGGTCCTTGACAGAATATATGTGCACTCCATAAGAGATCCAGAGACCATCCACCCTATGAAGGAGTCATCTAGTTTGATGATGCTCAATCTATCAGTGATACTACCAGTATAGCGTGTGATAATTAGGCGCATGGGACTTATGAATTGATTGGGTGACATATAAAAGGATCAGTAACCAAGGTAACAATGATGCGTACAGTTAGGTGCTTGGGAGGAAAGACAATAACCAAGTATTTTGGGGATGCATACCCTGAGGTATTTTTAAGAGAAATGGAAGCTCACTGGAGGGAGGATGAGAGACGAAGTATGCTAGTTTATGTTTTGATAGGCACAGCAGAAAGGTGGTGGGCTGTGCATTGTGAAAACTTGTTGGAGTGGTGTGAAGTTAGAATTATGCTCACTATCTGATTCTCAAAGAGCAATATACCCATCGCTATCAAGGATTACAATGGTAATGGACCCACCTCTTCCCACATCCAGCATATGAGAGGGTCTCAAGAGAAGGCGCAGAAGCTTTACCACCCTCGCTTTGGGTGCACAAGATGTATTCAACACTACAAGGATGTGTGCACACCTGGTACATCCATTTTGAAACTCCCGCCTAACAGAAATTGGCAGGAGTTAGTAACTAACCCGGTTCACACTTTCAAGTACCAAAGTACCAAGCAACCAGTTGATGAGGTGTTGTAGACTATCAAATGCATCACTGGGGATTGCGCCATGGTGGAAGATAGATTAGTAAACTTACTTGGTGGACCTACCTTGGAAGTGCGGTTTGAAGAGGAGGAACTAGAAGACCTACAATTTGAGCGCGCGTGTGTTGAAAAGGAGAAAGGAAAGATGGTATACGTTGTTGATGGAGAGGAGATGGAGAGCCTGAATGTCAACCATTCGGTTGGAGCACGTGAAGTAGTTGATAATGTGGATGCATGTGCACATGTGTATCATGAACCACTCAAAACCAAGAAAGTTAACATCGGCTCGAAGAAGGAGCCCAAGGAAGCTATCATTGGGGACTATTGGTCAGATAAGGAAGTATCAAATATCATCAATCTCTTGCATGAATTTGAGGATTTATTCCCACGTGGATACCATGAGTTGAAAGGTGTCCACCATTCATTGGGGGAAATGAGGATAAAGTTGAAAGATGGTGTGTGCCCGGTTAGGAAGAGGCCTTACAGGATGAATCCCAACATGTGTGTAAGGGTTTAAAGAAGAGCTAGATAAAATGATAGCATCTAGTATCATTGAGGTGTGGAGGAATAAGAATGGATAAGTCCAATGGTGATCAACATAAAAAAGGATTGGTGGATTAGGATATGTGTGGATTATAGGGGAATTGAATGTTGTTTGTATAATAGATCCTTTTTCCACCCCTTCACTGAAGATATTTTGGAAGGATTTGCTGGGCACGAGGTCTATTCCTTTACGGATGGATTCTCGGGATATCACCAAGTAAGGATTTCCAAGGAAGACCAAGATAAGACAACTTTCACCACCAAGTGGGGAAGTTTTGCATATACGGTCATGCCCTTTGGATTGAGGAATGCACCCGCTATATTTTCGCGCATAGTGGTACAAGCATTTCAAGACTTCATCCACAAATTCCTTCAGGTGTATTTGGATGATTGGATAGTGTATGGGTTGGTCATGGACCATTGTGATAACTTGAGATTGATGTTCAAAAGATTTCGGTAGTTGAGGATTTCCCTCAACATCAAGAAATGTATCTTTACAACTCTTTTTGGAACGTTGTTGGGGCATATCATATGCAAAAAGGGATTACTAGTGGATCCCCGCGAAAGTCACAAGCTATTTTGGGGTTAGGGAGCCTACTAGCCAAAGTGCCATGCACAAATTTCTTGGACACCGGGTACTACAAAAATTTCATTAAGGGATATGCTAAGATCACCGTGCCTTTGGAAATGTTTCTCAGACACAAGAGTGCCTTTTAGTGGGGGAGAGGTGCAAAGATAGGGCATTTGACACTCTAAAAGAAAGGCTTATCACCGCACCTATTCTATGATTCCCATCCTAGGATAAACCTTTCCATGTCCACATGGATTCCTTTGGTACAAAAATGGGAGCCATTCTTGCTCAACCAAGAGAGGGATTGTTGATCATCCCCTATGTTTTGCAAGTAGGAAGTTGACATCAGTAAAATAGAATTATACAATGACCAAGCACGAGGCATTGTCAATGATCTACGTACTCCACAAATTTAGACAATATCGTTGGCGACTCCCTTCATATTCTACACCAACCATATGGCCTTGAAGTATCTAGTAAACAAAGCTAGTGTTACAAGGGCACATATGCCATTGGGTACTTTTATTTCAGGAATTTAAATTCAAGGTAGTAATAAAATTGGGAAAGAACAATTGTGGGCCGGATCTTTTATCAAGGATTGATTCGGGAGAGGATGCGAAAAGTATCAAGGAAACCATTCCGATGCGCAAGAACTATTCAAAGTTGCGACACGCACCCTCGTAATTAGAATACATTGTTATTTTTCTCAAGGAAGGTGTGGCACCTAAAGGGATGAATGCTCTGGAAAGGAAAAGGTTAGCCATACACACCATGCCCTTCATGTTGATCAATGGGGATTTGTATAAAATGGGCCGTGATGAGGTTTTACACCGGTGTGTATTAGAACATGAGCACATAGCTATAATAGAAGAAGCCCATGGTGGGATTGCTAGAGGACACTATGTGGGGAACACAACTGCGTGCAAGATCCTAGTCATTGGACTATGGTGGGAGATGATTCACCAGGATTGCATTGAGTTTTGCAAGGCTTGTGACCACTGCCAGCACCTTGGAAAACCTGGAAGAAGGGATGAGATGCCCTTGCGCTCCATTTCCAATGCAAAACCTTTTGAAAAATGGGCAATAGATTTTTTCAAATTGATCTCACCAGCTGCGCAAGGACTAACTCATGGTATATCATTACTTGTACTAATTATGTGACAAGAAGGGTAGAGGCCACGCCGACTAAGGATTGCACCGCCACCACGACTACTAGATTTTTTTGGGAAAACATTATCAGCAGGTATGCGTGTCCATTAAGTTTAACAAGTGATAGGGGCACTCACTTCTTAAATGAATCTGTTAGGATTCTATTGGCAGAATTCATGGTAGCCCATCATAAGACTACGCCTTATCACCCCAGGAAAATGGAACTGTAGAGCCATTTAACAAAATACTTAGTCACACATTGACTAAGATATGTGATGTGGGTAGGTAGGATTGGGATGACAAGGTATCAACAGTTCTTTGGGCATATTGAACAATGTATAAAAGGTTGAAAAAAGCCACACCATTTCAACTAGTGTTCAGCATGGAGGCTATTTTGTCAGTTGAATTCATATGACCATCGCTACGTATAACATGCGTAAGGGGGTTAGATGATGAGCAAGTGCTAGAAGAAAGAATTGATGAATTGATGAAGTTGGATTAAAGGTGCTCACTAGCAAGATAGAGCTAAACAACTGAGAAGGAAAAGCAAAAGGCATGGCATGACCACCACATTAAGAATAAACAGTTTGAGGTTGGCTAGATGGTATTACTATATGATTCAAAATTTCTACACCATCTTGGAAATTTGAAGGTGCATTGGTTGGGTCCTTATGTAATTTCATACATCCTTGATTTGGGTGCGTGCTAGTTACAAGCACTGGATGGAACAAAATTACTTGGACACTTCAATGGGAGTAGGCTAAAGCCCTACTATAAATAATGCTTCTTGGTGTTTGTAAATAAGGAAA
Source organism: Taxus wallichiana var. yunnanensis (assembly GCA_018340775.1). NCBI lineage: Eukaryota > Viridiplantae > Streptophyta > Pinopsida > Cupressales > Taxaceae > Taxus > Taxus wallichiana. The sequence goes on from CM031240.1 coordinate 613,407,622, forward strand.
ATTTTCCAGTTAGCTTAGAATTTCCTTTTATGCTTTTCCTTCCTTGTATTTCCCCTTTCTCATTGTTTTTTGGTTTTGCGCACAGGGCACCGGTAACCTTATTAATTTTTGACTTATGAATGCGCAGAGGACCATGCATCATTTTAGTATGGGGTAAGGTGATAAAGAGAGGCATGAAGTTATTCTGCAGGAAGATTGGTTGGTAGACCGTTCGAACTGGCCCTGTTGAAAAGATGCATTAGGAGAAAAGAAGGCAGATGGGTGGCAAAATAAGGTTACATTGGAAATCCATGTACAAGGAGAAAAAGTGCAAAAACACGAGGTAGGCGAAAGCAAGAATCATGAGGATGGAAGAGGTGCCTTTGGCACTGGTAACATGTGTGCAAGAGTCTTGTTAAGATGGATTGTCTATGCGCCAGAAGGTTGGAAAAGTTTTCACGCAAGAATTGGGTGCGGGTGAAAAAATTTCGTGCAAGGATTTGGTGCATAAGGAAAAGCATTGAAGTCGGGTTTGTTTGGAAACACCACATTAAATATGGCCATACGGTGGTAGGTAGCCTAGCCTTAAATGTGTAAAAGTGGGAAAAGCTATAAATACAAGAGTGGGAATTTCATTATTTTACTTTGTGAAAACAAGAAGAGTGATTTTCTTTCAAGAGCTAGGGTTTCAAAGACTGACTCGTGCGAAGGAAAATCCTAAAAACTTAAGCGCAATCGGTCCATTAGATCTACAAACCAGAGTAGAAGTGATTCATGGGTGTGAGGAACATTGTGAAGAAGCACCGTGATCAAAGGAGAAAAGTCTGAGATTAGGGTTTGTGTTTTAGGGCACGGGGCATGCGGTGGGGAAACGTTTAAACAAAATCGCAAGTTAACCTAGGAATGAAAGCAAGGGGTAAAATGACGGCCACAAAACCAGTTGATAAACCTGCAGTATAATCCAAGAGGGGAAAGGGTAAGGGAAAAGGAAAGAAGAAAGAAGAAGAAATCCCCTTGGATACCAATGAAGAATGGTACTCAGAAATGTAATACCCGGATGGGGTTTTGCTTTGGGCAAGACTGGGAGTCCCACATCAAGCAGATGCCCATGATTGACTACAATCACCGGTCAAGCATAATTACAAAGGAGATGGCACTGGAGCTGGTGTGCCCAAAAAATAAATGAACACCTGATGGGATGCCAATTTATAGTGACGTAGTCAAGGTAAAAATGGAGAAGGTAGGGCTTCTCTAGCTTTACGAGCTGCCATATTTCAGGAAGCCCGAGTGCTTGTACCAATGGCTAATGACACGTGTGCATAAATACTTCTTTACGCTTCACGGGCACAAAATGCACGTAATCCGCAAGTTAATTTCACACTTTACAGGCCTAATCTGTAAAGGGGACACACTCCTAGATGACCTCCAAGATGAGGAGGCAATTAAAGAAACCATTGCATCCTAGGAATATAAGAAGGGATCAAGGTACTACAACGTTGCAGATATCAGCAATCTGGTGATGAAGATGGCCACGCACCTTGTCTCCAAGTTGAATGGGCAAGAAAGGTGGACCCAAGTGAGCAAGCCCTGGCTGAATGTCTGTAGGAAGGTTGAAGAAGGAACCAAATACAACATCTCCCAGTACATAGCAGACAAAATCATAAGCAGCCAGAGAATGGGGAAATATCCTTTTTGGAAACATCCTGTTAACCATTGTGTTCTCAAAAATCGGGGTGCCGGATGCATCTGATAAGTTCATATGGGAATACCCTAAGAAGACCCTTCCCCCATGGATAGATTCCAGAAATACACTTGTGAATCAATGACAGGGGTGCACAAGGCGCGCTTGGATAAATGGTATATGTGCCTTAGGAACGCATTCGGGGCTGAATGGAAGATCCTAAAACAACTCCCCATGGCAACTGAAAGAGAAGCATAGTTTGTGGTATACCAACACTTCTGCATTGGCAGATTCATCTTGGTGGATGGCAGTTGGAGTCCCTAGTGCAAACTCCCCTTCTCATTTACTGCCCAATTTTTCCAGGTGGGAGTGAACATGTATAATGAGTCAAGAAATTAAAACTTGACTTGTCCACCCTTGACAGTGAACACAGAGAAATGAGAAAGAAGTTGGTCTACCTAGGGAAGTGTGCATACATTGAAAGATATGTATCGTAATATGTACACATCGTAAGGTCGTTAACCTTACCTATTCTTTGAGAGAAATGCTATCGGGATCTACCTATGCATAAGGCCAAAGTTTGAGAAGGGTGCGTATGTGGAGAATGAAATATCCATCCTAGACAACCCCATGGGAATAAAGAAGCCGAGTTCTAAAGCGTAAGGAGAGAGAAGAGGAGGAAGAACAAAGGGTGGTGGAGAAGAAGAATGTAGGTACCATGGGGCCGAGTACCTATGTCCGAAAGAAGAGGAGAATAGTGGTCAGGGAGAAGACCTCGAAGCTTGTGAAGCCACCATCCCCTGAAGAACCCTCAGATTAAGAGAGGAAAACATCCCCAACTCTAGAGTTTTCTGCAAAGGAAGAAGAGCAAGGGATGAAGGAACAAGGGTCTGACAATACAAATTACCCGAACACCTATTTAGGTGAGAAGGATGATGATGAAGGGGAAGAGTTGGAGGTGAATCAGGAACTTATTGATGTCCATGATTCAGAGGGAGAAAAGATATAAAGGATGCTTTCATATTTTTAATGAGGAAGGGTTCCCAAGAGAAGGAATGCGCGCAGAGTGAAGGGGAAAGCACCAAGGAGCAAGAAATGGCCAAACTCACCTAGGAGGAGATAGATGTAAAAGTGACAAGGGAGGTGGAAAAGATGATTGATGCCTTGGTCGATGAGGAGTTGGGGCATAGCATGGAGCTCGTGCTCAGCAAGTTCAAGAAAGAACAAAGGGAGAAGAGTGGAAGTAGCACAAAAGGCCCAACTCTTTCAATGACTGTTCCAAAGGGCATGTGCATAGGAAGTAAACACGCGGAGGAAGGAAGATTGGTGATGGGGTATGTTAATGACCCTAACAAAGTTTTACGTGTGTGCTTCCAAAGTACTGTGCCCACCAAGGAGCTCACCACCATGGAGTCTTTTGATCTTGAGGGTGGATACCCACACATGAGGAAAATGCTATCATGGGCATTCGACTCCCACATTGATGAGCCCAAATTCAAAATTAACCAAGAGAGGCACACTGGAGCTCTTCGAGACAAAGGGGGCCAACCCCTCATAACGCACAACACGTATCGGATGAGCAAGTGTGTAATGTACTCAACAAGGTCTCTGTGGAGGTAGAGGCAAGGCTCTTATAGAAATGATAAGATTAAAGCCTTGGAGGACCTATTGGAAAAGAGGAAGGAAGAAGTAGTTGTTTCGACAAAGGAACTCAGCCTTGAAAATTTGATCAGCACTCAACTACAATGGGAGTTACAGGAGGAGAAAGCTAAAGTGCATGAAGTCTCCAAGAAGGTGGAGCTCATCTCCCAAGCTATTATCACGAAGCACCCAGACCTTAACCCTCCGTGTAAAAGTATGGTTCCTCCCTGGAATGCCTAGAGGACTTGACTCGAGATCCTCACCATGGAAAGGCAACCTTTGGCCTTGGAGTTGGCAGAGGATATAGCTACGCGTTTGGAGAAGGAAGATAAGCTGAAGGTAATTATACTCATAGCTAAATATAATAAGGTCTTGGCTGATGTAAGAGTAGCTGCACAAACCATAGGGGTCACCTACGACCACTGCGTGGATCAGGACAAGGTGACAGGCATGCTACTTGCAGACAACGAGGCCAAGCTAAAAGACTTCAGGGAGAAGAACAAAGGCAATAGAGTAAAATGAGAGAAGATTTTAGCCAAGGTAGAAAGAAGATCTGAAGCTATTGAGGCCCTTCGGGTCTCAATCAAAACACAACTTAAAGAACTCTACAAGACCATTACAAGGAAGATGGATGCCTTGGAGGATCTTGCGAAGGAACTGGAAACCGTGGTGGAGACCATCACAAAAAAGGGGGAAGGGTTAACCTTCGATGAGGTGAGCACATTGGTTGGTAACCTTTTCAAAAGGGCGTAGGATGAGGTTAGTGTGTGGGATACACTAGAGGCCGACCTATGGTAGAATTTTCCCCTTCTGCTTCTTTAGGAAATTTTTCCTTCTATTCTTTCTCTTCCTCTCCCCCCCATTCTTTATTCTTTCCCTCCATTCTTTTCCAAGGCAAGGCCTTGCATTTTTTGTACTGCATGCTTTGAAAAGGTTCCCGAGGACAGAGAACAGGTGAAGTGTGGGGTAATGTTGGGCCCCTAAATATAGCTTCCAAGTCTTAAAGGAACATAGGTGTGCAGGGGGTGGAGGGAGTGTGCAAGTGAAGGTGCGCAAGGCGAGTTCAAAAGGCTTCTTGGAGAACCAAGGACGTGCACACCACGTGAAGAACAATTTAGGACTTAGCCATTTTTGGCCTTTTGGGCAGGACACATGAAGAACGTGTTCTGTTTGGATAAGATTCTAGCCTAGAGAAAGGGTGTCCTAGGAGGAATATACCTTATGATAGGAAGATCTAAAAATATAATCATGACATGGAGAGGAATGCACCTTGGGCAACCCACACCTTGACACTTGGGGCCGAGATCGAGGTTGCGAAGATTTTGTTAGAGCTCGAGGCCTATTTATACGTGTTCCCTTGGAAAATAAAGAAGACAGGCAGTGAGGTAGTGAAGCTCTACAGAATTATTGTGAGGAATGTGGGATAAATGGGTAGATGATTATAGGAAGGATGTAATGGGGAATGCAAATTTTATTTTGTGAGCATACATGTATGGATCCAGATATGGCGCATGACTGTGGTCCACCTCTCTGTGATGTTTTGGAGTAATACTATGAATGAATGTGATAAGGTTACCATTATGTTTATGTTAAGATCTCCTTCCTGTATTATCTACATGTTTCCACTGTTCCTTTTGATCTTGTATAATCATGAACTTTACTTGAATGTTAGTCTAATTATGGATTTACAACTTCCTAGTTCTAGTTAATTCTTGCGCACTTTGTTACTATTATGACTGAAGGGGTGTAGAAGCTATCCTGAGCTCTATAGATTCTTCATGTCTGTTAAATCACTAAGTCAAAATCATGAATTATGCCTTCCACTAAACTCACATAAAAGAGAGACTCGGCTCCCTCTCGCGTGTCTTGGGTGAGCACCCAGTGCCCACTGGGTGATAGGCCGGTGCGCATGAGGTTCCCTTGTTCTTAGTGGGGTGCAAAAATGACTACAATGGGTTTTGTGACAAGTTTATCCTTCAAAGTGTTGAATGCCTTCTATTGCACCTCTCCCCAATGAAAGGCACTCTTGTGTATTAATAAGTCCTCCAAGGGTGTGAAAATCTTAGCATATCCCTTAATGAATTTCCTATAGTACCTCGTATGCCCAAGGAATCCATGCACTACACTTTAATTAGTGGGCTCCCCTAATCCTACACTAAAGCGCAATTTTAGCGTGATCCACTAATAAGCCTTCTTTGCATATAATGTGTCCTAACAGGGTTCCAAATAGAATAGCAAACACACATTTATTAATGTTGAGGGATATCCTTAATTGCTGACATCTCTCAAACATCAGCCTCAAATTGTCATAATGGTCTTTCACCAACCCATACATAGTCTAGTCATACAGGTAAACTTGAAGAAATTTATGGTTGAAATCCTGAAATTCTTGTACCACGATGTGTGAGAACACAACAAGCACATTATTCAATTCAAAAGGAATAATCATGTAGGAAAAACTTCCCCACTCAGTGGTTAAAGTTGTATTTTTGGTCTTCCTTTGCAATCTTGACTTGGTGATACCCTAAGAACCCATCCATGAAAGAGTAGACTTCATGCCTAGCTAATCCCTCCAAAATTTCTTTAGTAAAGGGGGTTAGAAAAGGATCGATGACACATACTGCATTCAAATCCCTATAGTCAACACAAATTATTATCCTACCATCCTTCTTGATACTGATAACCATTGGGCTTATCCATTCTGATTCTTCCACTACCTTAATGATACCAAATGCTATCATCTTGTCTATTTCTTCCTTGACTTGTACATAAATTTGGATTCATCTGATAAGGCCTCTTCAAATCAAGCGCACACCTTCCTTTAACTTGATCTTCATCTCTCCCAAGGAATGGTGAATGCCTTTGAGTTCATGGTACCCATAAGGAAATAAATTTTGGAACTTGTGCAATAGATCAATGACCTTTGAAACTTATTTTTCTAACCAATAGTCTTCGATGATAGCTTCCTTAGGTTTTATCTCTGTTCCAATGTTAACCTTCTTTGTTTTCAAGGGCTCATGGTAGGCACATGCTCACTCATCAGTGTTGTCTATGAATTTACACGTACCTTATGAATGGTTAGCATCCAAAGTCTCTATCTCTTCTCCATTTATTACATAGACCATTTTTCCTTTTATTTTTCCATTCATGCATGCTCAAGTGTACTTTTCTCCGATTATTCTTCAATGAGGCACATCTATAAATAAGGCTCACCTAGCAATTCTAGTAGCCTATCCTCTACCATAGCACTATCTCCCATCATAAGGCACTTGATTACTTGCAATGCCTTATCCACTAATGGCTTAGTACTCATATACTTGAAAGATTGAATGAGATCAACCACCAACTCCTACTAATTACTTGTTTGACGATGCATCTCTGAATGAACATACCATATGCGTGTACAACCTTGTAAGGTGGAATATAATTTAAGCACCCATAATGAAGGTGGTAACATTTTTTCACTTCCCATCCAGGCCTTCTCGCATGCTTGTATATGAAATGAGGTGGTCTCTTTACCATGGTAGTCATGTATAACATGGGCGTGTTTCTCCTGGAGAACCTTACAAAAAAATTGATCCTTACCTTGTGCCACTCTAGGAGATTCTCCCGATGTGTAGCCCACCAATGTGCTACTGAGTTCCAAGTAGGTTATAGTTGAGCATTCCCCTTCTCTCGTCCTCATTTTTCCACTGAGCCTCCATTTCCCATAAGAAAATTTTAGGGTATGCTCCTCCAAAGTAACTTGGAAACTTCTTTCCTCCTAGGTGCTTGACTGAGTGCACTTTTGTTATCTGTTACAGATCCTCTCAACTGTCACCCAATCAACTCATAGGTTCTATGTGCCCAATTTTTACATGCCACACTAGTGGTATCACTCAAGGACTAAGCATCGTTAAGCTGGATGACTCCCTCTATGGGATGAATTATCTCATGATCTTTTCTAGAACACACATAGATTATTTTAAGGACTTCTTCTCCCAATAGCTCGGTGTAGGATGTTGACTTCCCATCTGTCAAAGGAATGACCACCCTTTCTTCCTTGTTCTCAAAGCTAATATACCCTTTGTTAAACCATAGGTTGGCATTGTTCTTGTAACACCATGGGTGCCCAAGTAATGTTGGAAAGTTGTCTTTGTTGACGAGCACCAAGAATTTGAATTCTCCAGTGAACTTGGCCCCTTGGATGGTGATAACTACATGCTTCAAGATTCCAATGGGCATTTCCTTAGTCTTGTTTGCCATAAACAACACATTTAAATATGATTGCAACGTGGGCCTTCCTATTTAATGCTAGGAATCTAGGTAAGAACATTTACCTTTTCTCCCATGTCAATGAGAATATTTCTCAGAAGCCATTCATCAACAACTACATTCAAAGTAATCTCCTTATCATAGTCGAGGCTATTAGGAGGGAGGTATGCATGCAAAACCTTCCTTTCATGCTCTACTCTAGTGTGTGGTACCTTATCTTAACCATTATCATAGAAAGGGGATAATATTATCTTGCCTTATCATTTTAAATACTTCCTTGACCTCATCCAAGTCATTATTTGTAACCTCATCATCCTTCCTTTGCTCCAACTTCCTCAATTTATCCTTTAGACATTGAATATCCCCTTGCAAACTTCAAATCACATCCATAGTCTCTTGATACACCTCATTCTGATGAACATGGTCCAAATAATTTCCATGTACTACTTCCTCTCTTGAAACTAATGTCCTTTGTCTTGGCATCTCCTTGGTGCACGTGGCCTCTACTTGCGTCGTCACCAAGTATAGGTTCTAGTCTTAACTCACATGCCACTCTTGGCATCCACTATGAATTGGCCTTCTTGATGCTCACCATCCCAAAGTGCCTTTGTCTTTCCGGTGTTGCTAGTTCATATGCTCATAAATTTCTAGACATTCTTCGTACTTATGTTTCTTTCCGCACCATGAGCATTGTAATAGATCAGGACACTCATGTTTGTAATGCTTTGTAGATCCACAATTATAACAGGTTCCTCACGGGAACTCACTTCATCCTCCATAGCGATTCATCATGCAGCCATGAAATCCTCTGTAAAAATCTCTTCCACATTCCCTTCCATTTGTGTGTCCTTCATAATGATGGTCATCATCCTTTGAACTACTTGCAAGGCTAGTCTGGTGCACACCCCTATCAATAGCATCGTGGATATGATCAATCATTCTGTAATCTTTGATATCATGGATCATAGCAGTACAGATCTTGCAATAGCAAGAAACATTATTACGGATTACATAGTGGAATAGAGGGCATATACTTGCATCATGATCCCCATGGAAAATCTTACAATCTACCATCATAGGGCTTATCGACTTCCAAGGGAAACTATCCTTTGCATGTTCCTCCACTTCACAGTTTGTACATCAAATCCCACTATGAACCTCATGTGTTGAGTATGTAGAAAAATTCTCCAAATGCTTTTCCATTGCAACAATTTGAGCCTCTAGAAAAGGACTAACACTAGTATCAATGCTCCCAATAGCTTCCACATGTAGGTCAACTTCCAATGCCTCGCGTGGGTCTATGAAAGTTTTGTGTAACAAAGCTCTTCTAAATGGTGTTATCAATCCCCCAAAAAACCATTGAGCATGTTAAGAAGGATGAATGCCATAGGATAGTTTAGATAAGAGAGTCTTGAAATGTGCATCATATTCCCACACACTCTCTGTCATTCCTGTTGGATCTCCTTCAGAGCGTTGATGATCTTCTACTCAAACTTAGGGATATGGAACTCTGATAGGAATGTGTTCTTCAATGTGGTGTAGTCGACCACCATTTGCTGGGGGTCATACTACCTATACCAACTATGCATATGCCCTTGCAATGTTTTTGCAAACTAGCTTGCCTTCCGCTCCGGATTAGTGATCCCCTTCACACACCATAGTAACTCACACTTGTGCACATGCTATGTGGCATCTTCAATAACCCTATAGTCTAGTAAGTAAAAAGACATCTCAAAAACACTTGGGGAGGTGGATGGGGTCCTTGTCCTCCCAATCCAGAGCCTTGGTTTCTTCCTCCACGAGATCCACTAGATCCTCCAGTCATGTTCCTCTTGACGCCATGAGATCCACCTCTTGCGATCAATAAAGGACCAAAAGTGGTCATGCCTAGTGTTCCCATTGTTCCACTAAACTACATACCAATGGTTTGCAATATTGTTCCACCTCCGTTGTATGTCACATACCACTCCTAGATGTGATACCCAAACCTTGCGTACTTGCACCTTGTCCAAAGATTCCTCCAAATGAGGAATGGATTGCACAGTCATGGATGTTCCAAATGAGAAATTATATCTCCTAGGAACAGATCGGTTACTTCCACTAATACCAACTAGGTTAACAATACTTATCCCTTGATCTAGAAAACCAAGCACTAGGGGTTGGTCACGGGTGGGTTCGGATGTGCATTGATGAATTTTCTATCTCCATGCGATGAAATATCATCAGAAGTTGAAAGGGCCTCTCTCCCATGTTTTTCAAGATGAGGTAGCATAGACTACTCAGGTTCCACATCCTATGCATGAACCTCAACTCCTTCCCATAATGTCTACTTCTATAGGTCCATCACACTTCTGACCTCATGTTGTATAGTCATCTCCCTTTCATGAGATTCACCATACTTGAGTCGTCTCTCCTCCCTTTCCTTTTCGTTCACAATGTATGCCATCTTCCTCTACCCTAGCTTTGTCTCACGGTGCTAGAGAAGCTTAGTTGGCCATGGGAAATGCTTCGAAAATCAAAGTAATGACCAAGATATTCATAGCCAAAGGAATATCATGTAAAAATGATCATCTAGGCTCCCTCAAAAAATCAAACTCAACAACTTCTGGGAAAGAATACATAGAAATGGCATATTCAAGAGTATAATTGGTTAGCAATCTCTTCCATCAGTGATCAACAACACATGTCCAAGTCAAATCTATATCCTGTAACCTCGATAGTCATATTAGGTCCATACACATGATCTATTATACCAGCTAGATCGGATGTGTATGATGAAATCCATTCATATATTTTTTTCTTTGGGAAGAAACAAACGAATTTTTCATATAGCGCGTGGTATAGGTTCTCTTCTACCCATCTACACATATCAAACTCAGGTCCAGTGTTGAATCTTTGAGGAAACTCATCCTCTGTGATCTTGAACCATGTTTCAAAGCTTTCTAAGGTCAAATGATATGTCATCATGTGCTATATAGAAAAAGATGCATGCCATTTCTCACAAAAACTTTGAAAATGTCCCAGAAACATAACCAAAATATAGTCATATTTTATTCCCTTAGACCAATAGTCTAATCCCATGCACACTAGCCTATCACCAAGTGGGTGCTCACTCGAGGCACGCACATGCACCAAGTCTCTCCTTTATGTGAGTTTTGTGAGAATTCATCATCTTAGTATAGATATTCCAATGGAAATGAGTAGAAAATAACCAAGCAACATTATAAGAACCTAGAGAGAGTTATATCATTACATCCAGAAAGAGAAATAACAAGTAGCATAAGGAAATGGTTCACATAGAATGGAAATACATAATTATTATACTCATGAACACACATATGATTTATAACAAAGCCTTATATTCATCTTAACATTTTTAACAATCCACATTACAATCCCTTGAGGTCATAAAAAATCCTCATATAACTATGCAGAGCCAAGTCATGCATCAGAGTTATATTATGCTCATCATATTACAAAAACAAAAAGAATGCAGACCCATCCCTTAAATGTGTCATTACTTACAAAGCTCTCCTAATCCCTAGCCCATAACATCCTCCATCATGTTTTTATAGGGCTTCGCCTCTCTTTTCTCTCCTCGAAGTTTCCAGACTCTACCTATTCTACTCTTCTCTCCTTGCACCTCCTTTTCTTCCATCGAGTGTTTGTATTTATAACCATAACACCCACCACCATGCCTTCGGAAGTTCTGACGATCAATTTCCAAGTTTTGAAGTGGTCCTCCATGGAAGCATGCCTTCTCATATTTGAGCTCTCCACTCCTTGCAATGATGTCTTTTGGAACCTTCCATTGCATGCCTGAAATATTCCCTTTTTGATCCCATAGTCTCTAGGCTGGCACCTTATTGAAAAGGGTCATGCTTTTCTCATGTACTACCTGGGATGTTGAATACGGCTAAGTAGAAAACCTATTTTACCTTGTGCGCGTGCCGTGTGTTCTACAAAATCTTCTATAACCCTTCCCTATGCATATTTAACACACACGCCCTTCTTCAACTATGTCCCACATGCCCACGCGCCCTCTTGTACCTAGCTGATATTTTGGGGCCCAACAATAGGATTGAGTCTTTACAAGGTATGGTTGCTACATCGATAAAGGGAAGATTATGAAGCTTGCTAAAAGTAGTTTTGACGAGGAGGAATAGTTTGAGATCTAGAAGGAGAGTGCAAGGGACGAGTTTGAGGACAAGGGGGAAATTTGTATAACAACTCCTTAGCTTCCTTTTTCTCACTATTCTCATGGTCCTTTATTCATAGTCTATTTTATTCTAGTTTTATTTTTGGTTGTATTCTCGGTTCATTATTTTTGGCTCTAGATGAGTCAAGTAATTTTTGACTCGATATTTTTTGATAGATGTTTTTGTTTCATGTGAGATTCAATGTAATATCTTATGTACATGTCCCTTGGATCCTTTTACAAGTATTATCTATAAGAAAAAAAGATGTCAAACTTTGAAACATCGATATGTGGAATTCCCAATGCACTGATGATAGTCACATATGAATTTTTTTGTAATTATTTCCTTTAGGTAGATATGGATCCAAATTAAGTGGTGAAGGAAGTGTAATAAGATTTCTCTCAACAAGTTGTGTCTATAGAATATGCGGAGAACAAGGTAATTTTGTGAATGCATGCTTTGGAGGTTTCTGTTGAAGCTTTTCAAGAGTAGAAACAATGTTTATAGCATATTTTACTTTAGTGGGATTAGTAGATAGCTTGAAAGTTGATTTGATTTCAAACCAAGCCAAAGATGAAGTCTACTCATGATAATTAAGATTTCCCATTGATAACATTTTGCTTTCACACACGGTGAAGAGTATGGCATAAATGATCAAATGATGGTGAGGTTTCAAAGATGACACTCTCTTATAGAGGTAGTAAGAGACTTTAGAAAAATATATCTTCTAATTCAGATTCTATGAGCAGATTAGAAATATTAGCTAAGTTATTCTTATATTGTAAAACATAGTCCGCTAGATGATCATTATATCCTTGTTTAATTTGTGCCAATTGAGCATAGGACATCTTAGAGCTGATATTGATTGAAAAATGAACAAGCAAAGAATCAGATAAATGCAAAATGATGTTACTGAATGGAAAGGTATATCATAGAACAAACACATTGCATAATCTTAGAGCCTTCTAGGAAATATATTTTCTAGTAAAGTATGATCATCCATATAATTTAGACATGCCACATGAAATTCTCAGAAATGCTCTTGAGGGTCACCATGGCCTTTGAATGTGGGAAGATTAGGGGTGATGGGATTAGGAGGAAGTGGATAGGAAGAGATGACGGGTGAAAAAGGAGTGTGGAGTAAAGTGAAATTAATAGATGAAGATTCACGAGGATTGACTATTTGAAGTTGACGAATTTGAGTTTGCAAATCCTGATATAAAGAAGTTAAATTAGGAGTGTTTGAAGAAGATATAGGTTGTGCATTAGAAGCATTAGGTTGAATGATGGGAGTGGTAGTAGTGGGAATGGAATTAGGAATATGAAGGGGTTGAGTGGAGGCCATGACAGATGAGGAAGAACCAATAAGAGGGTGTCGAAGCAACATCTCAAGATTTTTAAAGAGGATCAAAGTATGGAGAATATATAGAAGATGGGTGGGATTGTCATGGAAATATTGATGAAAATTAGTAATCTTGTCTAATTTTTCTTTATCAATGTTGGTTTCTTCATCATATGATTTCTCACTATCATATGTTTTAATTTCATGAAGAGGAACATTTTGAGAGGTGGAAAAAGGGTTATCAGATTCAGCCATTGATTTAGAAACCCTACGGGTAGATGGAGGAGCTCTAGATACTCAAAAGACCCAAAATGACCACTACGGGTGATGGGCATATTAATAAAACCCTAGAAAGAAGGTTGGAGTCGAGCGATGGGTTCACCAAAATGATTTAACAAATATTAGAATTTTGTAAAACCCTATATATTTCAGAGTCACAACTAATAAATAAATCAATAAGGTACATATTTGACATAATAAATAAATAAATGGAAATTAAAACCCTAAGTGTAAGAGAAGTAATAGGATAATTAGTTGATTTCACAATTGATCCTGAAGTGTGCCAGACTGGAAAAATGAACAAGAGGAGAAAATTTTTGCAATTGTACCTAGAAAATTCTATAACTTTCGGAATAAGATGGACATAGGTGTGCGGGATGGGTTAGGGGTGTCTAGGTGGTAGAGACATTTGTTCAGCTCCCATGAATGTGAAAATGGTTATAAAATGATTCTTCTTGTACCGTACTAATGTCACTAACCTTTGTTTCTTGTCTCTTATATGTCACTAGTTGATCACAAAATTCACTTGTAATCCTGGTGGACACCCAACTAAGTTAGATTACAACTAACCATTACACTACATTTCATACTCCATGTAGTTCTTATGTGTGTGTGCAAGAATCGTGCCCTAGGTGGCTCTTTTGCAAGATGCACTTGAATATCAAACAATATTTAGATGTAGAAATGTATATAGATGTTTGGATGTCAAAATGAGATTCCCCACCTATGCGTGTATGTAGAAAATGTAGTCCCTTGTCCTTTGAATGAAGCTAGATGGATGCTTTGATGCTCTTGAAATTCCTTTGGATGCAACCTTAGGTGATAGTAATATATTTTTAGAGCTTGGTCCTTTATTATGGTCACATATCTTTATATTTATATGATTCCCTTGGTTAAATTTTACAATTAACAATTGGAAGGATGACCCATAATAAAATAAGATGCCTAAAAGATAAAATATGCCCAAAAAGAGTGAGTAAGATACAAAGATTTCAAGGACTCCCGGAGGATGAGGGTGCTTGGGCTCGACATCCAGGCACAGGCGTTGGTGTCCCGAGTTATAAAATATAAAGAGGTAAAGTATCAAATGGGTTGTAGGGTGTAAGAGACCAGAAAGAAGAAATTAAATACAAAAAAATTCCAAATATAGTTGTCAATTGATATTTTTCTCACTTAGGAATCATAAGAATAGTATTATGTGACTAGGACCTAGAAATGTACCCAAACTACGTGATTTAGTGTCTACACCCATCACCATAGAGGGAGTGTAGGAAGGGAAATATTAATGTATCCACAAAAATTTGTGCTTTTCATCTTCTAAAGCTTCAATCCCACAAACTTCCTCCATCGAATGCCACATATGAAAGTGACAATCATCCCCTCTTAAAATCATAACTTCACATGATTATTGCACTAAACTTCTCATGGCACTTATCATCCCACATCCTCATTTCACCCGATCTAGCATTTCCCTATAATGATTAGTCATAATCACCTTATGTGGTAACAAGATACAATATGGGGATTTTAATTGTAAGATTTTTTTAGGGGTTAGGGGTTCTTATAAAAGAACCCTCATCCCCAACCACCAACATTTTAAGGTCATTTGGTAAGTATTTCTTCTAGAGTTTATTTTCTTCTCGGATAATAGCATCAAATTAACCCTTCTATTTGCAAATCCATCTTCTACTTTATTTTCATCCCGTATAGTAATGAAAAAAATTGGCTTCCTAGAATTGTTTACTCACCATTTAGCAATTTCCATTAAAGTATTATGCCTCTATGAGTGCAATTACCATTATTTATTTGCATTTATTTAAACTTGGGAGTCATCTTCAACTACTAGTTTCTCCCAACCTTTGATTTTTGCATCATGTAACCATTTAAGTAGTGCCCATACTTTTTCTAATTTTTATTATTCAACCACAATCTATTCGTAAAGAGAAACATTGGTAACCCACATTTATCTATGAGAACAAATCTTCCCCAATTGGAATTGGATTTCCTTTGGCTACACCATCAAAGTTTATGTTAAACTAATATGGAGGAAGGAATCAAAATATACCATTAGACTAATATTGAATCAATTTTATCATCAAGGACTAAGAAATTAACATTCTTTGTATATGTAATATTTTTCCTTTTACTATCTTTATTTTTATTGGTTTCACAACAAAGTTTATATGAAGAAATAATATAAAAATGTAAAATGGATTTTATGAGTATTTACAAATGATTTATTTTTAATGTATTAAAAAAGTGTACTTATTCCATGACTATATTTTAGAAAAGAATAAATTGATAGAATACACACCCTAGTGTAGAACTGAAAATTTCCCCATTTGCATTCTCTAGTTTTATTTTATATATGATCGACACATCTATGTATGTATAGGTGATTAGATAAAATTATATATTATTCAATCATTATGTCACTTTTCTAAATCTTGAAACCTTCTTACACACATCCATATGTGATTTCTCGTGTCATGTTATTATTTTTATGATCTTGGACTTGTTGATTACACTTATCTTTTAATTGGATGGCCTAATAACCCCTTTCCACCTTACGTATTTCTACTTATTTGAATTTCACATGTGCATGCATCGTTTCCCAAGTTTGAATTCAAGTCATATACAAAAAAAGTGATTAATTTCATTTGATTATAGAAAATCATAAGTTTAATCAATATCTTATTGTCAAGCATTATATTATACATAATTCTTAGAGCACTCATTAGAGTTTTTTTCTTATAGAATTTATATTTATTAATATCTTCCTATATTTCGAGGGATTTGGAAAATTAAAATGATAATTAGTTCATGTTAGTAGCTAACCCTATTTTGCATAGTGTAAGATGGTTGATTTTATAAGGACATGGGTTGAAGCGAGCATATAGGGTTAAAGGTGACCAAAGGGTGAGCATAATTGAAGAATTATTTTTGTAATTCACACATTTTCCATGACTACACAAATTTAAGAGGATCATACAATCATGACCAAGAATGTTTGTATGATCATGGCCTACCACTTTGTTCAGTTTTAAATTTCAAAGTGATAGGGTAGACAAATTCAAATTCACATTTTTAGATTCAACTTATGGTGATATATTTAACATTATGTAAGAAATATAATAGTCTTAAACCCCTTATTTCCAAATGTATCCAAGTGATAAGTTAAATACATGTTGTTTATTGTTTTCACATGTGTTATAATACTTAATTTGGGGAGGGAAAAATTTTGTATGAATTTTTGTGAAACCCAATTTCCTTCCACCTTGTAGGGTTTCATCTTTAGGTGATACCTTAATGTTCATGTTCCTAAAATATTTTTCTTTGAATCTTCCATGTTGGATTGTGCTTGATTCAGAACTCTAGTTTTTTTTTTTTAATTCTAAAAACATAGTGTGTTTATGCTTACATGGTATATTTTATCTTATGTTTAATTTAATTTTAGATCACCAACATTGAAAAAAATTATATTTAAATTATAATTTATAGATTTATAATTAGAATAAAATGATAAAATAAAAAGATCATATATGTTACACAACACAAATGTGAAGATTTTATTAACTAGAAGCATGCTACAATATTTCTAGATAGTAGACAACAAAGTTATGAGACAATTACAAAACTATAACAACTTAATAAGAGGTGTCCAAACTTTCCTAAAATAGAATGAAATGCTTTGAAAGTATAATGACTTAATCAAACTAAATAGGATAAAAAAACCTACTTCTACAAGTGAAACACTACTACTAATGACACCTAATCAACACACTAATCAAATGTACTTTATTGAGCATAATAATGAATTAACTATGGGTTAATGAAATTAAATTATTATTTTTATCATTCCCTTATTAATTTAACATGTTATCAAGTAAACAAGTGAGAGGTTCTCTGAATACCTTGAATTTTGCATGTGTAAGATATTTGGTGAAGATATCTGCACGTTGTTATTTTTTCAGGAAAAATTGGAGTCATACATTTTGTTCTTGAACATGTCCGCGTATATAATGAAATTGTAATTCAACATGCTTTGTGTGTTCATGAAATAATAGGTTTTAATTTTTTTATCACACCTTCATTGTCACAATGCAAGATGGTAGGCTACTTTTTTGGAACACACAAACCTTCAAGAATGTGATGTATCCATATTGCTTTCTAGAAAAATCCTACTACAACATGATATTATACTTTAGTGGAAGAACAAGAAACAATATTATGCTTCTTGTTCCCCCATGATATATGACCGAAACCCAATGAAAGGACATACCTGTAAGTGGACTTTGTTATGAATAAAACTTATCTTAATTCATCATTAGTTGATATTTGAATAAATGTAATAAGTTAAAGTATTTAATTTAAATACTTTAAAATTATGTCAATAGATATTAGTTTTCCTTAGTTGTTAGTTAACTAATTGATAGTGTTATCATCCCAATGTTTGTGGGATCATATTCTATCTTGCATATTTTTTTCCCTGATTATTTCCATGAGGGGAAATAGGGGCAGTTAGGGGCAATATGCTATTTCTTCATATTTGCTTAGATTAGATGATTTGTTTCCATATATTGTGGATGAGATAGAAGCTGTCCAATATCTATAAATATTTCAGCTCTCTCATTTGTTTGTAATGCTTGATTTTGATATTAATAAAATACACAAGCACCATCTTGTTTATGTGCAAAGCTTTTGTGTCAATATTGTTTTCAAGTATTCATTGTCAAGAGACTTCCTATCATCAATGTTTCTAACATGATTTGAATCTGTATATCATATAAAAAATAATTGGTCATTGTTTTTATATTCTAAGCCGAAGTCAATTATTCCAATGTTGTATCGCAATATCGTTTTCCATGCTTTCTAGTGTTTTTCTTTAGGATCTTACATGAATTGAGAAAGGTAACTCACCTTTGCATGCCCGATATTTACATAATATATGTAAATTAATTGATATTCCCAATCAATTGATGACAGTAAAGAGTCACATTCACTTGAGGTGATGGATCATATTGAGACAATTGAAGCCTTGCCTCCATAGGTGTAGAGATAGGTTTGAACTCCATCATCCTAAATTTATAGAGATAGGTTTACTGAGACAAAGCATCCTTAATTTCTTTAGAATTTCCTTAGAATACTTCATTTGAATCATGAAAAAATGATTATCTTTCAACCATACTTCTAATTGAAGATAATAGTGGAGAAGCCTGAGATTTGTCATGTCAAACAATATTTTAAATTTTTCCTTTGTTACATAAATCATAGTCCTTTGAACTCCCATTTATTACTTGGATCATCGACATAGACTATGAAAATCACCATCTCACCCTTTCATTTACGATAGATAGTGGGATCGTAGGTATTTCACTTAAATCCATTTTGAATGAGATGCTCATCAAACTCGATGTACCATTGTTGAAGTGCATGTTTCAAACCATATAGTGACTTGATGTGTCTACAAAATTTTGTGTCTTGATTTGGAGTGACAAAACCTTCTGGTTATGTCTGTAGACTTATTCTTGAAGATCGAAATCGAGAAAAGAATATTTTACATCCATTTGGTAGATTTTCATTCAAATTGTGCAACTAGAGAAAACATCATCTTGATTTTTGAGCTTAGTTATGGGAGAAAATTTATACTCATAATCAATTCCTTCTCTTTCGTACACCCCTTTGTGAATATTCTTTCCTTGTGCTTTTCAACACTACCATTTTCCTTGTATCTAATTTTGAAAACCAATTGGATCCTTTCTAGATGGAATATCTATAAGATGCCATGTGTTTATGCTTTTACTATGGAATAATATTTATCCTCCATGGATTCTTTCTAAGGTATTGAGTCTAGTTCTTCTTAAACCTTGGTGGGTTCATATGTTTCAACAACTCTACTCATGTCCATGTTGATTTCTTATATTACTTTGTTGAAATTTCTTGGGTTCAAAGATGTGGTTAGAATATTATATTTTTATTATCTCTAATAAAATTTGTACACCACTTGGTATACAATGTACTTGGGTTTTGGAGCTTGAATTGCACTATCAATCACATTATCATTTTCACCATTTTTGCACTATCAAGATTGATCACAAGTTTTTTTATACTTTATATATTTGAATTTGTGGGGATTATATCCCATAGAGTATTCATCATGCAAAAGAATAATGTATGGTTTAGACTTGGTTCTTTTTGTTTAGGGATCAACATGCGTGGTTTACTTCAGAAACATGTAGATACTTTACTAGTGGTTTCTTATTAGACCATGCTTCATAAGGAGTCATGTCATCAAGTGGAAATATTGGTGACCTATTCAATAGGTATACTACCATTTTTATGGCTACACACCATTGCCTAATATGTTCTCAAAAACTTGCATCCTCTATCATACTACACATTATTTCCATGATGATGTGGTTTCATCTCTTGCAACACCATTATGTTATGAGTTGTAGGGTATGTAATTTTACAAAGAATATCATTTTATTTCCATATAGGTGGAGAATACATTACTTGGTGAATTCCTCCCATGATTTGAGTAGATTACCTTAATTTTTTGATGAATTTGAGTTTCAATAGGAGCCTTGAATTAATTGAAATATTGAAAGGCTTGATATTTTATTTTTAGCAATTATATCCACATCTTGCATGAATAATCATCAAAAAAGAGATAACAATAATGATATCCATTTGAAGTTTCAATTATTTCCCCACAAAGATATATATGAACCAGGTCCAATAGGTCTTTATATCTATTTGGATTATTTGGGAATGGTGATCAATGTTACTTTCATTTTAGACAAGTTGTGTTGGAATCATTTTTTTCTTTATTAGTGGAAATCCTCTAACCATATTGTGTTGGCTGAGTGAAACGAGATATCCAAAACTCACATGCCCATATCTATGGTGCCATAAGTTTATAGATTTTTGATCCTTTGTAACAAGTGCTTGATTGTTGCAAGGGAAAAATTCAAGTTGAAACATATTAGCAATAAGCTGATGTAAGTGCAACAATTTAAGATTTTATATATTTATCCATTACTAGGCACACCTTCTTACACTTACACAATCAAATTTGATCTTAAAATAATGGTCTAGAAACTGATTGATTGATATAAGTTTCTTGATAAGTTATGAAAAATACATAACTACCTTGATAATGTAGTCATGTTTTATGAGAAGTATCTTGATATTCCTCGGGCCTTAAATTTAGTAAGAAGTGTTTTCAACCAAAGAAACATGATTTCAGTCGATGAAGGATCTATGATGATGAGCTATTTATTTCTTCTAGTTATATGCCGAAGTATCCTAAGTCAATATACCAAATAGAGTTGGATGAGAATGATCCATCTCTTGATTTTGTACTAGATAGGACATCCCTATTAGATTTTTCATCCTCTTGATCAATAAGACTAATTTTTTTGTTTTTTTCTTCCACTTGCCCATGTTCTTTCCATGAGACTTTTTTTGGTCATTTTATGACTAATATTATTTAGGATTATTACTTGAAGAGCCTTCGGTAAAACCATTTTAGTAATAATCATTATTTTTGCATCTCTTTCCACAAATAGAACATTTCTTGTTAGATGAACATTGAATTTTTGTTTATTTTGTTGTTGGTTATTGCCTTGATTTTTGGATATTTTTGTTTATTATTTCCCTTAAAACTAGAAGAAAGTGCATGGTATTCATTTTCTACCTCATTGTGAATGGATTCTTCTTGCTATAACATGTTGATCAACTACTCAAATGTAAGTTTTTGTCTAAGAGATTTAATGTGGTGACAAACATTTTATAATATTACGACAATCCTCTCAACACTATGGGTGTAATTTATTTATAATCCATGAGCTATTGTAATTTAGGAGTTAATCCCTTAACATTGCAACATGTCACAATAAATCTTCAATCATCTTGTTCGAATTCAAATTGAGACTATGTAGTTGACTTTGAAGGTGAAGGCATGTATTCGATTCGATGTTACATACATTGTTTTTAGTTTTTCCTAAGTTGATTTGGATTTTTCTGTATCATTTATTTGAGGTTGGAAAATTTTTGTTTCATATAACATGATGATGTGATCTAGAACATGATTTCTGAAAATCTATTTTTGGAAAGTCTTAAAAATCTATTTTAGCGATCTTCAAAAGCTTTTAGTATTTTGCATTTTTGGGGTCTTTAGAGAATTTATGGGATTCATAATGTATGAAAATAACCAAATGTATATCATCATAATTATGTTTTTCAATTTCATTTTTAATCTTTCCAACGGTTCCTACACAGTTTGTAAAATGGGTCAACATGATGGGAGACGACCCTAACAAGTAACACTAAATAAAATAATAATAATAGGATAAATTTAAAATTTGTTAACTTTTGTATTTTCAAATGAATCCCTAAAGTGGATACAAATGGTATCTATGTAGGATGGCCTTTTGGTTCCCTTATGGAACCCTTCATATTCTATTTTTAGCAATTTTTCATATCCTCCATTGTAAAGCTATAAAACAACTTGTTTTGAGTAAAGAGATAAATATCCAATCATACATCTCTCTTATAGAGTTTTATAATTTATATACTTTTGGAATTGAAATAAAAATAGTTTGATTTTACAACTCTCTCATTATGATTTTATTGTTATAACACATTAAGTACCATCGTTAATACGTTGTCCATCGGGTCGCACCTCAATTTGAATCATGCCGAGATTTACTTTTCGGTTAACTTTATCATACGTGTGTTGCTAATCAATATTTGTTGGATGCTTAGTGAAATATCCATCAATACATTCCACATATTCTCAAATTCCAAATAATTCTTGAGCTTGGTTTTCCATTCAACATAGTTATCTTGAAGTAGGAGTTCGAATCTAGTATAAAAAAATTGAACCATTTTTTTCCATTGCGATTTTGCAAAAATGTATTTAGGTGATGGATTGGTTATTCTCACTCTATGTATATGTACCCTCTATATATATCATTAGTTTTATATGCCAAACCTATCTATACACGCGTCCTTCGATATACCCATTGGTATTGGAAGAAGCTCACCCTTTCGATATACCTGACAATATGTGAAAGATACGTTAAAATATGTGAGAATAGAGTGGTACATGATACATAGATAGTACATGAGAAGGATCCGTATGATCAATGACTCATGATTAAAGAGATCTTTCTACATGGGTGATGAATCATAGTATACTTAGATGTTCCCAATTTCAAGATTTATGCCTAACGATCATGGCAAATGGGTACAAAGGTAGGGTAATGATTTTTGTGTCCTTATTACTCTCAACGATTTACATGGATGATACCAAAAATGTCATTTTGAAGATATATTATGTGTTGGATGTAGTAGATCAAAGCATGGCAAATTTACCCATAAGTGTGGTCCAAACACACCACTAATACAAAATGTTGTTGAGATCAAAAGATCTCACAGGTGTGTTTTTAAAACCTTTTTTTAGTTTAATATTTACATAATGGGTTTTTAACAATATGGAACTTTGTAAACTATTATAAAATGGAAAAATATTGTAGAAATGAAAAACATATTTTTTTAAAACTTAGAAAATCACAATTTAAGGCTTTTTACCTTTCCAAATATTTTTATAGAATAAATATGCACTTTAATTTCCCTAAACTATTTTTTTGTGTGTAGGGCTTGAAATTTAGTTTTTAGAAATATTTCGTTTCATTTTTTAGATAAGTAGGATGGTTATGGAAATTTTTAAGTGAAAATAGCCTTTCCCCATTCCATTTGTTATTTTTATATTTAAATTTTTGTAATAAAATAATTAAATTTCCCCTCTTTCATTTTGTAAAGAAAAATTGAAAAATTGTAACTTTTTTGTTTTTGCCCAAAAATGGCCCCCTTTCGGTATTTGATATTTTGCCAAAAAATATGTTGAATTTTTGTTAAAGTAATTTTCCTTTTTGATAATTAAAATGCCCCTTTAAAAATGATTATGCAAAAAAATATTGGAAAGTGGTTATATGGAGAGTCAAACCTTTGACCTCTCCTCTCAAAAATGATTATGAAAAAAATATTGGAAAGTGGTTATATGGAGAGGACAAACCTTTGACCTCTCCTCTCATAAATTTTCTAAATTTGTTTCCTTAGTCGCTTGGATGACTTATGCATTTAATATTTACAAGGGTCTCTTTTTACTCAAAGGTAAAAACAATTTGGGTTTAGTTTAAAATTAAGGGTTGGGATTCAAAATCCCAGCGTATCTTTTTCAAGTTCCCTAGATCCACGTGAATGACTAAGTGGACATCCTTATGCATTTGTAACTAGAGGGGGATAGGTAATAATTATTAAAGAAATAAGTGGGGAAAGATTATGTGTTTGTAACTAAAGGTATCTAGGTATTATTTATAAAATAAATAAGTAGTGTATGTGTTTTTAAAAATAATTTGGAAAAGGTGAGGTTGAACCAACAACCTGTGAAACTCAGTAAGCCATGAGCAAGTCGAGTTGACTAGAATAGTGGTTAGCTATAGTAGTTTAAATTTTAAAAATTGTGTAAGGATTAAAAAAAAGGAATGAGAAACCATAAAGAAAATATCCCCAAACTTCATTTTATTTGAATTTGGCTTAGGGTTTTAGTCCACCACTTAATGTTTTGGCAAGAATCGCCACTATGTTTAGAGAGCTATGTAATATTTATGGTTCTTTACCACTTTGATTGTGAATATATGGTCTATTGGTCACTTCATGTTGTATTTTATTGGATATGCACATTGGAGGCATTTTGTAAGAGCTTGAAATGTCATCACTTTTGAAAGTTTTCAAAGGGAATTTGGGGGCCAAGTAAACCAAGCCTATCGGTCTATAAAAAACTATCCAAGGTAAACCAATATGGGAGATCTATGTGCATGTATTAATATCAAAGATGATTTTCTTGATAGTTTGGGCCAATGAAGAAAGGATGAGTAATGTATGGTGTAGATGATCTCATGAAAAGTGAGAGAGGACTCGAGATCTTGGGAGCTCAATTTGGATGTAACTTTCCTAAATCAAAATATAAACTTCAATACAATGCATCTCTCCTAGAGCTCTATACTTGCAACAATTCAACTCTCCTTAAGAGGATTTTGGTTGATTTGTAGTGCAACTCACCTCTAGAACCAAATAAAAATTGTTTGTTTATAAAATATAGATTTTTTCTCATATATGAATGTATGATCCTATTTACGAGAGAAATGTTTTTATTTTCCAAACAATTTTTCTATAAACTACTATAATGGATGGGTGTAAGAGAAGTCCGAGAGTGAGGGCACCTCGAGGCTCCTACTCTTGGTTCTCTCTTTCTGAAAATTTCTCCATAAATTCCCTAAACATATACCAAGTTATATTTAGGCAACATAATTCCTTTGTGATATCAAATGATAAAAGTAAAATATCATATATGTTGTATAATTTTTTTGAAGATTGTATTAACCATAAATATGATGTGATACTTATTAATAGTGGATAATAAATTTACAAAGCGATTACAAAATTATAAAAAATTGACAAGTTTCAACAATTACCTAAAATAAAATAACATGATTTGAAAGTAAAATGACTTAATCAAACTAAAAATATGATACACCATCCTTGTGCAAATGAAGCACTACTAATGACACCAAATCAACATGTTAAGAACATGTATTTTATTGAGCATAATTATAGATTAACTATGAAATGCAAACTCTAAATTATAATTTCTATCACAAAATAAATATCATTGGAAAACCATTGATTAAATCTAATCAATGCTTGAAAAACAAATTTAAAAATGTAAATGTTTCTTTGCAAGATGATAATGTACCTTTGCAAGATAATTTCCTTCCTATTTTCATTTAAAATTTAACAATATACCTTTGCAAAATGATAATGAAAATACATATTTTAATCATGATGCATATGTAAGATATTAATCCATGGTTAATGTTGAAAATAGTCAACCTATGCCTCAAAATACTCAAAATATTACTAGTGAGGTTTTTAGAGTCATAGAAGCAATTCCAAGATGCATATCTAATTTAGGGTAGTAAGGCATGTATTTAGAGGTAATTGTAAATGATATTTTTAGAATTATGAAGCCATGTAGGAGGATTAGGGAAGGGTGTGCAAGAAAACATACTCATCCCACAACCAATCAACCATTATGTAGGTAAGAGGACCTCCTTCACTGCAACATCACCCTTAAAGGCATAAGGATCATGATATATTAGGGGTTTATATGTTACCACACACTAAACAAATCAATCAACTAGGATTAAGTTTTTGATTAAATGGGGATTTTTTAGATCCGTAGAAGAAATTACAAGATGCACTAAAGAGGTAGGTTCAAATTGAAGTAGTAAGGCATGTATTCGAGAGGTAATTATAGATGATATATTTGTAGGATTTTGAATCCACAAAGGAGGGTATGAGAAATTTGGTAAATAAAACATACTCATCCTGTAACCAATCAACCATTATGTTAGTAATAAGGCATATTCCATGGTGGTGTCACACCTATTGGCATACATACCATTATATATATGGGTTTATATGTTACCTTAGACTAACTAAGTTGGCCTACAAAGTGTGGGATTAATTTTTTCATTCAATGATGATTTCTAGAGTTCTATAAGTAATTCCATGATATAAAAGAGACATATCTAAATTGGGGTAGAAATATAATATTTCGAGGAAATTAAGATTATATTTTTGGGATTGTGAAACCACAAAGGAGGATATGAGAAGACCGAGTAAGAAAAAATACTCATCCTCAAACATTCAAATCTTATGTTAGTAAGAGGAAAAATTCTATTGTTGCATCACCCCTATTGCATAAGGATCATGATATATTTGGGTTTATGTGCATAGAGGGGGAAACCTTGGCAAGGTGGTACATAACATGTGCAATCATACACGAGGTAACCTGTCATTTACATTTTTTTCAATAATATGTGTGTGTGTGTGTGTGTGTGTGTGTGTGTACATATAGAGGTCATAGTATAAAAGGCCTCCCAAATGATGAGAATATGTGGTTGTAAATCTTAAAATATAAGGGGTAAAATTTAGAATCCCACGATCCCACGTGTTTTGGACATTATTTTTACCAAGTGTCCCTTGTTTATATGTTATGTAAGACCAAGCCAACCAAAAATGTAAGATTAGTTTTTATTCAACGAGTATTTGTAAAAAAATTCCAAGATGAATTATACAAGTATATATGAACAAGGTTACCAAGGCATGAATTTAGAGGCAATTGTATAACAAGCCAATTTATCCTCCTTATGTCCAATTTAATTACCTCTTGAAAACACAAAAGTAAAATAAAAAATGTAATGAGATATACTAAAATCTGCACATTAATGTTTTCTTCATGATGTAGATATTTCCCAATCATCTTCTACTCCTCCCATTATCTAATCATCTCATAATCCTCCCATTTGCTAAAATATTATGTATTGAAATCTCAATCTCAAACTTTATAACCCCTCATATCTATCATGACTCATGTTACTCATCATTCTACTATTCATGTCAACACCATTTTACAAATCCATGTATTCATTCCCATCTTGACATATCCCATTATCACTTCCTATCTATTCTTCAACAGGAAACTTTTAGTGGAAAATATTCATAATTTTGATGTTTCAAGAGATTTTGAAAGTCCCATTTGGATATTTAAACACCGCGTGCCTTCCCAAGATTCACCAAAAATCATCACAATCATTATTATTTCCTCCTCAAATATCCAAATGATTTCTAATATCAATATTTTTTTAATGGATCACCTTTAAATTGATGGGAAAATATTTTAAAATATATTTTGATTGCAATGAATTCTATCATCACTAGGATCACAATTACCAACATTTTAGAGGAAAATTTGAAATTTGATTAAATTCACAACTTAGTTATGTATCTTTGTGTGCATGTGTGTGTGTGTGTGTGTGTGTGCATGTGCGTGTGCATGTGTGTGTGTGCATGTGTGCGTGTGCATGTGCGTGTGTGTGTGTGTGTGTGTGTGCGTGTGTGTGTGTGTGTGTGTGTGCGTGTGCATGTGCGTGTGCGTGTGCATGTTGTGTGTGTGTTTGTGTGCGTGTGCATGTGTGCATGTTTGTGTGTGTGTGTGTGTGCATGTGTGTGTGCGTGTGCATGTGCGTGTGCGTGTGTGTGTGTGTGTGCGTGTGCGTGTGCGTGTGCATGTGCATGTGCGTGTGCGTGTGCATGTGTGTGTGTGTGTGTGCGTGTGCGTGTGCGTGTGCATGTGTGTGTGTGCGTGTTGATATGATCAAATATTTAAAAGGAACCAATTCAAGTAACCTTACTCCATTAAAGGATTATCTAATCTTAAAATTAGAATGTGGAGTTTGTTATACGCGATATGCTTTAATTAATGAATTCTAGGAACATTTTAAGCCATGAAAATGTATTGCTTACATCCTAGTTCGAATCGGTTCAAATAACAATCATTTTAAGCCTTGAAAATAGAGGATTTTGTAATTTTTCCTTTCAAAATCATCTCACATTAACCAAGGAGTGAAAAGTATATGTGTATATATAGAAAAAAATTCTCTTAATATATTGGAGGAAAGGCTTCGTGGGACACCTTTTGGAAAAGCATTGAAAATTTTCTAAGTAAAGAAAAACTAAGGTAAGAGAATCCAGAGAAAAAATAGCATAGGATGTTGACACATCGCAAGAGAGATCAAAAGATGAAATATAATTCAAGTAGGATTTGTGAGGTGTATTTCCCACTAATTTATATTCTTTTGATGAAGATGGTTGCACATGTTATTCTTGATGATACATTGTGTAGACATCGAAAATGTCAACACAATTATTTTTATTAATTTTTCTCACAAATATCCTAACATCATTATCTAATTAATCCCCTTCCTTACAACATATACCCTTTATCCTAATTAATTTCATAATTTATCTAATATCTCATCTCATCATTAATCCCTTTAATTCATTAGTATATCCCATTATCCCACCTTAATCCTTATTATCATTTTCTAGTAATTTAATATTCCCACACCTACCTACCCACCTACTCTACACCTGCCCTACACCTAGCATCTCCATGTAATCACATTCCTAATCATATTTTATTAATCTAATATAATATTAAACTAATCATATCCCCTACCTCTAAATATAAAGGGTTATATTTCTAGAAATCTCTCAAACGTCTTCTATTCTCCATTGAATTTTAAATTCAATGGAGACTTCTCAAAAGTTCTAGAATTCTCCATTCTAAAATATCTATAATCATCCAATCCTCTCCTCAATTCTCATCCATTGATCTTAATCCCACTTGGATCAATCCTCACCATCCATTCTCCTAACCAAAAACTATAAATTTAGCTCTTCTCCTCTATGGAAGCCAACACTGGAAAATCCATAACAAATCCCTACCATCTTATCCTCTATCAATCATCCACAATATTCAATAAATCAATCCAATCCATAATCCATTAATCCTTCATCAAGCA
Source organism: Taxus wallichiana var. yunnanensis (assembly GCA_018340775.1). Classification (NCBI taxonomy): domain Eukaryota; kingdom Viridiplantae; phylum Streptophyta; class Pinopsida; order Cupressales; family Taxaceae; genus Taxus; species Taxus wallichiana. Next base: position 613,436,497 of record CM031240.1, read on the forward strand.
TCAATCAATCCAAGAAAACAAAAAAGGAGGTGCTTCCTAAGTTCTTACTCAAATATGAAGCAATCAACACATCGTTAAGAAAATCCAATATAGCAAAGGAGGAGCATTGCATTTTAATTAGTATGTGTAGGTATTAATTATCTCCCCTTTACATCTCTTTCTCAATCATGAGGTATTGTTGAAAGGATTGGCATATGAATGTTCTTTTTGTTTTCTTATACACTCACTAACTAATATTTTCCACATTACATTTATGGCACCCACTATGGGGCTTACCTCCCACTTCTTATCATTTTAAATCTTATTTCAACCCTAAAATAAGCTGTCAATTTTTTAAAAATTCATTTCCGTTTGCACATTCAATTTTTCAAATTTTGTGTTCAAAACCTGTTCCTGTGCTCTAACAACGTGTATGCCCTATGTTTTGGCACATATGCTACATAGTTTAGATATTTTTTCCTAGGCTTGAACATTTGTGATTGAAGGTTTGTCAATTAGCACTTTTGTAAAAACCATGGTGAGTATGTGACATATAGCCACTTTTTATCATTTTCAATCTTATTTCATACCTAAAACAAGCTATCAAAATTTGAAGATATTTCATTTCCTTTTGCACCTTCAAATTTTGAATTTTTGTGTTCATTTTCCATTTTCAACACATTTTAGCGCCTTTGCTCGTGTATTAGTTCCTTTGTAGCATAATACTAGTGCTTTTCAACACTTTAGATATTTTGTTAATAGATTAGTGATTTTGATACATGAAGTGGTGCTTTTGCAAAATAGTTATTTTCACTATGTTGTAGCACTTTTGTTTTTCTTTTCTATTCCTACCTTACGAGAGCCATAAATTTTGATCCCGAACTAGAAACAAATTTTTTTTTTTTTAGAAAGGTATAAAAAGATCTATATAATGAAATTGTTAATTTAGCATTTTATAAGATAATTTATTCATGGTTTTCATTTTCCTAAATCTTGTCATTTTAACTACACATCGAGTTATATTTTTCTTTCTCCAAACTACTAACACTTTGTGTGTAGCTTCCTACGCTTACCAAAGATAAAAATCAGTCTAAAACTACTAACCCTTTATTTTATAGCATGATCGATCCAAAACATTTGGGTTTATAAATCAAATTACTAATCTTTGTTTTGCAGGGCCTCCTCTTAAAGACCTAATCACATAATCTTTATCGTTTAATTTTATCTTGCATCTATTTTATTGCATCATCTTTCTTGTGTGTTTTACATCGTTACTTGTTTATCCCAAAGGAAAAATTGTGTATGCTCTCCTCTCGTGTCCTAGGATGATCTTGAGGATCAAAAGCAGCTAGCCTTTCCCTTTTTCTTTTATAAGGGAAATGTGACATGGAAGTGACATCCATGCACTTTCCATAGTCCTAGGGGTCTCGTGACCATGGAATTCACCTCCACACACATAGACACACCCCGTGTTCTAGTGGGGTATATAAATCATTAGATAGATGTCGTTATTGGCTAAGAGCTTGCTTGTTTTAAGAGTGGTGTGAAATGAGGGGCTTCCACGTCCTAATACCCAGGCCTTAGATAAAATCCTTACAACATGGAATTTGGCCCCATGTAACATAAGGTATAACGGGACCCCCTTAGTGAGATCCTACATCCTAGACTAGGAAACATTTTGGCTGCAGTCAAACTATAGTGCAAGGAGTCTGCACTCCTTAAGACCACTCGTTAGCTGACCCCACATTGACACATAGGTAGAGAGATAGTTTGTGGCACCATCATGGGTGTGTGGTATTTAAAGCGGGCTATATTTTTATTATAATACCAATTTACTAGTATTGGTTTGTATTGTATATTTTTTGTTTTCTTCTAAACACCCTTAGCCATCCTATCACCTTAAAAATTTAATCAATCAATCATCATTAACAAATAATCCCAATCCAAATCCCATCACCATCCTAAATAAACCAACCTAATCCAAATCTAATCCCCTTCACATCCTATCAAACCATGGCCTTTGATCCTCAATCCCCATCCCCTTCAAACCAACATCCAAACCCCTACCTCTTTTCTAAGTCCATCAACTAAGCTATCCCATCATCCCCCACCCATTAAAGTCAACCATCTTTCTTTGATCATGAAATTCCACACACTATCAAAAACCTTGATAAAAATATCAAATATCACATCTTACCTCAAAAAATCCCATCCTCTCCATCCAAATCAACCATCCCATGTTGTTCCTAACATCCTAAAAACCATCCAATAACTGAATCAACAAATATTTGATCTTAAATCATGTATCAACCAATCACCTCCTAAACCATCATCTCCCAACCAACCCCATACATAATTTAGCCTTCCTAATATCCCTACCCATCACCCAATTAACTTCCTCTTTGAGGAAACCGAATCATCTCAATCCACACCCCGACCTAACCAACATAAACCACTATCCCCACACGCTAATTACATCAAGTTTGACTACCTCACTAACTTTTACATAGACCAAGAATTCCTCCTTGATGTTCCAAGCCCACAAAACCATCCCAAATTACAATCTCTAAATCCCCTATCAATCATCATGACCTACACCTTCCTCCCATAAAAACCATGTAGATAATCCACTACCATCAAAAATCTCAACTCCTAAATTCAATCATCCTAAAACCTATAATCTAGTCACATTCACATATCCACAACAATCCCAACAACTTAACCCAAAATATTATCCCCACATCTCATCTTAGTCCTCCATCCTTTTCATCTTCATCATCCCAATATGATCCTACGGAATTTCTCTTAGATAGTCCCACATTCCCTAATCCACCATCAAATTCGGTGTTTAAGCATATTGCATCCCCTCCATCACCTACGCCCACTCCTATCAAAATTATCTTATCCATAGTGACTCCTAAGTCATCCTCATCTCCTTCTATCCCAAATCCTAAACCATCTAATGTCGATTTTATGCCACCCTCATCCTCTTCATATACACCTAATCCTATCTTACCCTTTCACCACCTAAACCTAACACTATCCTATCCTCTAATCCTATTTCAAATCCACCATCCCCAATCCTAAAAAATATAACATGAATCCTAAGTCACCAAATCTAAAACCTAAAAATCCAATAGAAATTCTATCCCTCCACATCTCCTACCCAGTCTAATGAGGCTCTTATTCCACCTTAATCTACTTCATCCCCTAAATCGACTAAATCTAATGTGGTTCCTACACCACACCCATATCCCAAATATCATCCATCCCTAACATTCAGCCAAATCTAATGTGACCCCCATATCATTCCCATCCCCTCAATCTAAATCCACCCCATCCCCTTCATCTACATCTACTAATCCTAAACAATCTAATTCTAAGCTTAAACGATCTACCTCCAAACCACATACTCCAACCAATCCAAAATCAACCAAATCTACTTTGGCCTCCAAGCCCAAACCATCCACTTTGGCCCCCAGGACTAATCCATCCCCTTCATCCCTTAAGACAAAACAATATAATCTAACTCATAAATCCAAATCAACCAAAACATATCATAATCCACCCAATCATGCACCTCTACTTCTTACTCCCCAAAAACAATTTAACCCACACTACTTCACTCTATTAGGAGAAGCCTTGACCACCATCTTCCATCTTCTAAATTTTTTTAACATGATCATCCATCCACTAATCAAATCACATGATTAAAACCTTCCTAAACCATCTCAAGTATTGGGAACACTATTATTATGACTTCCATCGCACCCATGGACATTCGACCAATTGTTACATGTAATTTAGGTCTTATGTCCAAAACCTCATCAACTAAGGGCATCTTGTCCTTATACATCTTTATCCACCACCTTTCCATCCCAATCCTCTCCCTAACTATCATCCACCATCAAAATCCCACTCAACATCCAAACATCACCATCTATCCAAATATCATCCTACATCCAAACATCCCTAACCAACCAAAAACCAAAACAAATCTCAACTCCCATCCTTTGTGAAGTATGGAATCTTAGCGGATGATAAAACTACAACCCCCAGTATCATTATGACCACATGGCATCATCTTCCCCATCCAATTCATATCCTATTACCAAAAATATGTTCACTAATATGAAACATCGAGGCAAAGGAGTAGGCATCCATGAACAAGGAATTCGTGAGCCCATATCCCTTCATCAAAATCCATGTCGTTTAGGATTAGGGTATAACCATAACACTAATAACATCCCTCCCACTACTCCATAACCCATTTCTACCACTCCTCTTGTTGATCCTACCTTCCCAACCAATCAATCCAATCACAAATCATTTAATCCCCCTACAAATACCAAACACCTAAAATACTATTGAGCACATGATTCATCACCTATGCATGGATATTATTTCCTTAACACCCATCCTCATTCCATCCAACATCAAAATCCCATTACATTTAATCCATTCTTATCATCACATACATTTATAATCCATTTTAACACTAGATCAATTTTATCATACGTGTTGTAAGAAATTAGTACCTACTACAATCGTGTGACCTTGGTCTATCATTACCTCCAGCATTCCAACACAATTATCCTCCTAGATATCCACACAATTTAACACACTTAATAAACTTGTGGAGAAGACCCTTTGTCATGTATTTTGACACTCTAGCCAATGTCATCTCCACACTCATTTTCATCCCCCATCAAGCCACTAGTGATTCTTAACCCCTTAAGAGTTCTCAAGAGTGGAACCTCTTTATGCAAAAAAATTCAAATATTAAAAGAAAAAATCATATCAAAATTTAAAATATAAAATAAAATCCACCTTAAGACTCTCTCTAGGGGTATTTCTAACATCTCTACCAAGGACATGGATGCTTGACTTACAATAGAGAAATGTTTTGACAAGAATTAGATGTATCTCTGTCGAGGCTATAGGCCTGGTGACATTGGATCAATGCACGACTCAAGCATTATCTTCACCCTTCATCCACATATTTGAATTAATCACTCCCTATAAATTGGTTATTCATCTTCACATAATACCCATTAAGTCTTAACTTCAAGCGATAATTAACCATTAAAATCACACACACTTTGATCTTGCAGAGACATAGGGCTCTCATGTTGCCATGTATTATTTAGACCTCGGTCACACTTCTGTTTTAGTCCAAATATTTCCTTACAACATGTGCCGTTAGGCTCATATTTTGTTCATCACTGATGTTATTTTCCTTCCATCCATCACATCCACATCCTTTTCCTTAGATCTAACATTTTTGGGTAGACAATGATCCTTTCTTTTTCATCCAATTCTCCTCATCAACCTTTTCAACTATCATCATCATGGTGGGAATCCTTACTTTACCATTTTTGGGGGCATCATCTAGATACCCCTCACTTTCCATCCTACCCTACACCTAGGGGAAAATCAAACCCATCCATCCATCCACACAGGCCACCCTACTTTACACTTCGGGACACACCACATTTATCCCTCAATACATCCCCCTATAATTGGGGGCATATCTTATAATCTTCCATATCCCCATATTATCCTATACCATACTCCTCATGTTATCTATCTCCCATCCCATATCCCTTCAAATCCTAACCTATCAACCAATCCCTATCCTATCAAACCTATCTAATTTCCCTCGAGTCCTTCCCTTTAATCCCTCTTTGAAACACGCTTTGAGACTTATAGGAGAAATTTGCATTCCACCTTACATCCCCCATGAGGTATCCCATCCTGAATCCTTTCATCTTACATATCTTCAACCATTCCCCCATCCCAAATCCAAAATATCAACCTCCAACATCAAATAATCTAAAATTCAAAATAAAAAATCTACAAATAAAAATATACAAATAAATCCATAAAAATATTACAAAAATACACCAAAAAAAAAATACAATGTGTGTGTCTTTGCTTGTGTATTTTTTTGCTTGTCTGGATTTACATTTTCACCATGATGTTATGAGGCCACTTTTCTGGTCCAATGATATGAGGATCATCATAATATTTATGTGTCCAATGATTTGAGGAAAATGACATCAGCAATTACGTCATCATGGTATTACTACCTTAGTGCATATTTCTCTATGCAATAAAACTAATCACAAATGCTAATGATGATAATAGTGGTAACTTTATGGTAACACCCCCTTATATCATCATCATTTAGCCTTATCATTATCCACACCTAATCCTCATAATCATCAAACTAACTATCTAAACTCCTCATCTTCCTATCCAATAAATCCTTTATCAATCAATCAATATCCACATCCAAATATTATCTTCTCGCATGTGACATCCAAAATCCTCACCCCCGGCTAGGGCATCCTCTAACATCCTCTCATCAATCAAACTCAAACATTCTTTCTCATCACTTCACTAACCATCATCACAATCATATCCTCGTCAATGTATTATCATCCAAACCAATCCAAAACCAATCCTTATTCTCTCATCCAAACCTCCTCAATCTTCTAATCCTCCAAATCCAACATCATATACCCTATCTTCCTATCCATTCAATAAAATCTCAAATTTAACAACCTCAAATCTCACATCATCACATCTAACATCGTCAAATCTAAAATCCTCAAATATAAATCCCAAATATTCTAACCTAACCCCTTGACTAGGGAAACATCTAATCCACTAATCCTATATCTTCACCCTTGTCATCCATCATTCACTGGGGAATCCTCTACTCCAAAATAAAATATCTCATAATCCTCTAATCTCCCACTCCTCTAATCCTCTCTCCTATATTCTAATCCTCTCATCTTGCATCCTCATCAATAATACTTCTATTCTCTGATCCTCAAATCCAATATCCTTAATCTCAACCCCTAAACTAGAACATCCCATAATCTAACCCCTTGATAAATCTTTTAGTCCTCTAATCCTCTCTCCTCTCTTATAATCCTCAATCTTCTCATCCTCTAATCCTCTCTCATCTACTGAATTGGGTCTCTCCTCTTTTTGAGTGGTTACTCGGATCGTTCCTTCCCCGCCTAAACCCTCGAATGGGAATCATATCACCATCCTAACATCTTCTCTTCATTTTCTTTGAATAGTCATTGCTCTGCAATAACCCTTCAAAGAGGGGCAACATGTAGACATATGAAATGTCGACACAATTAATTCTAATTAATTTGTGCCACAAATATGATAACATCATTATCTAATTAATCCCTTTCCTTACCACATATACCCTTTATCCTAATTAATTGCATTGTTTATCTAATATCCCATCTCATCATTAATCCCTTTAATTCATTATTATATCTCATTATCGCACCTTAATCCTTATTATCATTTTCTAAGAATTTAATATTCCCAAACCTACCTACACAAATACTCTACACCTACCTTACACCTAGCCTCTCCATGTAGTCACATCCCTAATCATATTTCTAGAAGCCTCCTATCTTCTTCTACTCTCCATTAAATTTTAAATTCAATAGAGGCATCTCACAAAATCTAGAACTCTCCATTATAGAAATATCTATAATCTTCCAATCCTCTCCTCAACTCTCATCCATTGATCTTCATCCCACTTGGATCAATCCTCACCATCCATTCTCCCAACCATAACCTATAAATTTATCTATCCTCCTCCGTGGAAGCCAACTTGGAAAATCCATAAAAATTCCTACAATTTTATCCTTTATCAATCATCCACAATATTCAATCAATCAATCCAATCCATCATCCATTAATCCTTCATAAATCATCAATCAATCCAATAAAATAAAAAAGTGTTACCCAAGTACCTACTCAAATTTGAAGCAATCAACACACCCTCGAGAAAATTTAATACAACAAAGGAGAATGACTGCATTTTAATTGGTAAGTGTAGGTATTAATTATCTCCCCTTTACATATCTTACTTAATTGTGAGGTATTGTTGAAAGGATTAGCATAGGAAAGAAATTTATTTATTTTCTTATACACTCACTAAATAATCTTTTTCACATTACACATTGAAATTGATGTATCATAGATCTTTAATTTTGAATTACAATTTTATTGTAATGTTAACACTTAATTTCTAAATTTTTCTTAGAAAAATGTATTATGAAGTATGTAATGCTAATTTACTACTATTATCATTATTGCCGGGAATAATGGAGGAGGAGTCTGGGCTTGTGGAGGAAAAGATTCAAGAAATATACAAGAAACTCAACTCCATTGACAACATAATGGTTAGCATGAAGAGTAGACAGGGGATTACTCTTGCATCCCTCAAATCTATTTATAGCTTCTTAGAACAACAAGTTAAGAATGTGTGCATGCTCAATAATATTCCAGACACAATTTGGAGTGAAGGTCCAGTTCGGGACCAAACATTTTCCTAGGTGGATAAGAACGACCCTGCATAGGTCACAACAATTTCCCTCTACAGTGCCCTTCAGGAGATGAAGAAAGTTATGGACAGGGCAAACAAGCAATGAGATATCTACAGAGTTGCTGCAAACAGGATGTGAAGTTGTTAATATGTTGTTTTTGAAACAATTTGTTGTTGTTTTGGTACTTCTCCGAGAAGTATGTCTAACTGCTAATGGGATATAATGTAATATCTGGATCATGATATTTTTGTTGTGTTTTTATTGTAATATCTAGCTGTTGAGCCTTTTTGTACAAGGGTATAGTCCCTTTCCAAAAAAACTATTTACCAATAATAAAAAAATTATTCTTTGGGAATAGTTATGATGTTATGGATATTAATGATCTTAGACTTAAATGGATGATATTTTGGATATAACATGTTTTTAAAATGATTATTGATCTCATTGATGGATGGTTGTGGCATTTGGAATATATGGAATTTGATGGATTTGTAGAGTAACATGCATCTTGTAACAAATTGTGAATCATATCATGGGTGAGTTGCCATGATTTCTAACATCATGTATATTAGACAAATGAATTTGTAACTATTTAGTTGGTTGTGTGTATATGCCAAAATTACTTGAGATGCATGTGATTGGTTCATTTAGAATATTTTATCAAGCATGTATGATGTTTGTAATTGGGTGTTCAGGAAACAAGTACACTCCACATGAGAACATGGGACTCAGGGGTTACACCTTTGAGATTACACAATTGGTTATTTAGGCCAAATTATCCTTTCTTGTTTGTTTTGTCTTGCCTTACATGTCATGATATAGGATGGAAATGTGAAAACCAAATTTTTGCATGTGTTTTAGTCATTCGGCTTGGTTACCTTGTGATGGTTGTCTTCATTGAAATTCATTTAGTGTTAATTATACTAATTGCATGTTTAGTCCTCTTTTATGGGTTAAATGTTTTTCCATTTGATTTTGGATGGGTTTAATGGCCCCAACTTGGATTTGGGATAATTTAATTTGTTTAACCATGTTTAAGGAGGTTTGGGACCACCTAATCATGGGTTAGGTGGGCCCCACCACCTCACAAAGTGTGCCACTTTTCCCAAACCCGAATTTGGGCTAAAAGTGGAATTTGTAAGAGGTGCTTTACTTATTAGGGGTCTCATTTACACTAAAATGGACCCTTGGACCCTACTTATGAGTAGGGTGACCTTTTTCAAGGTTAAAATGGGTTTCCCTTCCATTTGAGACTCTTTTATCCACAAACTAATTACCGAGTTTGTTGTAAGAGCCACTTTGGAATTTGAAGGATATTTTGTTTAGTTTTATTTTGAATTTTGTGAGATATTCATTCATTAAGTCTTTTTTCTTATGCTTGATGATGTCTTGGGGTTTTTTTTTTTAGAAAGGGATGGGTGACACATGTCACCCTCTCATTTGTGTGAATACTTTAGATCCTCATTCTTATTCCTCAATTTTGGAGGGTGGGAACTCTCTTGCCTCATTTTTACTCTTGGATTTTTGGAGATCTTGGAGGATATAGGATCTTGGAAGGATGGGATTCTTATGGAGTTGGGTTTCATTAGATGTGAGGTAAGGCTTCACATCTCTCAACCTTGATTTGGTCAATGAATTTTGTAATTTGAGTTTCTTGTGTATTAGAGGTATGGTGCATGTTATGAATGTATGTGTGGTGTGTTGTTTTTTTTGCATTCTTTATTTTTATCCATCCACCCCTTTTGGGGAGTGGATTTTGGAGTGTTGGGGAAGAGGGAAGAATCCCTCTTTCTCCCACATGGATTGATGGGCAAGCCATGTTGGGATTTCTTAAATTATCCCTTTATATGGTTAATGTGGGAGATGGATCCATATGGTTTGGAACCCATATACCTTCCTTACGAGGAGGTATGGTGTACTATGGTATACGGGAGAAATACATATTCTTAGAGGTTTGTGATCTTTTAGAAAAGTTGTAATTTATTTATGGGTTTTATATATATGCTCACCATTATTAAAAATAAAATTAATAATGGTAAGCGCCCCCCCACACACACACATATTCAAATAAAATAAAATACAATATGGGATTTTAAATTATTAAAAAGAAAAAGAAAATTAAAAAATTTTGGGGGCCATGACATCAGGAGACACAACCCCGTGGGCATGGTTGTTTAGTTTGGGAGGCTAGGGTTCGGCCTCCCAACAACTTTTCTCCATGGGATTGCTAAAGTGGCTTGATCCTCCTTCTACCATATTCGATGGCCCTCCTCTATCCGTTTGTGACCCCTTGTTTCCATTATCTGCATTGCCATGTATTTTGATTTGAATGGGGATGTAAGAAATAACATATATATCAGAATATGAATTTGTAAGAAATAAAACAAAATAAATAAAATGAAGGATATTTAAGCAAATATTTTTGGTTCCCGTTGTGGATTCCTCCTCTACTTAACAATCCACAAGAAAAGAAATGAGAAACCAAGTAGAGGAAGTGAAAGAGAGAAGCGATGGAATAATTATTTTTAAAAGAGGGTGGGGTTTTCTTGAAACCCTAGAGATCAAGGGAGGAGATTCCCTTGATCCTAGGGTTCAAATAAAAACTAGTATCTCCCACTTTTCATATAGTGCAACTTGGTTGACCTTGTAGAGGATTGAACTCGGCTCACTCCTTATAGAAAATTAGCTCACTCCTTATAACAAATTAAGGTGATAAAGTTTTATTTAAAATTTAATTTAAATGGATTTTGGTGTATATGGGAATGAGACCATTTGGATGCAGCCAAATGGGTTCCATTCCCATTTTAATAAACAAAATATTTAATTCATTCAACTTATGTTTTCCATCAAACTAGCCCCGAGAGGTGGAAATAGGATAATCTTAACATCCTTAAATAGCATAGGCAATAATGTGTACATTTTCACCTCTACATATAGTATTATTATTTTTGAATTAACATAATCAAGCTAAACCCTCTTATTGGTGAAAATAATGTTTGGTTTGTTTTCTCATTCTTTCTAGTTGCAATAATGAGGGGTTCGAATGGAATAAATGGTCGTAGTGTTTTTCACTATTCATCGTGGTTGAGCTAACAACTTGGAATAATACTTAAATATCGATAATTATCCTAAGTTAGGTTTTATAGTGAGATGACGATACCATAACATATTGATTTAACATGAGTGTTATTGGAATTGCAATTGATAGGCATTATTAAGTGTAATCAATGACATGGTCCATATCTCTTAATTCCTATATAATGTAACAAGGTAGAGTTAATAATCTAGCTAAAACATTGACTTAGTATATTTGAATATTGATCTTATTGTTCCTAGTTAAATTTGGGAAACCCTCATGACACAAATATAACAAGGGAGATTTATATACTGATCATAATTATGTAATAAAACTCGATAGTGATTGGTTACCCTCTTGATGGCGGATGTTAGAATCAACCTAACTAGCCCTAGCAACATGCACAATGATATTTTGGTGTATGCATTACAATAGTCGGTTCAATACATCCAAAGTAAACTAATTGATTTGAAATAATATATATGGTTTAATTATGTTTATTTCTCAATGAATGTTAATTTTTTTCCAATTTTTAATAGTCATTTTTGGATGGTTAACTTTGTGTCGTGAAGTCATGGATATGACACTGAGGAAGGCTCGAGAGATCATGGGTCTACCCAAAATTTCATGAAATGATGACATGTTGCTAATGGATCAATGGTAAAGGTTTAATCCTGGGAAGGATTGGGGAAAATGAGTCTAGATTTCATAACTCAATATTTTTGTTGGTTAAGTAAGGAATTCATATAATGCACTTCATAACATCAATATATTAGACAAATGAAATCTAACTGAAGAGGAAAATTAAAATTTGCCAAAATATTTATTAAAATTAAGTAATATTTTCCTTTACATTTACAAATATTTTAAATTATTTTTACCTTTTTTCCATAGTCACGATAGTCATTTTTGTAATATTCACCATCCCAACAAATCCTACTTTGGCAAGAGTCACCACTCTTTCTATTAGGTTTTTTTCATGGGTTCCTTAAAAATTTAGTGTTCTTCAATGACACCCTTCCATAATATTAAGATGGCCATTGTGATTGACACTCTTCATAAGATACAAAATAAAATAAAAAAGGTTTCCAAAAATTATAAAATAGTAAGAATTCAAGTTTCAAATGGTAGTCTTCTTAATTATTTCTCTCATTTAAATATTTTAACCCTTTTCCTCCAAGTATTTTTCTACTAAAATTTGGATTGTATAAAGAAAAATGAGATACTTCACATCACAATATTATCACCATTTATGCCTCTTGACTAGAATTTTCTTATGATGATAATTTATTGGCTAATATTTTTTCGAGAAGCCTAAAAGACTAAGCAATTGATCAATTTTGTACTTTTCCATGTGGATTTGTTCATTTCTTTAAAATTATTATGTATGATTTGTTAGCCCACTTTTAGATTAATACTAGCATAAAATTTACATTTTCCAAATCATCCCAAATTAGAAAAAAATACCAATGAAAATTTTAGAGGTTACATACTCATATTAAAAATAATGGTTATTAATATGAGCTATGAGCCACCATATAATATGAACTCCAAATTCTTTACTGAAAGTTTACTTACAATTATTTAAGAGAAATTTGTTTTCAATTATGATTCTTAATTTGATGAGTTTTTAATGTTGTTAAATAATTTTAATTTTAACTTTCCGATGTAAATGATATCAAATATAGTTCCATTATTTCAATGTAAAACTTTAAGAGTAGAAGAAATGATGTTGGATTTACTAATTAAAGTGAATCGAAGGAAAAATTAAATTCTAAAGAAAAACATAATACAATGTTATTTTAATTAAACAATGAGAATGAAGAAAATTCACTAGGATCATTAAAACCACACATCTACTTTGGTAAAAAATATTATAACATCATGATCTAGTTACATTAATTGATACTGATTGGATAATTAAATAGGGTAACCTATCAAAATAATTTGATCCAAATGTATTTTTTTGAGTCCTATCACAAATTTCACATAAATTCATCAAATATATGCATATCATTGAAGCGAAAAGATTCATGATCTCAAAGAAAGATATCAAATTCAATTATAATGAGCAATCAATGTTACAAACAATGCAAATTGATGAGTGGACAATCCAAATTAAAATCTGAAGATAACTACAAGTCCTCTTCCCAATCAAAACCATATAAAATATTAATTCAAATGAGAATTTTATTGATGAGAAAAATAATGTTGAGAAAACCTTAGGATCTAGGAAAGGGAAAATTTTGCAAGTATAAAGCTTAGAAGAATTTGCTGAAAGTAAAAACATGGAGGATGAGTTTATTACACATTAAAAACCAATAAAATTACACCTAAAAATAACCTCTTAAATAGGATCACAAAGGATTCATCCCATCTTGGAAACAAGAGATAGTTTTCCAATAATAGGAGATAAGATAATCACAAAAAAACTAGGCACGACTAGTTAGAACAATCTTTAAAAGGCTTAAAAAATTATGTATGTGAGAAATTTTTACTAACAAAGAAATTAACAACCTAAAATCTATCTTAAATAGTGTGAATTCAAAAGGAAATAGGTAGTAAAACAAGCTAACAAAATCCCACCTAATGTGCACACTAACATCCTCCCTTAAGTAGATGTTTAGGGAAAGAAAAAGAAATGGGTCTTGACTACTAGGATTGATAAGGTACCTGATACAAACATGAAAAATAAGGAAGGGAGGAATTCAAATAGAACCCCATGAAGTAAAATATCCTTCACCCTAAAAAATTTTGTAAAATGAAGGTCACATAAAAAATACAAGGGTTTGGTGAAGATGTCATTTGTATGTGGGAAAAGATAGGTTCCCAGTTGGGTTTTAAAATTTAGGAATCAAATAAAAGTTTAGACATAGGATGTAGATACCAAAGGTACTCAAGGTGAACTAGTGTCATAATTCTACAGGATAGTGACCCTAACCTAATGTAGAGATATATTTCCAATGCCTACACCTGAGTAAAGATAGGTATCCTCCTAGGATCTATAGTAAAGATAGATCAAGTGATGGATAAAAATAAGGTGCATAATAAAATAAGACAATGCAATATATCCAAAAACATACTTGTACTCTAGTCTATAACAATGAATGACCAATCAATGACATATAAGTGCAAGATAAAAGACTAATAAGGGTTAGAAATACTTACCTATGTGTGTGTGTGTGTGTGTGTGTGTGTGTGTGTGTGTGTGTGTGTGTGTGTGTGTGTGTGTGTGTGTGTGTTTACTGATGCATAATCCTCCTAGATACAATAACACTAAAATAAATTGTTATGAGTGGAGAAGGAGAAATATCAATAAGAATAACTCTAATTCCAACTCACTATGGTGACCCAAATGCAAAATATAAGCTCCAAATCCTTAATTCCAATAAGTAGGTGCAAAATAGTGTGAAAAAATGTGAAAAATGGTTCTTTTATGAATATTCAATTGATTTTTAATTGGTGATCCAAATGAGAAAAAGGGAGGGGTATATATACCTAACACCGTTTCCTATAGGTGATGTGTTAGATATGGAGAAACCAACCCAACACCATCACCCATGGGTGATGGTGTCACTGTTGGGATGATGAATTACAACCTAAGTATTGAAGGCACATAAGGATTGGGTGCGTGGACATAAGGTGCGTAGGCTGTGCGCGGAAGTATAGTGGAACAAGGTGCACTTGGGAAAGTGTGACTTCAAGACTTAGATATTTTTGTTTACCATGAGCTAAGGATAGTTTGAGTGTGGAGCACATCTTGCTGGAAAACTTGGAAAGAACACAACAATGTGAAGACTTGGACGCCACTCAAGGTTATTTTGGGATAAGAGGAAGATCAAGTGACATGCATAGTTTTGAGCTATTAATAGGATTAGATATGCAGTTTATATTATTAGATAATCTATTATTAATGAGCTTGCATGATTTTGTATTTATCTTGTAGCAGCGCATGGCTATTCTTAGCATGTAGCCTATTTTAAGGATGCTTAGGTAGTGAAGGGAAATTCCCCACTCCTATAAATATGTATTTATTTGCATGGTTTGAGAGACCTGTGATTACTTGTAAGGTTATGTTACGGATTTATGAGCACGTGTGACTATGATGATACTTGTATGTATGTATTCAGCTTATGTGTTTTACAATAATTAATACAATGGATCTTTGTGGTTGGATATTGTTTGTTGACATATTTGTGACTGGTTCTTGTATGGTAAACCTAATCTTGATTCTTGTATAAGTTATTCTTGCATATGGTTATGATCTAGATTTGTTTATGGTTTATCCTTGTATTGTTATTATGGATCTGAAATATATCTATATTTTTGTTTATCATGCTAACTCCTTGACAAAGCTTTCATAAAAAGGGACCTTGTACCCTTGCATGCTTGAGTGAGCACTCGCCTTACATTTGGGTGATATACCAAGCACGCCTTGGGCTGTTTGGTAAAATAAAAGAATACATCACCCTTGGGGAACTCTAAGGATAAAGGGGTGAGAACATGTGAGGTGGAAGCCGAGAAGATAAATGGAGGAAATGATGAAGGTCAAGGGTGAGTGAAAGAAGGGCCCATAACATGTAATACACATGAATAAGTGGATATAATGAGACAAGTAGACTTAAAGGATGTAATGTGTGAACAAAAAGAATAAATGAGGCAAGGGTAAGGGAACTATGGCATACTAGTGAAATATTTCAAATGTTTTGGTCTAGCCCACATGACTAAAATTAGTGTAGATGATTTCCACAATGATAATATTATATAACAATAATCTCTCACGTTTCAAGCATTTAAAAAATAAAACATCATGCACATATGTAGGATTTTTGTTTTCTATATTTAGGAATATTTTATAACTACTACATCCCCCATAAATCTCTCATATTATTATAATTATGTGAGTTGGTTCAACCTCCAAAAATCACATAAATATTACTAATATGAGTTGTTAAATAATAAGAACTCATTTACATATAACATACATGAGTTATTGGAAGTGAAATATTAGTGGTCTCCTTTCAAACATTGCAATATTATAATGATTTGGTTATTGAACCTCCCTCATACCATTTGGTCTATCTTGAATGAAATAAATAGGAGAAGTTTTAGAGAAAATATCAGCTCAGTTTCCTAGGTGACTAGGAGAGCTTGTGCTGACATTAAGGAAAACCTCTCCATTTTCAAGCCCTCTAAAAAGGAAAGAGTTAATGAATTTGAATCAAGAATTTCTTCAAGGTGGAATATAAAGACTGAAAATGAAAAATCATTGAGAGTTGACCAAAATAATAGGAAGGACATCAAATAGAAAATTCCTTCTCCTAGATGGATCAAACTCAATTTTATAAGGCCTCTAAATGGAACCCCTATAAACTTGGGGGTGGAGGTGGTTGAAGAGACAATTCTGGGAATTAGATTGTTGATATTTCTAGAAGCATGGGAATTCAAACTAATTACATTGTTAAATCATTAGCAACTTTGTAGGGAATTCAATTGGCCAAAGATATGGGCATTTCCCATCTCTATATGGAAGGGGAATATTTTAGTATTATGAATTTTTATTGATCAAAAGTCAACCTAGTTGGTATTTTAGTAACATTATCAAGGAATATCTCTCTATCCTTCAATCCTTAAATAGTTTTCAAATCCAACATACCTATAGAGAAGGGAACCATATTGCAGATCTCTTTTCCAATCTCGGTGTGGAGACCTCTAGTTTAACTAAATGGATTGGAGATGATAATATCCCCGGTGAAAATATTATTGAAATCAGGAATGAATCCAAGTGAAACAATTGTTATTAATATGGAGGAAATTTCTAAATTTCCTAGCTACGTATCTTCCCCTTTCATGTGTAGTTTTTCCTATTTTTACTACTTTGGTGTTGTAGTGTTGTTGTTTTTGCTATAGCTTGACTAATTCCTGACTCATTTTTATTTTTATATTTTTGCACTATTTTATTTGGGTTTGAGACCCTTTTGATTCCTTTGTACTAGGGTTGGGTTCCTTTCAAAAAAACCCTTTTTACCAATATCTAAAAAAACATATGCAATTTTTTTAAACTACATATATAACAACTTAATAATTACTAACAACTATTTACGTGAGTGGTTTTAACCACCACTATTCTTACTCACGTAAATCTTGTATTATCACATGAGTTTTATATTATAACTCACTTATATTATTTTATTCATATTAATAATCACCACCAAAATATTAATAATGTGAGCACTAGACACATTATTCCTCACATCCCCCTTAGTATGAACATGGGGAAAGGAGAAACTGAAAAAATAGAATTGTATACCAACACATACTTTTAGGTATACATGCTACTCCTCTAGATGTCATTTTCCCTCCTAGAAATTATATTTTTATAGTTCTATGCAACTTCCATGCTATATCACAAAACATAAAGAGATTACATTGAAATTATAGGCTCACACATGTGAACATACATGCATATCTATTCTTATTCACACATACTTGAAAAATAAATATTTAAGGACCATGTCCTCATCATGTTTTGTAGCCACCATTATAGATCACTTCTAATCGATCAAAAATAGTATGGGACTTTTATTACTTTCAACTGGGAATAGATCATGTATTTAGTCATTTTTGTGTGAATGTGGTGCCTGTTAGTGATCGATTTGATCTCACCCTTTTATCTAGTGTATGTCTTTGAAAAATTATCTCTGACTGGTTTGCTCATGTAAAAAATGTATGCTTGAAAGATATAGTCATGTTGAATGCAAATGAAAACCTCGTGTTTAGGCATTGATCCTATTTTTGGTCAAGGATTGTGAAAGTGTGTCATTAATGAAAAAACCTTGTGAAATAGGTCAAACAACTATGGTTTGTCCCTTTTGAATGTTGCCCTTGTTTTCCCTAGTGTAAATTGCAGACTGCAAAAGCTTCTATGACTTGGCGGGTATTGAAGACAAAAATTGAGAAGCCGTGGAAGTAAGGAACATCACCG
The DNA here is from genome assembly GCA_018340775.1 of Taxus wallichiana var. yunnanensis. Lineage (NCBI taxonomy): Eukaryota > Viridiplantae > Streptophyta > Pinopsida > Cupressales > Taxaceae > Taxus > Taxus wallichiana. Next base: position 613,454,909 of record CM031240.1, read on the forward strand.
CGGAAAGGAGGAAGGTTATCCACATGTCCCTCGGCATACCTTTGAAGAAGTGCAAGAAATCAAGAACCTCTAAGTTGTGAGGGTTGACCACGTGGCTTAAGCGCGACAGGGCAGCCTAAGTGGGCTGAAAAGTCAAAACAAAGGAAAAGAATGCACATGCCTCCATGTGTCACCTAGGAAAAATTAAAAAAGAGAATAATTCTACGAAGGAAGGAAATTTCCATGGAATAGAGATAAGTCCCCATAGATGGATATTGAGCCACACCACTCGAGTAATGTTGTGAACTAAGGTAATAGTGCAAGGTGGGCCGTTGATCACGGTGAAGCAAATCACATCATCCGAATCGGTGGCGAGAGGTTTTAAAAATCTGTGATACACTAAAGGATGGAGAAAACACATGATGTAAAACCATTAGATGCGTTGAGGTAGGTTTCTTTTGCAAATGCAAATATGTCCCCAAAGCCTGACACATGACATGACTTCGTTTCACAATTAAAGTCAAAAGTGGAGTAGCGAGTCAAGCATGTAAATTCATATATGTTTAGAAGATGATGGAAATAAATATTTAGATGCAAAATTGGGGTTCTATAGGGGCCCCAACCCATGATGAAAAAATTTACATACATATTTGGAAACTACATCAGAAAGAAGCAAGAAAAGAAAATCATTCAGTTTATTTTTCTCACGAAAATGGGGAATTCTATTTAACCTATTCTTCCTTAATATGAACTCATTTGAACCCTGAGCTATCGATAAAATACAACTGACCCCACCAAATTCTAAGACATCCCCATCTCCATCAATGACTCAACAATCATTTTGGGACCATCCATAATATCCCAGCTCAATATTCTTATGATAAGAAGATACCCGTCTAAAATGTCTGAACCACATGTAGGAAACGTTGTTTTACCTTTTTCCTTGTAATAAGTGAATTGACTAGGAGTGGACTGAGGGGGAATATTTGGATTAGTTGGGAGAGAAAACACTATGGCCCTTGGACCTGATGGAGCAAGAGATTTAGAACTAGACTCACCCTTGTGCCTCCTCATGAAAGGTGGATGCTCTCTTGGTAGAGGAACATGCTGAGGTCTTGATAATGTTTGCTCCATCAAAGAAGCCCACTGCACTGGAATGGAAGGTTGGAGAGTAGAATTTCCTTTACCTCCTTGGTGGAAGATAATGATGCTTTGGAATGTTGAGGAGATGAAGGCCCTACTTCTTCCTCATCCAAAATAATAACTAGGGGTTGAGAGCTTGATTCCCCCCTCTTCCTTCTTGAGGATGGTGCTAGTATGGTGGATGGTTGGGATGGCATAGGTCTTGCTTGACCTTTTTCTAGAGAAATGATTCTCTACTCCAATTCATCCAATTTATGAGAAATGGTAGACACAATATAAATTAAATTCTTATCATAAAGTATGTAAGACTCCTTGGGAAACTCTTTCAGAATAAATTCTTCATTACACAGAAAGGGACATTTGTATTCACCATGCCATCACGTGCAGACCTCCTCTTAATCCATAATTTATTCAATTCTTTTGGATATTTTTGATGTTCCCATGAAAAGAGATTATAGTAAATGGACTGGAAGGCTGAGAAAATAGGATTGATCTTGATCAATCTCAAAAGAATAGAGAGTCAGAATTCCCGATATGTCGGCGGTTTGTTGTTATCTCTTGGATCTGCAATTTCAAACAAATCCTGAAAAAGGCATCATCTAGACTAGTTAGATCCAATATTTGGTTTAAATCTTCCGAGGATATTTCTTTCAAACTATTCACCATAGCCACCCTCACCATTGTACTAACAAAGAGGTTTGCAATAATTCTTCACGTTCAGGACTGAAAAAGGATGCATATTGAGGAGAAAATAGAGTTGAATTTATAATGAGAATGGTGTAGACAAGCTAAGTCAAAAGGAATCATTGCCATCAAATGAAGAAAGTGTTAGGTTAATTATTATTTACCTAATATTATTAATTATGCATTGTATAATTAATTATTTAACTATTGTTATTAATTAATTATTATTGTTATATGGTTTTATTAAACCATATTTGTCTTATTATATTCACGAGATATAATTGTTATGTTGTTATAACAATTATATCATTATTCATTTGTGCTTCCCGTATGATATTTTGGAAGCTTATGTATTCAGGGATATTGTTGCACTGTGTAACTTATTTTCTTGTGTGTATTCAGCTATACAATTCCTATAATAATTATAGCACTCCATTTTATTTTTGATTCGGTTGATTAATATAATTTATAGGATTCCATCCTTGTTCTACATTTGGCTTTTGAGCAAGAATCTAGACCTATGAAGCTGAAAAGGGTTGAAGGAGAGGTTGCAGTAGGAAGAGAAGTGTCTTGGAGAAGAATTTAATTTTTATGAGAGCCTATGTTGTATCTAGCAACCTCCCAAACATCCCTACATTCCCACAACCCCCTCTTTTGTTCCAGGTGTTTGGAACATAAATGTTTTTTACACTGGTACACCTAGAACCAGGAAAAATTTGCTACAGGTATAGAAAATTAAAAAAAAATTATTATTCATTTTTTCCCATTAGGGGTTTTATCTCTAATATTAGAGAAGCATTTAGTCACTGCTACATTAAGGAGTATGTTATATTTGGACGAATCATTTTACATTTCTACAGAGAACACATCCCCTGAACGATCTATTTTCCTTTGGCCGACCGAGCTCGTGATAGACCTCCTCTAAAGATCGAGCCATGCATAATGGAGGTGAGTTCAATCGTGTTGATTTTTGGCTTTGAACAAGTCACCTTGTGTGCTTTGTTTGTAAAATATAAGCAACCAAGTTCATTCAATTGTGGAGTCAACATTGCATTGGAAAGCTCCTGATTTCATTGGCGAGTCGATCCCACACTACCTCTTCTCCCATGATCCATCCACCAAGTCAATGAGCCCCTGCAAACAAAGACAAAGGCATTAGAAAAAGTGGCCAAGGCTATGAAAAACTACATGCCGACCTACACAAATCCATCACTATTCTGTTTTATATGCCGACCCTGCAGATCGATTGAGCTTTACACACAATAATGAGCACACTAGTGAGCACTTGTAAACCAAAACAATGAGTCTAACAAACTATGTGCAAACAAGAAACAACAATCAATCCATAAAATAACAAATCAATAAATAAAATTCAGCTAAAACAACTTTGACTGCACATACTGGCAGGCGAGTCAATCTTTGATCGATCATTGTAACCTACAATTACAAAGGGTGGTCAAATAATATTAAGAACAATCAAACTTGAAGCAAATAAACATCTCCACGCAACTTGCTTTGTATACAATACAAATTAAATAAGGGAATGAAACTCAAATGGTGGAGATAAACAAAAAATGCAATGACTAATTAATACAAGGCAAGTAGATAAGGAGAAGATCTGGTCTTTACATAGAAGGAAACACTAATTTGCACTCCTTTATACATGCAAACAATGTGGGCCACCATCTCCACCACATGAGCCTCCCTTCCAGCCAAGTCGCATTCAAAAAGGTTAGTCACATTCTTTAATTAAAATATAATATGCTCCATTTTATATGCAAATAGGACTTGTGGTCAAGTGGTTAGTGCAAGAGATTTGGAACTATGGAGTATGGGGTTCGAATCACACTAAAAACCACAAAAATTTTAAACAATTTGAATTTAGCGGAAAAATAGTGAAATTGCCAAGCTTGAAGGATTATTTAGCTGAAAAACCATCACTCAACTGCTTAGTCGTAACTAAACAGGCCCCCAAACCTTTAGTGAGAAAAACCCTAATTTAGGGTAAATTTTTGTTTTTCCTAATAGGCCTATTTTTTATTCCGAACAACATTTGCCAAAGGAAGATTGTCTAAAAACTTCATTTTGAGCTACTTTTTAATGGTTTTTGCATAGAGGGTCGTCTTTGGGCTCCAGAGGCCACCAGGGCTCATAAAACAATTTTTTTGTATGCCATTCAATTTTTCCAAAATTTTTAATGTAATTTGTATTCTTTAGTATATTTTACTAATTTTCAAGTTGCCATAGTCAACCGCAAATATTGTAACTACTCAAAAATTGGAAGAGAATTGTAATAAAAAATAGGAAAATTTTGGTTCTAAAACACTCACGAGATCCTAGATCTCATTCACAACGTTCGGTATATACGATTGCCTCTAGGAAGCACTTATGGGTAAAGCCATCATGACTACTATTGCACTTAATGCCTAATATAGCTACAACAATGTTGTTTGGGCATCATCCCTTTAAATTGATGGGGAGTAATAAGGTCACAGTGCACACACTATGAGCCATCCCATCCGTCTATGAATGATTACACAACATAAATCTAGACTGAGAAATTATCCAAGTATATAGTGAAGTCACGCGTGCATATGAGGATATTTTTTTGAGCCGGTGTCAATAATCACACATAACCCTTTCAATAATGTCTTGGTACAACACGTTGAATTATTTCACATACGTTAACACATCTTTCATGTACCACCAGGTATATAGAAAGAGCGAGCTTCTTCCATGTACCGCCATGTATATTAGAAGGGTGCATATATAGAAAGGTTTGGTATATTAGTGATGGTATATATATTAGAATCCCTTATACCAGGTGATAAGAGCCAAAACCTATCGGTGATTTCTACAAAATGGGCACTAATGCCCCCAATTTTTTATTCCAAATTCAACTACTCGGAGGAAACAACTATGCTACCTGGAAGATAAAAATCAAGACACATCTTGAGTTTGAAGAGATCTGGACTATTGTGACTTGTACTACGACGGATCAACAACCGATACAACACAACAATGACAGAGTTAGATAAAGAAAATCAGAAGTCCAAACTCATCATCTTGTTTGGAGTTTCGAAGATGTGCAACCCCACATTCGATATGAAAAAAAAACCAAAGAAGCATGGGATAAGTTGATCATAATATATGAGGCTGAAAACAAGAATGTCATATTGAAGTTCAAGCAAAATGAGAAAATTGAAGCTTTCTTAAGAAGATTTGAGAGTTGTGGGCTTCACTTCTATCCCTAGGAGAAGTGGTCACAGATGATTCTCTCATTCCCATTATTCTGAGAGCACTCCCCTCTTCTTACCACATTTTCATAACAACACTAAACGTGTCAGATACGACAGTTAGTTTTGACAAGTTGGTAAACCTACTACAACAAGAGGAAGCCATACACAATAAGGATGCTAAAGAGGAGTAGCCACTTTCTTCACATCAAAATGGAAAGGAAAAGGTAAAGGAAAACCTAACTCCTATAAAAATTCCCAACATCAAAATCAATATCACTTTGGGACAAACAACAGAAGAAGCAATGTCCAATTTGTAAAAGAGGACATGAATTAAAATATTGTTGGTATAATACTTACAAGAAAGGTTCATCAAGCAACTCTATACCTCCACAACAACAATCTTAAAAGGGACATTCAAACCACAATCAAGGGAAGAAAAAGGGGAACTGGAAAAGAAGACCCCATTAATAAGGAAATATTGTTGAACAATAAGAACATTGAAATTGAAGAATTCTTGTACACTTCTCAATGAAGTGAACCATCCATGTCATCTAGTGATGTATGGTATGTGGATTCAGAGCCACTTGACACATGACCAGCCACAGAGACTATTTTACTTCAATGACGGACATGCCATTGAAAAATCATGTTTTGTTGGGAGATGATTCTTCATATACGATTCGGGATTGGGAACATTTCTCTACCCCTGGTTCATGTAATGTAGAATATCGATGTCTCTTGTATGTCCACCGGGTTGACAAAGAATCTACTTTTAGTCATCAACTCCTAAATCACAAATTAAAAAATTGACTTTGATAGTCATTCCGGCAAGAAAATGTGTTTGATTTGAGACAAATCACGAGGCTCAAAAATAGTTGCAAAAGCCTCTAATGTGGGACACATGTTCTAGCTTGATTTTATCCATAGAGATGATCAGGCACTTATGGCTAAGAAATCTACCTCAACATAATTGTGGCATCGAGATACTTGGTCATGTTAGTTTCAAGTATCTCGAGACACTTCACCGATGTAATATGGTACATGGGTTACCATCTCTTCAAAAGGATACAGACAAGTTTCCTCAATGCCTTGCAGAAAACAACATAGAGCTTCATTCCAGAAGAGTACATATTGAGCTCATGGTAAGCTTGATCTGGTTCATACCAATATTTTTGGTCTGATGCAACCAATTCATTTTGGATTTTAGTACTTCATGCTTTGTGTTGACGACTATTTACAAAAATGTGGATTTTTTTGTCTTGCAAGAAAAGTGAAGCTTTTAAAACCGTCAAGAAGTTCAAAGTAGCTGTTGAGAATGAAACTAGTCATCACATCATAACTCTCCACTTAGATTGAGGGGGGGAATTCACCGAGAACGTGTTCAAATACTACCTACAAACTTGTGGGATTCATTGACAAATTCCTCCTCCACACACACCGTAGTAGAATGGTGTTGCCGAGAGAATAAATCGTACTATCATGGAAATGGTGTAATGCATGATCAATGAATCGGACTTGCAAAGACATTCTAGATAGAATCAATAAAGAAAATAGTGTATTTGTTGAACAAAGTGCCTACAATTTCTCTTGAAAGAGTAACACCATAAGAAGCATGGTCAAAGTGGAAACCATCTATTACATACCTTAGAGTATTCGGGTGCAAAGCAAGTATACACATACCCAAGCAGAACATAAATAAATTGGATATGAAGTCACGAAACTCATATTCATTGGGTACAATGAAGAGACTCTTGGGTGCAGTTGATGGATCCAAAGACCAGAAAAGTCTACACTAGCAGAGATGTTGAGTTTTTTGAGAAGAAGGAAGTAGAGTCTCTTCCTCCAGACTCACCTAATGTAAATTCTTCACTAGTTGTACAAACTAAATTTGATGTTCCCACAGATGATGAAAGTGATGATGGGGATGATGGTGTTGATTTGATAGAACCACGGCCCACAAGAATAGTTCAACATATGTCCAAGTGGTGTACTAACACGTTATGAGAGGCAAGAATGGATACTCCACTAGATACATCCACCCATGGACCAGCGACTCATAGTAAAGCAAGAGAATAAGTTAAATTTGCTTTGATGAGAAGATTTATTAAGTCTGATGAGCCTGGTCCAAAACCCTATAGTCAAATTCTTGGAAAGATGTCATGGACTCTTAATATCGGTCAAGAAAGAAAAACAACACTCGAAATCTTATTGATCTTCCACTAGGGAAGAAACCCATTAGACTTCGGATGGATATTCAAAATGAAGACAAAGCATATGGGACAATGGAAAAGTATAAAGAAATACTTGTAGTAAAGGGGTATGCACAAAAAGAAGGCATTGAATATGAGGAGACATTTTATCCCACATCTAAGATCAAAACGATCGGGATGATCTTTCTCTACTACGAGTTTGGTTGGAAAGTCCATTAGATGGACGTAAAAAGTGCCTTCTTGAATGAATATTTACAAGAATAAGTCTACATGACTTAACCTAAGGGATATGTAGTACCTAGTCAAGAAGTAAAGGTATGCAGACTTGGGAAATATCTCGTATGGCCTCAAACAGGCACCCCGAGCATGGTACATCAAAATTGATTAGCATCTCATACAACATGGATTTATTAGAAATCCATACAATCCCAATATTTACCTCAAAACTCATGGGGGATATTGTGATTTTCATTTTCTATGTCGAAGATCTAGTCATCACTGGCAGTTCAGTGAGGATGATTGATGTAACAAATAAATATCTTAATCAATCGTTCGACATGACCGATCTTGGGCTGATGCATTATTGTCTTGGATTGGAATTATGGTAGAAAGAGAATCACATATTTGTTTCTCGAGATGAAATATACTAATACAACACTCGATAAATTTAGGATGATGGATTACAATCTGATTTCTATGCATATGGAGAACATATTGCAGTTATCTCATTCGAGATCCATCTCCTAAGGTAAATACCACTCTCTATCGGTAGTTGATTGGGAGTCTCATTTACCGACCTATACAAGACCAGATATCAACTTTGTATCAAGATATTTATCCGAGGTTCACGTAGGAATCCAAAGTGTGTCATTAGAAATCAACAAGGTGCATCTTAAGATATCTCAAAGGACCAGTGGATTTTGGTTTAGAATACAAGAAGAATGAACACTTTTTCTTGTTTGGATATTGATTCAGATCATGCGGGAAATATTGATGACGAAGAAAATCCACTTCGGGATTTGTGTTCTTTATGGGATCTGGAACAATATCATGGGGAAGTAATAAACAACACTTTGTTTCTCATTCTTCCACGAAGCGTAAGTATTGTTCTATAGGAGAAGTTGTCGTGAAGCAATTTGGCTACGTCGCATACTCAAAGGACTTAGAATACCACAGAAAACTCTGTCCATCATGTATGTTGAAAATGAAGGTTTTATAAAAATTGTTTCGCAATCCAGTGTTTCATGAAATAATAAAACATATTTAAGTACAAGTTCATTTCATACGCAAACATGTGTTGAAGCACAACATCCAACTTTAATTTTTCCAACAGCTAAACAACAAGTAGATATCTTCACAAATTCACTTGCACATGACAAGTTTGAGTTGTTTAGAGAGTTCCTCTCCTCATCCCTTGAGGCAATGAAAAATTAAGGGGGAATGTTAGGTTAATTATTATTTACCTAATATTATTAATTATGCATTGTATAATTAATTATTTAATTATTATTAATTAATTATTATTGTTATATGGTTTTATTAAACCATATTTATCTTATTATATTCACTCAAATATTTGTCTTATTATTGTGAGTCAAAAGGAATCATTTGCCATCAAATGAACAAATATCTTTCACTCAACTCACATGAGGGAAATAAATTTGAGGGAGATCAGTATCATGCAACAAAATATGTTTTATTGATGTGATATGATCCATGTGAGGATATTCATCTCTAAAAGACATTAATATGAGTATGTCTTTTGCTCAAAGTTGATTCTCAAAAGGTGAAAGGGATTGCACATCACATCAATCCATCTGGAAATGCCTAGGAATAACAAAAAATACTTCTTTCCCACCAAAAGGGAGAAATGATGACATGGCGTCCCAGTCATATCTGAGGAAGTGAAAAATGTGAATAGCTCACAACTTTTCCACCTGGAAAATTAGAGAAGAATATTCTCTTAGAGATTCATGCTTTTGGGGGAACAAAGAATGAGTGAGTGAGTGAAATTGTATAAATGCGATGAGAATACTCTCGCATAAGGGGGTTAATTTTTCTAAGATTTAGAGAAAAAGGAGAGAACATGTTTGTACTAGCTGAAATTAAATCAATCTGAGAAACCCGAGTTATTCATTTGTTCCCAAACCTTCTCACCAAGATGATTGCATTGTACAATCATTAGAAAATATTGAGGTCATAGTTATTGTGTCCCCTTATTGAAGAATTGGTGTTTCTTGAATCAATTCATGTGTAGTCTCATGAGCACTATTACTTTGTTCAAGATGAATTGTTTTGAATTGATTGTCTGCATTTCTATTACAATATTATGCTAATTAATCTCTCTGAATTACATAAATCCTTAGTTAAAATAGTGACAATTTGGTAACTGTAATTGCATGATTGATGGAGATTTCCTTCATAATGTGGTAAACGGTTTTAAAATCAATTTGTATCTATTTGATCTAAGATATTTTTCATTTCTTAAGTGTATCTGGAATGTATTTGATCAGATATTGTTAGTATTTTGTTGAGAGTTTGTCATGAGCTTTTGTGTTTGAATTCTCAAATTTTGTGTGAAATCCTATGTTCTTGGGCTTCCATGAATACAAAACTTCTAGTTAAAGGAATGCTTTAGACTGTGTGATCCATATTTTACATCAAGAGTAATTATCTACAATATTTACAAGGTTCATTTGAGTTCTTCATATAATCAACTTTATCCTGCTTAACTTCCCAATAATACATCAAAATTACAACCAATAACCATCAGATCCACCGAACTACCCGCTTGCACTATTTAGGCATAAATACTATGGAGATAAATTTTTCCATCCTTTGTCCAAAGTATGCAAGAGCAAGTTGGAATTTACAACTTTCTTTAGTAACCTAAGCCTTTATAGAAGATATTTGCATTTTCTAGTGTGACAACTCATGAGAGTTAGATGATGTTGTATTGACCATGTCTTCTTAAGGTTGTTGTTGATCAAAGAATACTTGTCTAAAATCACATGAGGAGTCCACGCGGGATAGAAGATCCGAGAACCAAGGGCATGAAAGGATTGGAAAAACCATGCCAGCGCGGAAGGAAAGTTCATATTTTAGGACTTAGCCAATTTTGAGCATAAGGATCTATTTTTGGAAGATGGCATGTGGACCACATCAATGATGCAGAGACACGTATGCCATGCATTGTTTATATTTGGAGAAGTGGTTTAAAGTGTCTATGCATGGAGACAAGCTAAGAATAGAATTGACACTTCAGTTAACTTCAAGAGGACTATAGATAGCACACTTGCATGTGTGGATATGATTGTAAAATGGCATGTGGCTAACAATAGCATGCGACCTATTTTTGGAATAGTTAAGTGGTGAAGGGAAAGTCCCCACCCTATATATATGATGTTAGGTGCATAGTAGATGTATGTGTATCACAGAGAGATTGGCATATGTATGAATGTGTGTATAAGATCCATACACACATTGATATAAAACGACAATACTGTAAGGATATTTTGTATTTACTAATAGATGGAAGATATTGGCAGAACCTAAGTGTCATTTTGTGTAATTGAGCAGTGCATGTTTATGGTAAAATCATGATTACTATTTAAGCTTGTTCTTTCATAGATCTGAGGATAACATGCATTATAAAATGATGGATTAGTTATGAATCTATATGTTTTTACCTTCATCATGTTAACATCATGTTATAACAACCCTAAATAGGGACCTGGTACCTTTGTGCACTTCGGTGAGCACTTAGTCTAGGCTGAGTGATGTGCCAACATAACTAGGGTGTTATCTTGTAAATTCTAGGCTGCATCATTGGTTCTATTGCGAGACCTTTTTCAGTTTTTTTCAGGATGGTTCACGATGAAGACATACTAATTAACTCTAGAAAGTATTGAGAAATGGATACATGATCTAGAGGAAGAATATGCATGATGGTTCAGCAGTGGATCTAAGTTTAACGCACGCACTTGGGTAGAACAAAACTTGTATGACAACTTATATGAGAGCTTTTTGCTATCTTTCCAGTAGAACTATACGAGTGGCTTACTGCTTATACATCCCAGTGGAATTGTAGGTATCACATACTTATCTAGACACATGAAGAATTTTAGGCCCTCTATGATGTTGATATGATCTGGACTCGCGTAGTGGATACGTGGTTTTGTGGTGTTATAAATAGTTATATTTGGAATATTCAATTTTGACGTACTCTTTCCCAAAGGTAGTTGAATTCCAATTTTTGTGGTATCCAAGAGGAACATATTTGCACGGTATTCCACTGGCAATCAAGATCTTAATGGTAACTTTGAACTTGGAGAGTAAACCGATGGCTAACTAAACTTCACCACGCACGAAGGCAGGTACAAGTTTGGTTTAAGATGGTAGACCTAGTGGTAGAGAAATAGAGAGAGGAAAGGTAGCTTAAGTATAATGAGGCGCACGAGAGGGAGATAGAGAAGTAGCGTTCCATTGCAGAGAGTATGGCATGGAGGAGAGAGATGGCTCATGAAGGATTTATAGCTCATGTAGAGGACATGAAGCTAGAGCATCAGGAACTCCTCCATCTTGGAAAGCGTGATAGATATCCTTTCTCAGCCTCACACAGAAGTGTACCAATAGAGACTACTTGGGCCACATGCATGCATCTTAATCCACCTGGTGACCTAGCCTTTGTGCTTGGTTTTTCAGTATCTAGTACGAAAAGTAACCAAGTACATCAATGGTATGATAGATGAATTTAATGTCATTCGAGAGGAACATTCTTAGGTGTATCGTCCACACAAAATATGAGCACGTATGATGTTGGATTCACCTGGAAGTAGAACTACCTCACAGACTGTAGGGGTACAATATAGTACTACTGTCGAGGCATAGGGGAGTACATCTATAGGTCCTATTCCAACTATAGGTGGCAGATCAGGAGGTATAGGTGGTTCTAGTTCTAGTGGATCTGGTGGTTTTGGAGGAAGAGGGAACACAGGAGGTTCTAGATTAGGTGGTCAAGGTTTGCGTGCAACCACAAAATATCTATATGGAGATGTCTCTTCATCTCTGGAGTATAAAGGTATAGAGGATGCTACCAAACATGTGCATATGTGTGAAATATTGTGGTGTGCTAAAGGGATTATAGCTGCTGAGAGAAAGGCAAGTCAATTTGCCACTACATTACAAGGGCACGCACACAATTGGTATAGGAATTTTGAACCTGATCAAACTTACGTGGATTATGTAGATTGAGGATGATTTCTTGAAAGTATTCCATATTACTAAGTTTGAGTAGAAGAGTATAAGTGCACTCAAAGATATCAAACAAGGCACTAATGAGAGTGTATGTGAGTATGATGCTCATTTTAAAACACTTCTATCTAAGTTATCTTATGATATTCACGCTAGCCAACATGCACAATGGTTCGTTGGAGGATTGATTACACCTTTTAGAAGGGCATTGTCACATAAGACATACATGGATCCACGCGAAGCACTGGAAGCAGCTTTGCATGTTGAGGCAGTTGGGAGCATTGACATTGGAGTTAGTCCATTTCTAGAAGCACAGATTGAAGCTATGGAAAATTATTTAAAGAAGTTATCAAAAATTCAGCCCATGAAACACACTCAGGAATTTGGTGTACAGATTGTGAAGTGGAAGGTCACACCAAGGATAGTTTCCCTCATAGATCTGTATGCTCATTACTATTGCTAGACTATGAGATTTTCCATTTGAATCATGATGCTAGTCACTATCCTTTGTTACAACGCATGATAAGGAAGAATGTATCTTGCTTTTATAAGATTTGTAGGTCCATGACCCATGATATTGAGGATTTTTGGTTGATTGGTCAGATCCAGGATGCTATAGACATTGGAATATGAAAGAAAAGTATAACAGATAATTCTAAGGGTAAGAATGAGCACTAGGATTGGGATCATAATCAAATGCGCTATGATAGGAATGAGGGGCATTTTGAAGGAGGTCATGGAAGGGGACATGGATATCATGGTGGATATGGAGGACGAGGCCAAGGTGGGGAAGAGGAGATTTTCCTCATGGAACATGTTATACGTGTGGATCTCCTGACCACTATAGGCATGAATGTCCTCAAAATATTACATGTTCTTTCTGTGGAAAGAACCATAGCTATGAAGAGTTCCCGGACTTATATGAGCATCTGAGTAAGCAGTATAAGCAAGAAAATAAAGGCGTCAGGATGGTTAGAATCCAACACATGGTAGAAGACCAATGGATGCCCAAGATAATAGAAGGCCCTGAGGCATTGATAGTGAAGATTACTACATGCGCTAAAGCAAACACATGCGAGAGAGGCATTACACCAGAAGCCTACGATTACCAAGGAGGAGGTTTTGCATGCGAGGTACCCAGATCCTACTCATCAGAAGGAAGTTTACAGGATACCATGGAAGTGCTAAGGAATCTTCAAGGTGAGATACAATACCTAAAGGAGCAGAAGAAAGCATCGAAGACAGTCCAAAATGATATTGATGATCTACGGGAGGTGTGTAAGATGTTGCACCAGGAGAACATTATTCCAGTATTGGGAAGTTGGTTAAAAAGGAACACTCCATGCATAAGTCTTAAAACCAGACGAAAAATTCTACATGCAAATCTTCCCCCGATAGCATTGAATATGAAAAATCACTTTGAATGTTGTTGTCTATGGGTAATTATTAAGCAACATATTGATCGATACAGGTGTGCGGAAGTAAATGTGCTGACATTAGATGCATGGGTGCAAATGGGGAGGCCCCCATTGCAGCCATCATCTAATGTGTTATTTATGGCAAACCAGACTAAGGCCACGCCCATAGGAGTTTTGAAAGATGCATCTATCACTATACAAGGGGCCAAGTTTACTGGGGATTTTGAGGTATTAGCACTTGTAGAAGTAGACAATTTTCTAGCCTTGCTTGGACACCCTTGGTGTTATGCGAATAATGTTGACTTGAGATTTAATAAGGGGTATGTCAGCTTTGAAAACAAGGAGGAGAGGGTTGTGATACCTTTGAAAGATGGAAAGTCTATGCCATATGTTGAGCCTCTAAGCGAGGAGGATTTAAATAGAGTTTATGTACATGTTATTCAGGACCCAGAGGTCAATGAGCCATCAAAAGAAGGAATCCTACAGTGGGAGGATTCTCATTCTATTAGTGATACTACGAGTATTTCTTGTGACAATTGGGCTCATGGTACATATGAATTAGTCAGTGTGAGGTGAAAAGTATGGTTGTGTGCAAGAATGGATTTCATTCAATTCGACGGATAGGCAACATAGTAACTTGGTATACAGGGACAAAAGATCTTCCTACCTTTCTGAAGGCCATGGAAACACAAAGTGGGTAGACCAAGTTACAAGGAGAGATATGTTAGTATATACACTATGTGGGACAACAACGCGCTGGTGGGTAGTCCACAGAGATAGCCTTATACACTAGGAAGAAATTGGGATAGCCTTGTCTACTAGGTTTATAAAGAACAATGCACCTACACAAATATGCACTTATAATGGTGATCAACCTATTCAACATCACCTTCAGCAGTGTGAGAGACTCTGGACAATAGGACAAGAAGCATTACCACCTTCACTCTAGGTGCATAGATTATATTCCATGCTCCAAGGATGCACACACGCTTGGTATATATATGTAGAACTACATAGAGAAACTAGGAACTAGTAAGATTTGACTACAAGTATGATCCAGATGTTTGACTACTTCTTGACTAAACCTCCTATAGCAGAGGCATTAAAATTTTTCAAGCACTTAACTATGGGAGATAGTGCAAAAGAAGAAGAGCATATTCAGGAATTATTCGGTGAGACAAATTTTAGAGAATGTTTTGAAAAGGAAGAAGAAATGGACTCCATACTACTTGAGCATGCTTTCCTTGAGAAAGAGAAAGGAAAGATGATCTACATTGTGGACAATGAGGAAGTTTATAACCTAGATATTGAACATTCACACGGGGTGTGTGAGGTCTTGAAAGTACAGACAAGGATGCGCACACCTACCATGAACCCATGAAGACAATGAAGGTGAATATAGGTTCGAAGGATGAGCCTAAGGAGGCCATAATTAGATATTATTGGTCAAACTCGGAGGTAGAAATGATCATCGAGTTACTTAGGGATTATCAAGACTTATCCCCTCAAGGATATCATGAACTTAAAGGCATGCATTAATCACTTGGGGAAATGAAGATCAAACTTAAGGACATAGTGCATGACCAGTTAGAAATATACCTTACAGAATGAATCCTAATTTGTGTGAAAAGGTGAAAGAATAAATTGATAAAATGTTGAAATATGGAATTATCAAGCCCCTTGAAGAGTCAGAAAGGGTTAGCCCAATGGTGATCAGTATCAAGAAGGATGGATGGATTAAGATATGTGTGGACTACAGGGAGTTGAATGCTACATGCGTCACAGATCCATTCCCTACACCATTCACTAAGGAAATACTAGAAGGATTTGTAGGGTGCAAAATATATTCTTTCACAGACAAATTTTCTAGGTATCATCAAGTTAGGATCACTCAGGAGGATCAAGAAAATAAAACATTTACTACTGAATGGGGTAGTTTTTCCTATACTATGATGCCCTTTGGATTGAAAAATGCACCTACTATATTCTCACGCATAGTTGTTCAAGCATTCAAAGATTTTATTCACAAATTCTTACAGGTCTACCTAGATGATTGGACAATATATGGGCTTGTGAAAGATCATTGTGACAATCTGCACTTAATGTTTGAACGATGCAGATAATTGAGTATCTCTTTAAACATCAAGAAGTGCATATTTGCTATGCCATTTGGGATACTGTTAGGACATATAATCTGCAAGGAAGGTTTACTAGCTGATCCAACCAAGGTTGTAGTCATTTTAGGCTTGGAAGCACTTACCAGTCAAAGTGAGGTGTGTAGATTTTTAGGTCATACAGTATATTATATAAAATTCATCAAAGGTTATGCCAAAATTGTTGCACCCTTGGAAGAATTACTGAAGGGTAAAGGTACATTTTATTGGGGAGAACCACAACATCGCACATTTGAAATATTAAAAGAGAAACTTACTACTATGCCCATTCTGTGCTTTCCTCATGGGATAAACCATTTCATGTACATGTGGACACTTCTGGTATGGCCATTGGCATTGTGTTAGCTCAACCTAGCAAAGGTATTATAGATCATCCAATTTTTTTACTAGTAGGAAGCTAACTCATGCTGAAAGGAATTATATAACTACAGAGTGCGAAGCTTTGTCAATGATCTATGCATTGTACAAGTTTTGACAATACTTGTTAGCAACACCATTTGTGTTTTATACATATCATATGGCATTGAAGTACTTGGTAAACAAGCCTTGTTTTACAAGGGTGCATATGCAGATGGGTGCTCCTATTTCAAGAGTTTGACTTCATAGTTGTGGTGAAGCTAGGGAAAAACAATTCTGGACCAGACCATTTATCTAGAATCAATTCAGGAGAGGATGCACAAAAATTGAAGAAACAATGTTGGATGCATAGTTATATAGGTTACAACGTGTGCCCATGGAATTAGAAGACATTGTTTTCTTTCTACGAATATGTATGGCACCAGAAGGAATGAAATCATTAGAAAAGAAGCAGTTTGCTATACGTGTGACACCATTTATGTTAATCAGTGGTGACCTTTACAAGCTAGGTAGAGATGAATTATTACATCATTGTGTATTGGAACATGAGCGTAAGGATATTATGGAAGAATCTCATGGTGGTATTGCAGGAGGCCATTATGTAGGTGATGCGACTTCTGGAAGATCCTACTTGCTTGGATTATGGTGGGAGACATTGTATAAAGACTGTAAAGATTATTGTAAGGCATGTGATCATTGTCAACACCTAGGAAAACTAGGGCAAAGAGATGAGATGCCTTTGAGACCAATTATTAGTGCTAGAACCATTTGAGAAATGGGCCATTGATTTTGTAGGACCTATTTCACCAGTACACGCAGGACTAGATCACACTATATCATTACTTGCATAGATTATCTCACACGGTGGGCAGAAGCAGCACCTACAAAAGATTGTACAGCAGCTACAACAACTAGGTTTCTATGGGAGAATGTTCTTACACGATATGGGTGTCCTTTAAGCTTGACAAGTGATAGAGGTACACACTTTCTAAATGAGACAATCAGGATCCTATTAGATGAGTTTATGGTTGCACACCATAAAACTACACCTTACCATCCTCAGGAAAATGGAACTACTGAGGCTTTCAACAAAATTTTGGGCCAGAATTTGACAAAAATATGTGATGTTGGAAGAAAGGATTGGGATGACAAAGTTTCAGCTATGATTTGGGCATATAGAAAAACTTACAAGAGATTGAACAAGGCCACACCGTTTCAGTTGGTGTTTGGCGCTGAAGTCTGTTCTTCCTATAGAATTTATGATACCTTCTTTACGTATTGCGCGTGCTTGAGGTCTAGCTGATGCACAATATTTAGAAGAACATATCGAAAAAATGATTCAACTAGATGAGCACCAAGCCATAACACGATGGAGTCAGAAGTAGGAAAAATCCAGGTAGAAGGCATGGCATGACAGAAACATAAGGGATAAGAAGTTTGATATTGGACAAATGGTACTTATTTATGACTCAAAACCCTTACACCATCAACGCAATCTCAAAATATATTGGTTGGGGTCGTATGTTATCACTTCTATACTTGAATCAGTGCTTGCCAGTTAGAAGCACTTGATGGAACACGGTTACCCTATAACATTCCCGTTCTAAGAATTTAGAAACAAGGGAATTTTTTTTTAATAATGTTCTCTATTCTAAATACATAATTTAGAACACACATTCCATAACCACCATTCTTATAATAGATAACCATATGCAACTGTAATGACTTGGTGAGCTACTGATCTATTCATTTCATAACTCAATGAACTACCGATCTATTCATGATTAACATTAAGTATTGAATAATTTTTGTATACTATGTATACTTGGTTTTCTTACCCTGTTCTAGGTATTGAGTGATCTATCTAAGGAACCTATCTGAATATCTGCTACCAATATTCATCTGCATCACGATCCTTAGGCTAGGTGACATAGGACAATGCAACCAACAACTTGTGATACTTTGGCCAAATATTTCTAACATATTGTTCATGTTGTTATTCCTTGACGACATACTCATCAATCCGGAATACGTCCTTCACCCCACTTTATTGTTATCTAGAATGTCCTTTACTAACTTCTGTCAACCCACTTGCCCAAGGTTTAACCCTAGTTCAGGTTAACAACATAATTTATGATAGGAAGAGGCTCATGAAGACTTAGGGTAAATGGGCATACTGGGTCAACCTAAGTCAACCCCATGTGCCAAGGTACCCGAGTCTTAGGGGGATGCTCCCTATCCTAAACATGCTACTAACTGGACCTAGGGAGAAACTAAGTTCAAGTCCAGATGTGTGTAGATCTAGATGATCAATGCAAAAGGGTGTTGCCACATGTCAACTGCATCATTGTATCCTTAAGAAGATCCTAATATTCCTGAAGGTACACTGCAGTTGGTGTGTGCTAGCATCCTATAGAAATATCCTCATCAAGATGTACATACCCCTAGGAGGTTATTAATATAATTAATTTGGATTATTAAAATAGATTACAGCAACCTTGCTAAACCTAATCCAACACTCCTTAAGTTCTTTTTCTATATTAGATTCAATTAATCGTTAAATAACTTCCTTAACTTAATCTTGATTTTTAAGTTCGCTTATCTGGCTTAACAAACAGTTAACCAAAAACAGGACAACAACATCATAAGTTCCATTATAATGTAACTTAACCAATCAAGGAGGTGTAGCAACCACATAGGTTAAACTAGGTAGACTTCATTGAATATGAAGTCTAATGATTAACAATCACATTACCTTTCCTTTTCATTTACATTCCTTTTTTGAGAGGAAGAGTCTTCCTCTTCATGAATTAGTGTTAGGGTTTATCATACCCTCCTTATCTTTTACAATTTCTATAGTTTTACTGCATGTTCAACACACATTACATTACTATGTTAAATTGTTTAGATAAAGAACATCACATTCTGCAACTTAACAAACTACATCTTAATTAGGGAAATTGAACTAAATCCCTTCATCCAACTTATCAAAAGTTAACCAATTAAGCATATAAATAATATGAAGAATATCAACAAGATATAATTCCATCTCTTTCATAAAAGTACAAGATAATTTACACAACCGAGACAAGTAAATTACCAACTTTAAATTCATCTTTGAAACTTATACATTTACAAGAATTATACATTTAGGGCATACTACATAACAACAACCTTCATTCTAAAAAGAATACAACTTTCTTCTTTCAATACAACTCAAGAATGAATCATAATTCTTTACAAAGAATTAGACTTAAATCAGCCAATGCATCATATAAGTTTTTCCTTCTTTTATCACTTACAAAGTCCATCTACAAAAGTTGTTAGCATGGGTCGAGTTCAATGAACTGAGCATGATAAGCACTAAGCCTTAAAACGAAGTGCATTTCCCTAATTGCTCCATTAAAACAACTCGACTTTAATGAAACAATTAATATATCATACATATCAGTATAAGTAATAACAATCAGAAAAGAAGTACATTAACCAATCTGAATTCACTTCTAAGAGAAGAACAGAATATAATCCACAACATCTGCCTTACAAAATTAAAGTTTAATTGATCCTATCAATTACCTTTAAACAAACAACAGATCATAACATCTTATTGTTCTCAATTCTATCATAATAGAATACAACATTTAACTTTACTATAAGACAAAGGAAGGGTTTACAACATAGTTCCCATTAGGATGATTCATCTAGCTCCTAAGCAAGGAAGAAGAATAACCATTCCAAACTATGCCCAACACAAAACATCTGAAAACAAAAATAGGTTCATAACATGAATTTAACTGTTTCATTTAAAGGACAACTACCTTTAAATTCAACATTTAAGATTTTCACTAGAACAGAATCCCATATCAATCTAAGAAGGAATATAGAATTTAAACATTCTGCCAACAAGATTATATTTTATGTTCAACAAATTTGAAACATCAAGTCTCTTCCTACATCACTTCAACAAATTATATGAACAAGGAAGACTAAACAATTATAATAAATCTCTATTTCACCAGAGAACTAATAACTGAAGGGTTCAATCAAATGAACTAATCCCAATAGGTTAGAAAAGGAATCTTATCATAATTTGATTCAATCCTTAAATCATTTCTCTACACTTAACAACAAATTCCCTCTTCTAATCCAAACAATAAGCTCATACACTAGTTCCCGAAGAGAGAACAAAACCAACTCATTGTAAAGAAAATGTACTGCAAGTCTCCCTTACAATCCTTATCATTTAAAAGCATGAGTTCCAATTTCAGTTCAAAACAACATAAACAGTAAAGTTCAAAAAACAACACACTGTCCTAAGGATTCTCAATTTCCTTTTTCTTTTAAAAGACTCAAGTATTCACTTATTGATCCCAACAAGAATAGAAAACCTGAAACCTTAAACTAAACCAGTTCAGGAGTATCCTGGACTCAAAACTGAAGTTCCTTTAAAATGCCTCCACAACATTGTACTTAAGAGTAAGTGGTTCATAATTCTTTTAGAACTATAAAACAAAATCAAACTGAACAGAGTTAAGTAATCCTTCCACTACAATTTCTAAGCACTGGTACAAAACTCGTCTTTGAAAGAAGTTCCAAATCCACTATCAAACGAAAGCGTTTCCAATTAAATATCCAAGAGATATTCAAACAACTCAGTCATACTACTTCCCTAGATTTACTTTGAGTAAGTAGTTTGAATTAAAAGAGTTATAAGATTTCAACTTGAATGCAATTTAAAACCAACTCACAATACCAGAACAAAACCAACACATCGTTCAAGCTATAAATTCCAAACACTAAGTACCAAATTACATGTACAGTGTCAAATCACAAAGTCTCAAACATGAGCACAGATATACACAAATATCATAATACAAGACAAAATATAATATGAATAACCTTAACTAGTTTATAACATAAAAAAGAAACCCTATTTCCAACTCAAAATGAAACACAAGTTTCTCACAGAAGAGTTCAGAACCATTCAAGTAAATATTCACAGGTTCAGGGAAACAACAAGTTCCCATTCTAGTTTGTATTTTAAACAAAGAAAACTCATACCAGCTCAAAATGAAACACGAGCTTCTAACTAGAGTTCAGAACCATACACATAATAAAATACGAGTTTTTGTATATTATGAACTTCCATTAGTATTCCAAAATAACACAAGAATAAACATGAGTATAGAGATACTTTCGGACTTCAAACAACAGTCCAAGATTACCCAAGATTCCAAACACAGTTTTATGGTAACAGGAACCTCCAACACAAATTCTTATTAAAACACTAACCCTAAATCAAGCTCAAACTAAACATGAACTGGAATACAGGCTCAAACAAAACACGAGCTCAAATACAAGCTCAAACTCAAACAAAACACAAGCTCCAATGTAAGATCAGATGGAACTCAAGGTTCCCAAAACTCGAGAACCAAATAAACAAAGCAATGAAGGTTAGTTAAAAACACAACTCTTTGAATACCTATTTAAGAAATGAAAAGCAAAGCTACAGTAACAATTTTCTCATGCATGTTTCATTATTTAAACTATACAAATAAAGTTTTCAAGAATTAACATTAATTTACCATGGATTCATACCCAATTTCCAAAGATTTATAAAACTCAGCAAGTAAATAACTAGATAAAACATGTAAACCAAGAATCTCATAAGAGCATAATTATTTTAATGAAAACATTTAGAAGAAAGAAAGAGATCTTAATGGTTAGAGCCTATCATGCCTGATAGTGCTTCTGCCAAATCGAAGGAGACTTCTAACTTCTTTTCTCCTCCACGAAAGATCAACCAACCAAAAACTTTCCTCAGAATGCCTCATATACCTTCCCATGATCAAAAATAGACCAGGTGAGTTAAAAATAGCAATGAAGTGAAAGTCAAACTGCTGGTTCAAAGAACTAGTTTGCTCCATGTAGAGAAAAATCTGAAAAGCATGCAAAACCAACAACCTCCCACAAACCCACCTTCCAAGTTTCCAAGACGGTTTGTGAACAAAACCCGAGGCCAATTAATTTCATTAATTCCAATTTTCCCACTTATCTCTCCTTGCCACCACCTCCCAAATCTAGTGAATTCCAATTCCCATTTAACATGCAATTCCATCTTTAGTGGAGCTTCCACATAAGCCTCCACCAAGTCAACTAGCCCCTGCCAAAACTAGCAGTACTTAATGCCTTAAAAACCTTATCAACAAATTCAATGCCATTGGAACCGTCACCATAGAGGCATGCGACCCTTTTAGGTTCCCATTTAAATATCTTAGGATAGATCCCTTAAAACTTAGGTTAGTTTAGGAATAATTACCTTAGGCCTTAACACATTACCTTAGGTAATTCCAACATTAGGTTAGATTAATTCACAACCTTTTAGTTTTAGGAAATAGGTTAGATCATCTCATAACCTTATAGCATTAGGTTTTAGGTTAATTTAGATAGCCTAGCAACCTTTCCATATTCCCTTAGCACAAGGCTTAGGTTTGGATGCCAACCCAAAAAAGTAGAATAGGAAGCTTAGGTTAGAATAAAAATTCAATTAAGTAACATAGCTAGGTAGTAAATATTCTTACCCAGCTTAGGATTCCATAGGATAATCCTTTAGTTTTAGGATTCCAAATCCTTCCTATGTCATGAATATGTTGTATTTCATTTACGTCAGCAATGTACTACCAAGATCGATCTCCAAGGACCTAAGCACAACATACAACTGAATGGAAACACGTTCACACAAGATTAAAGAACTTGTAATAACAAATTTCAGTCCGCTATGTCCCTCAAATTATGGAATGTCAATTTACCATTCATTTAATTGAGAAGGTTTAAAACATTCCTTGGATCACTGAAATTGATCCAAGGATGAGTCAGATAAAGAGATAAGTTTGCAACTCTTAAACCAGATTGCAACTCACCTACAAGAAGTGAAAAATGGATTCAAGGAAGCCATTCCATTCTAGTCTAATGATCTTAAGAACATAAAAGATTTATCTATATCAAGCATGATCTCCAACAATCAAAAGAACACATATTTAGAAGAAAATCACATGTCAACACTTGAAATGCAAAGGAGGAATATAAAAATTGTCAAGGTTACATGCTTCCCTCCTAAAAAGAATCATCATCCCGATGATTACCTCATTTTAAAAATTTACATCAAGGACAATCAATTCATTCACTTCTCTTACCATAAGTCAAATATATCAAAACCTTATAGTTCTAGAAATCAGCATTAAATATTAAATAGTTTTTTATTCAATTCATATAAATATCTACCCAAAATTGGCATACTTATTGTCATATAAAGAAGAAAATCATAATTTTTTTAACAAATCTACTAGAATGAATTCTATTCAAATAGATATAGAAAAGAAGTTTTCATATCCTCTAGGTTTTCCAAAGTTGTACTATCTTCATTAAAATGGTCCCACCGAACTTTACATTGACTTATTTCTCGATTTCTCAAATGTAATTGGTGAGTTTCAAGCACTGTATGGGTTTAACCATAATTATTCCTAGGTCTTGGACTTGCAAGAATTCTAATTTAACACGTGTATAAATCTGAAACATATTTCTTAAGCAAAGAAATATGGAAAACATCATGCATTCATGACAAAGCAGGAGGTAATACTAAATGATAAGGTACAGGGTTGATTACTTCAACTATCTCAAAAGGTCCCACATAACGAGGTGATAACTTGGCAGCCTTTCCAAAAGTTATAGAACTCTTTTTGGTTTAACCCGAAGAAATAATTTCTCACCAAGTTCAAATTTCCTATCAACCCTCTTTAAGTCAACGTAACTCTTTTTCCTATCTGCTACTTCTTTCAAGCATTCACGAATCAATTTAACTTGTTGTTCCATTTCAGTAAGAATTTTAGGTCCAATTACCTCTCTATCCTCTATGCTATCCCAACTAACAGGGGTTCTACATTTTCTTCCGTATAATTCCTCGAAAGGTGCCATCTTAAGAGAAGCATGATATGTATTATTGTATGCGAATTCAACTAATGGAAGATACTCTTCCCACTTATACTGTTGATCCATGCAATACATTTGTAACATATCTTCTAAAACTTGATTTACTCTTTCAGTCTGCCCATCTGTTTCTAGATGATACATAGAACTAAAATTCAACTTAGTTCCTAGAGCTGCATTAAGCGTTTTCCAAAATCTTGACATTATTCTAGGATCTCTATCATAAATGATTAACTCGGGTACTCCATGTAATCTAAATTTTTGTGTAGAAATCTCCTTGCCAAAATAGGAGAATCATCCTTGATTCCCAAAAATAAATGTGCTACCTTTATTAGTTAATCCACAACTACTAAAATAACATCATGTTTATTTCTCGACATAGGTAACCCTTGTACAAAATCCATGGTTATTACTTTCCATTTGTACTATGGTATGCTATGAGGATACAACAAACCGGCTAGTGCATGTGTTCCGCCTTAACACGTTGGCACTCAAGACAATGTGTCACAAAGTTTAGAACATCCTTTTTCATTCCTTTCTAGAAATATTGTTGTTTTATATCAGCAAACATTTTTGTAATGCCAGGGTGTCCAGAAAAAGGTGAATTATGAAATTCTGCTAACAATTTCCTTCTCAAATCATTCAAAGAAAGGTATATAGACTCGTTTTCAAATCATAAGATTCCTTCTTTATCAAAGTGAAAACCTTTATACCTCGAATCATTCGAATCTGCAGCAAGTGCTACTTTTACTTGTTGAGAGTAAGAATCAAATTCCATAACACTTTTTACTTCATCCTTAAATTGATTTCTTAACGTTATAAGAGTAGAAATGTGCTTCCTATGACTTAGAGCATCATCCACTCTATTTTCTTTACCCTTTATATAACTGATGTCAAAATCATATTGAGACAAAATCTCAACCACCTTCATTGTCTTGCATTAAGATATGGGTGAGTGAAGATATACTTCAGTCAAGGTGATCAATTTTTAATTCAAAAGGCTTACTAAGAAGGTAATGCCTCTAAACTTTTAGTGCATGAACAATGAAAACAATCTTTAAATCACGTGGAGCATAATTCAACTCATGTAACTTAAGTTTCCTACTTTCATATGCTATGACATGACCACTTTGTAACAAAATACCTCCTAGACCTTCACCAAATGCATTAGTTACCACCATAAAATCTCCATTAGGATCTGGTACTGCAAGAATAAGTGCTGAAGTTAATTGTTCCTTCAAGGTTTTAAATGCAATTTCACATTTCTCACTCCAAACAAACTTTTTATCTTTCTTCTGTAAGGAATTTATTGGTGCAGCTATCTTAGAAAAATATTTTACAAATTTCCTATAGTAGCCAGCAAGTCCCATGAAGCTTCTAACTTCATGTACATTATTAGGCATAGGCCATTCTGTTATAGCTGTAAATTTTGAAGGATCTACATCAATTCCTTTAGTTATTACATGTCCTAGATAGTGCACTTCTATGTCATAGAAAGAACATTTAGACAGCTTCCCAAATAGTCGTCTCTTTCTTAACATTCCTAAGACTATCTTCAAATGCTCATGGTGTTCCTCAAAACTTTTTGAATATATGAGAATGTCCTTCAAGAATACGAGCACAAATTTGTTTGAGTATTCTTGAAATATATTATTCATTAAATTCATAAATGTTGCAGGTGCATTAGTTAATCCAAAAGGTAAAACCATAAACTCATAATGTCCATACCTTGTTTTGAAAGTTGTTTTATGAATATACTCATCCTTAATTCACAATTGATGATATCCAGATCGAATATCTATCTTGGAATATACTTGATGCTCCATGCATCGATCAAATAAATCATCAATCCTCGGGAGTGGGTATCTATTCTTGATTGTTGCCTTGTTTAACATTCTATAATCAATGCACAATCTAAGTGTTCCATCTTTCTTTTTCACAAAAATTACGGATGCTCCCCAAGGTGAAACACTTGGTCTAATCAAACCTTGAGACAAAATTTCATGCAACCGAGCATTAAGCTCTACTAATTCTATAGTAGTCTTTAGAAATAGGTTCAGTTCTAGGCTTGATCTCAATCGTGAAATCAAATTCCCTTTTGGGTGGAAGATATGGTAATTCTTCTAGAAATACATCATTGAAATCTTGTAACAATGAGATATCATTCCATAATATCATTGCTCTCTTCTATTGATTCAGTAATTTTTACTACATATAAGGTACATCTTTTATTTTTGACCTTTTTAAGTTGCATAGCTGACAATTTTCTAACGGAAATCTCACATTTCACACCTTGAATCTCTGTTTTTTGCTATAGGTTGTATAAAAACTAATGTATTTTTCAAAACATTCCACTTTAGCCTTATGTTCGCTAACTAATTAACACCTATGATTACATCATAAGACCCCAAAGGTGCAACATAAAGATCAAATTTAGTGGAAAATTTAGGTAAATCAAGGACTGCTCCAAAAAGACACATACTAACCATATGAAAAACATTATTCCCATACTATACAGTCCATGTTTTATCCATGTTTCCATATTTTCTTTTTAATTTTGATGAAATTTATTAGAAATAAAACATACAATAGCTCCGTATCAAAAAGAATAGTTATTAGTAAGCCAAATAACTTACCCAAAACTTCTATGGGTGTGGCATTTTTCTCAGCTTTCTTGTCACCTAATGTTACGTGTATCTTGTCTGCTAATTAGGATCATCCTTATTCAAAGGAAATTGATTTGCGTAATGATATTTGCCACATTTATAACAGCCTTCTATAGGTCCCTTCCTAGGATTGGGTTTATTTCTATGCTTAGAGTTATCATTCTTACCCTCATAGGACTTGTCCATTATTATTCTTCTTGGCAATGTTGTTACTGTGCATTACAAACAAACTTGTTTGTTACTACTTTCTTGTTTGTATTAGATGAAAAATTACTTTTCATTCTGAATTTCTTCTATGGGCCTTTCTTGGGTGCAAGAGATGATGAAGAGGAGTTGGGATTCTTCTTCCTTACTTCCTCCTTGTGAGCAGAAATTACCTTTAATTTTTGTTCCTGCCTTATGGCTTTTTCAACAACCCCTTCCATCGTGGTTGGGCTATGAACATCCACCTCTCCCCTATAATAGGATTCAATCCCATGATGAATTTCCATATCCTGAACTTCTCATCAATTTGGTACTGAGGCACATACTTAAGGAGTTTTGTAAATCACTCCCAATACTCAGTTATAGTTAGCTTTCCTTGAGCTAAGTTCTGAAATTCAGTCATTTTTTGATCATAGTAGAGTTGTGGCAGCCATCAGTTTCCTAAAGTAACCTTTAAATTGGTCCCATGTGATATTAGATTCATCAATGTTCAACTCATCCTTGTGGCTATCCCACCATGAAGATGCTTCATGAGAAAGTTGATATGCTCCCCATATCGCCTTTGTTTCTTCTGAGAAATTTCTTATTGCAAAGTATTTCTCCATTTTGTTGAGCCAGTTCTCAGCCCCATATCCTAATGTGGTGCCATAAAAATTGGGTGGACTTATCCTTTTTATGTCATTAGTGAGTTCTGCTGCTAGCCTAGCCTTTTTGTTCTTAGGATGAATAGGTATGTTAACATTTTTATTATCAACACCCACATTGGCGTTGTCCCCTAGAGGTGGCTGATTATTGTTATCAACTTCTTCTTCCTCCTCATTACCCATTACTTGTTGTTCAAGCACAGCCAAACGATCTCTTGTGTCTAATAGGGAAGCAAGGATCTCATCAAGTTTTTGGGTTGTTGCTGCTCCTTCATCAGGTGGAGCATTGTTTGCAACATTTCCTCTTGTTCTAACCATGTTCTGTTACAAGAAAATTTAAGTTTTATCAGATTATGGACACAATAGGTCCAAGAGCTACAACCTTCAGCTTTGATACCAAGATGTAACATTCCCATTTTAAGACTTTAGAAACAAGGGATTTTTTTTTTTGAATAATGTTCTTTGTTCTAAATACATAATTTAGAACACACATTCTATAACCACCATTCTTATAACAGATAACCATATGCAGCTGTAATGACTCGGTGAGCTACTGATCTATTCATGATTAACATTAAGTATTGAATACTTTTCGTATACTATGCATACTTGGTTTTCTTACCCTGTTCTAGGTATTGAGTGATCTGTCTAAGGAACCTATCTGAATATATGCTACCAATATTCATCTGCATCATGATCCTTAGGCTAGGTGACATAGGACAACACAACCAGTAGCTTGCGATACTTTGGCCAAAGATTTCTAACATATTGTTCATGTTGTTATTCCTTGATGACATACTCGTCAATCGGAATACATCCTTCACCCCACTTTATTGTTATCTAGATTTTTCTTTACAAACTTTTGTCATCCCACTTGCCTGAGGTTTAACCTTAGTTCAGGTTAACAACATAATTTATGATAGGAAGAGGCTCACGAAGACTTAGGGTAAATGGGCATACTGGGTCAACCTAAGTCAACCCCATGTGCCAAGGTACCCTGAGTCTTAGGGGGCTGCTCCCTATCCTAAACATGCTACTAACTGGACCTAGGGAGAAACTAAGTTCAAGTCCAGATGTGTGTAGATCTAGATGATCAATGCAGAAGGGTGTTGCCACATGTCAACTGCATCGTTGTATCCTCAAGAAGATCCTAATCTTCCCGAAGGTACAACCCTGTAGTTGGCATGTGCCAACATCCTACAGAAACAACCTCATCGAGATGTACATACCCCTAGGAGGTTATTAATATAATTAATTTGGATTATTAAAATAGATTACAACAACCTTGCTAAACCCTAATCCAACACTCCTTAAGTTCTTTTTCCATATCAGATTCAATTAATCATTAAAGAACTTCCTTAACTTAAGCTTTCTTTTTAAGTTCACTTATTTGGCTTAACAAACAGTTAACCAAAAACAGGACAGCAACATCATAAGTTCCATTATAATGTAACTTAACCAATCAAGGAGGTGTAGCAACCACATAGGTTTAACTAGGTAGACTTCATTGAATATGAAGTCTAATGATTAACAATCACATTACCTTTCCTTTTCATTTACATTCCTTTTTTGAGAGGAAGAGTCTTCCTCTTCATGAATTAGTGTTAGGGTTTATCATACCCTCCTTATCTTTTACAATTTCTATAGTTTTACTGCATGTTCAACACACATTACATTACTATGTTAAATTGTTTAGATAAAGAACATCATATTCTGCAACTTAACAAGCTACATCTTAATTAGGGAAATTGAACTAAATCCCTTTATCCAACTTATCAAAAGATAACCAATTAAGCATATAAATAATATGAAGAATATCAACAAGATAGAATTCCATCTCTTTCATAAAAGTACAAGATAATTTACACAACCAATACAAGTAAATTCCCAACTTTCAATTCATCTTTGAAACTTATACATTTACAAGAATTATGCATTTTAGGCATACTGCATAACAACAACCTTCATTCTAAAAAGAATACAACTTTTATTTTTCAATACAACTCAAGAACGAATCAGAATTCTTCACAAAGAATCAGATTTAAATCATCAATGCATCATATAAGTTTTGCCTTCTTTTATCACTTACAAAGTCCATCTACAAAAATTGCTAGCACGAGTTAGTTCAATGAAATGAGCATGATAAGCACTAAGCCTTAAAATGAAGTGCATTCCACTAATTGTTCCATTAAAACAACTCTGCTTTAATGAAACAATTAATATATCATACATATCAATATAAGTAATAACAATAAGAAAATAAGTACATTAACCAATCTGAATTCACTTCTAAGAGAAGAACAGAATATAATCCACAACATCTGCCTTACAAAATTAAATTTTAATTGATCCTATCAATTACCTTAAACAAACAACAGATCATAACGTCTTTCTGTTCCAAATTATTTCATAATAAAATACAACATTTAACTTTACTATAAGACAAAAGGAAGGGTTTCTTGTGAAGTGCCCAATTCCCTTCGAAATTATTTTTCCGATTGTCGGACTATGGATTATGTATTAGACACTATTTTGGCCTTATTTAGTATGATTTTTGACTATGGAATTCATTACGACTAGACTTATACATGATGCATGATGATTATTATAAACATTATATATATAGATGTTGATGCTTTATTTGATGTAGTTATATCATTGATGCTATCCGGATATGTGATGTTTAATCATTTGATTATATATAGAAAATGAAAATTTTAAATGATGATAGAATGGTTGATTTAATTTATAAAATGATATAGTCACTATTTTGATGTTGTGTTATGCAGTTATACTTACGATGCTTAGATTTATATTATATTATTTTTTAGCGTTCTGATATGGCCATGAGGCCGAAGGAGGTATTTGTATTTTGCAGGCTATTTTATATCATAGTAGACATCGGGGATTGGAGACTAACCACAATGGAATTTTGGATGGATTCAACATGGTCACCATGGCAACTAGTCATTTGCATGTTGTTTGTTGTTGGGGGTTCCCATGGGGGATCACCTTTATATGTGACCATGGGGGTTTGTGTGTGTTAGTATGTGGTCCTTATTTTATTGTTATCTTGCATGTGTTTTATTTGTGAATGTGTCCATTCCTTTATTTAAATAGAATGTGAAAGATAAATTTAAATAAGACTTTCTTAAATATAGTTATTAATGTGTTGATCCTTGCATTTAATGTGTGTAAGAGAGTTTATCTTTGGAGTATGAAACACTTCACCATCTTGAAACTCAGATTTTTACTTGGAGGGTATTTTTGGAAGCTTGTGGGACAAGCTAAACTTGTCCCACACCCATTAAAAGCTTCATACCAACTTTATCTTGATTGGAGTGTTTACTTTTTCCTCTTAAATGCATTTTTGCTTGTCAATCTTTCTTGTGTAAGTGTACTTTCTTACAAAAATTTAATTGGTTGTCCTTGAGGTGTAAGTGGAGGCTTGCAAGTAAATTTGATTTGATTGGCATGAAGACTTTACATTCTTTTTGGTTTTCATTTTTGGGGGATGATTATTTTTGACTTGCATTTTTGGAGAGAGTTGGAAAAGTCACATTTTTTTCTTCTTCTTCTTTTTTGTTTTGGAGCTGCATGATTTGGTAGCCATGGGAGTTCTTCTCTTGCTGGAATATTTGTTGTTTTGGAGCTGCATGTTTTGGAAGCCATTGGAGCTCTTCTCTTGCTGGAATGTTGTTGTTAGATTGTCTTCTTGGCATTTGAAGTTGTTGTTTTAGACTGTCATTTCACCTTCATTCAAGCTTGTTGTTGGACTGTCTTTTGGCATTTGAAGCTGTTGTTTTTTACTATCATTTCACCTCCATTCAAGCTTACTTGTTGGACTGTCTTTTTGGCATTTGAAGCTGCTGTTTTTGGACTGTCATTTCACCTCCATTCAAGCTTGCTGTTGGACTGTCTTTTGGTGTTTGAAGCTACTATTTTTGGATTGTCATTTCACCTCCATTCAATATTTCTATTGGACTATCCTTTTGGCATTTAAAGTTGTTGTTTTTGGACTATCATTTCACCTCCATTCAAGCTTGTTGTTGGACTGTGTCTTTTTGGCATTTGAAGCTGCTATTTTTGGACTGTCATTTCACCTCCATTCAAGCTTGTTGTTGGATTGTCTTTTGGCATTTGAAGTTGTTGTTTTTGGACTGTCATTTCACCTCCATTCAAGCTTGTTGTTGGACTATCTTTTTGGGCATTCTTGTTGCTATTTTGAGGACTATTTTGGTGGACATGCAAGTGACTGTTGGGGCTGCATTCTTGGCATTTGAGACTGTTGTTTCTAAACTGTGAGTTGGGCATTCTTGTTGTTGTTTTGAAGACTATTTTGTGGACATTCAAATTAATATTTGGGGCTGTCTTTTCTTGCTTGCAAAGGTGTTGTCATTGCTATGGCAAGGTAAGAGCTTGTTCATCTTTATACTGTTATTTTCTTACATGTTATTATGGAATGTAAATGTGTGTCTCTTCTCCATTTGTTTGGTTGGGTAGACTACCTAGGGATGGTGTAGGAGAAGGCTATGGGGAATCATTATGGGGGGCATAAGGGAATTCCATGGGCATCAGAGTTTTGTGGAGGGAGTTTTGGGTTTGGGATCCACCATGGAAAAGAAATAGCTTGCATTTCTTACTTGTGGGGGGGCATAAGGGAAAACTTGTGGGGGCATAATGGAAAATTTGTGGAGGGGAATAAGGAGGGGTTGGAAGGCATAAGGTTTACGGGATATGATATGTTATATTGGCGGTATGATTATAGGTGGATTCCCAATTCCCAATTGGGAGGCATAAGAAGCTTCCCCCATAGTCCTTGCTCCTTTAGCTTGATTAAATAGAGCCTATGTGCTATTTGATTGTGAAATACAGTGGAAATCTGTATGTGTGTCTTGGTTGTTTTGTTGTTAAAAATCTACCTATGTGTGTTATGGAAGCCTATGGATGTTGCCATGCGTTGAAACCCATCTTTCATTGTGTTGTGGTTGGGGCTCGGGGCCAATGACGAGAGAGGATTCATCTCTTCATTGGATATCTTGGTTGGGTAGAGAGCATTTCCTTTCCCCCTCTCTTCTTGCTATGATCAATCAAAGGAAACATCTAAAGCATGCTGCTATTTTGAAATCAGTCATGGTGCAGAGTTAACATCCATCATTGTTAGTTTACTTCTTGCTGTAATTTCCTTTACCCACTCTTTGTGGATGGACTGTAACTTTCATTATATTGTAAAGATGTTGTATTGACCATGCAAGATGTATTTTGATTTGAGAAAGGGAAACAATCTTGTCTTCTTGTTGTTGAGAGAACTATAATGGTATTGTATTTGTGCATTCATGGCATAATGGAAAAGATATATGTTGTTGCCTCCATTGGATTGCATTTGTCCAAGTTGATTGCTCAATCATAATGTAACTTCATGCTTGAAAGAATGTAAAGGGATTGAGTTGTGTTTTGTATATTACATTTGAAATGATAAAAATAATTACTTTGTTACATCCATTGGTATGAGTTGGTGTAAGTAAGAATCATTCAAATGCATGTGATTCTCTATTTTGGAATATTGGAAGCAAATCTCGCATAAGGGAATTATGTTATTCTTGTTACTTGTCTTGCTGGGAAACGCTCAATCTATAAAGAATAAGGACTTCATTTAGATCTTGTTATCAATCATTGAAGAAAGAAGTTTGTTTTAAGCTAGCATGAAATAACTTTAAATGATGTTCTTACATACTTAAGATTTGCTATTTCAGTTAGTTAGAACGTAGTAATATGATCTTCCCTTACTTCACTATGCATGTACACTTAATCAACCAACGAATGAACCAAACAACCCCTCAAACCGTTAAGTAATGAATGAAGTGAACCAAATAAGCCTTACAAGACCAAAAAAAACCCAAGACAGACCTGCACACTCAAGGAATTTACCTTAGAAGCTTTCAATCAAACAAATTTAACAAAAGGATTCACTCAGAAAATTGCCAGTCTTGACTGTAGGAGCCTGCAGGACTGTTTTACAAAAATGAATGTCTAAAACTCATCCAATCCTAAGTTTTATGATTATGCAAAGTAGATGTCATCACCTTTCCAAAAGTTCTATTTTGTCAAAAACTGAGTTCCCAGTCAAAATTTATAGCATTTTGAAGTTCTTGTTGCGGTCAGGCCTAGAGTTGCTATGGCAGCTGTAGGTGCACAACCAGAGTTACTATGGGCAGGACTGGAGTTGCTACAGGTGGCTATAGGTGCACAGCCAAAGTTGCTACGGGTAGGCCTGGAGTTGCTACGAGTGGCTGTAGGTGCACATCCAAAGTTGTTATGGGTAGGATTGTAGTTGCTACGGGCTGATGTAGGCATACGACCGATTGCTAGACAGCTTTGTAGAGAGTACAACTAGTTCTTCTGAGCTACAATTTGTTGTAAGAGGAAAACCGATTGCTATGGGATGTTGTAGGAGCACAACTAGAGTTGCTACGGGCTGGGGCCTACTACTTCAAAAGCTTATGGCACCTTGTATTTTGTACATGGAGACATTAGAAACATCAATTTACATAAGAGACAAGATTCACCAAAGTAAATAAGTATATTAGATCTTAATGAACATATAAAACTAAATATATGAAAAATCATAACTTTGATCTCCTCTTGTGGTAGATTCAAACTTGCGTGTGTCTTAGACTATGCTTGTGATAGTATTTAAAAAAATATTCCTCTTTCAGCTAACTAAGCCTAGGTTAATCATAGATCTGCAGAGGGTTGGTTTTATGGGTGTTACATTTATAGCATATTTCTCATTAGATGATTCATCTAGCTCCTAAGCAAGGAAGAAGAATAACCATTCCAAACTATGCCCAACACAAAACATATGAAAACAGAAACAAGTTCATAACATGAATCTAATTGTTTCGTTTAAAGGAAAACTACCTTTAAATTCAAAATTTAAGATTTTCATTAGAATAGAATCCCATATCAATCTAAGAAGGAATATAGAATTTAAACAGTCTACCAACAAGATTATATTTTCTATTTAACAAAACTAAAACATAAAATATCTTCCTACATCACTTCAACAAATGATATGAACAAGGAAGACTAAACAATTATAATAAATCTCCATTTCACAAGAGAACTAATAACAGAAGGGTTCAATCAAATGAACTAATCCCAATAGGTTAGAAAAGGAATCTTATCATAATTTGATTCAATCCTTAAATCATTTCTCTACACTTAACAACAAATTCCCTTTTCTAATCCAAACAATAAGCTCATACACTAGTTCCCAAAAGAGAGAACAAAACCAACTCATTGTAAAGAAAATGTACTGCAAGTCTCCCTTACAATCCTTATCATTTAAAAAGCATGAGTTCCAATTTCAGTTCAGAACAACATAAACAGTAAAGTTCAAAAACAACACACTGTCCCTAAGGATTCTCAATTTCCTTTTTCTTTTAAAAGACTCAAGTATTCACTTATTGATCCCAACAAGAATAGAAAACCCAAACCTTAAACTAAACCAATTCAGGAGTATCCTCGGACTCAAAATTGAATCTCCTTTAAAATGCCTCCACAACATTGTACTTAAGAGTAAGTGGTTCATAATTCCTTTAGAACTATAAAATAAAATCTAACTAAACAGAGTAAAGTAATCCTTCCACTACCATTTCTAAGTACTAGAATAAAACTCGTCTTTGAAAGAAGTTCCAAATCCACTATCAAACGAAAGAGTTTCTCGTTAAATCTCCAAGAGATATTCAAACAGCTCAGTCATACTAATTCCCTAGATTTACTTTGAGTAAGCAGTTTGAATTAAAAGAGTTATAAGCTTTCAACTTGAATGTAATTTAAAACCAACTCACAAATACCAGAACAAAACCAACACATCGTTCAAGCTATAAATTCCAAACACTAAGTACCAAATTACATGTACAGTGTCGAATCACAAAGTCTTAAATAAGAGCACAGATATACAAATATCATAATACAAGACAAAATATAATACGAACAACCTTAACCAGTTTATAACATAAACAAGAAACCCTATTTCCAACTCAAAATGAAACACAAGTTTCTCACAGAAGAGTTTAGAACCATTCAAGTAAATATTCACAGGTTCAGGGAAACAACAAGTTCCCATTCTAGTTTGTATTTTAAATAAAGAAAACTCATACCAAATCAAAACGAAACACGAGCTTCTACCCGAATTTCAGAACCATACACGTAATAAAATACGAGTGTTGTGTACATTATGAAATTCCATTACTGGTCCAAAATAACACAAGAATAAACACAAGTACAGAGCTACTTTCAGACTTCAAACAACAGTCTAGGATTACCCAAGATTCTAAACATGGTTTCGGAGGGTAACAAGAACCTCAACACAAATTCTTATCAAAACACTAACCCTAAATCAAGCTTAAAGTAAACACGAACTCGAATACTGGCTCAAACAAAAAATGAGCTCAAATACAAGCTCAAGCTCAAACAAAAAATGAGCTCCAATGTAAGATTAGACGGAACTCAAGTTTCCCAAAAACTTAGAACTAAATAAACAACAATGAAGGTTAGTTAAAAATACAACTCTTCGAATACCGGTTCAAGAAATGACAAGCAGAGCTATAGTAACAAGTTTCTCATGCATGTTTCATTATTTAACCCATATAAAGAAAGTTTCCAAGACTTAACATTAATTTTCCATGGATTCATACCCAAATTTCTAGAGATTTATAAAACCTAGCAAGCAAATAACTAGATAAAACATGCAAACCAAGAATCTCATAAGAGCAAAGTTGTTTTAATGAAAACATTTAGAAGAAAGAAAGAGATCTTAATGGTTAGAGCCTATCATGCCTGATAGCGCTTCTTCCAAATCAAAGGAGACTTCTAGCTGAGCTTCTAACTCCTTTTCTCCTCCATGAAAGATCAACCAACCAATAAATTTCCTCATAATGCCTCATATACCTTCTCATGATCGAAAATAGACTAGGTGAGTTAAAAATAGAAATGAATTGAAATTCGAACCAATAGTTCGAAGAACTAGTTTGCTCCATGCAGAGAAAAATCTGAAAAGCATGCAAAAACCAACAACCTCCCACAAACTCACCTTCTAAGTTTCCAAGACGGTTTGTGAACAAAACCTAAGGCCAATTAATTTCATTAATTCCAATTTTTCCATTTATCTCACCTTGCAACCACCTCCCAAATCTGGTGAATGCCAATTCCTATTTAACATGCAATTCCATCTTTAGTGGAGCTTCCACATAAGCCTCCAAGTCAACTAGCCCCTGCCAAAACTAATGAGTACTTAATTCCTTAAAAACCTTATCAACAAATTCAATGCCATTGGAACCATTGCCATAGAGATATGCAACCCCTTTAGATTCCCATTTAAATAGCTTAGGATAGATCCCTTAAAACTTAGGTTAGTTTAGGAATAATTACATTAGGCATTAACACATTACCTTAGGTAATTCCAACATTAGGTTGGATTAATTCACAGGCTTTTAGTTTTAGGCAATAGGTTAGATCATCTCATAACCTTATAGCATTAGGTTTGAGGTTAATTTAGATAGCCTAGCATCCTATCCATATTCCCTTAGCACAAGGCTTAGGTTTGGATGCCAACCCAAAAAGGTAGAATAGGAAGTTTAGTGTAGATCAAGAATTTCCACGCTTGTTACCTGTCCAAGTTAATGTACCAAACTAAATAAAAAAACCTTGAAAAAATCAAACAAAATCAATACCTGATAGATAAGACAAGATTTGAAGATGTAGATGGAAAAGAAAGCCAATGTAGACAAGACAGGCACACACGAGTGATCTTGCAAAGTAGATCCAAGAAACCTACGAGACATAGATGCTTGACAAAAAAAGACCACGTTAAAAGATATTTGGGTGGACTGCCCGAAAAGTGGGTCTGGGTAGTGATAAGCTCCCTTGGTGAATGTCAGTCCACGTTTTTAATTAAGGAAAGAAGCATACATGATAAAAGATGTAAGTAAATGTCTATATTTTTATTAAAAATGACAAACAGAAAAGTAAATAGCAGACAGAAACCAATAAAAAATGGGAAAGTGTGAAAACAATGCTAGATTTATGTTGCTTGAATTATTTTACTGTTGTAGGTAGATCGGTGTCGATTAGGAAAATCGGCGTCGAATGAGAAGAATCAGTGTCGATTGAGATAGGTCAGCGTTGACTAGAGAGAATAAGCGTTATTTGGGTATGGTCGAGTGTCGACTTGGGGAAAATTACAGGAAGATTGAGAAACAGACAGTGGAAGCTAGATCGTCGATCTCCGTTGGATCTGCAAGAGTGTAGGGATATTGATAAGGCTCCACCTATCGTTGGATGCATGAACAGAGTCACCAAGAGATCAATGGAGGCTCAATGATATCGATTTGGTAGGAGCATAGTAACAGTACTCCTCTCAGGGATTGATTTGGACAAGATTCACTCTCACTTGATAGATAATGCTCAAACTTGATGCCCAAAACTCTCTCGTTCTTTCTGTCTCTCCAGAACTAAATTCTGGCCCTATATTTGTAATCGACACCGACCGAGATGAAATCGATGCCACTCCAAAAAATCGGCATCGATCGAGTACGATTGGCACCGATCGAGGGAACAGAGACTCGAAATGGCCAAAAGGGATGATTTTTGGAAAGATGAAGTGATCCTTCCACCTCAAATATGGGAAATATCCCTTTGCTCGGTTTCGAGAGGAGGAGAAATAGGGGGATAGATGGATAAAATAGATATGGGAGGTTAGGAAGTGATATGGGGTAGATAAGTGGTTAAGATATCTGTAGAAAATATAATTAAATAGTTAATATTTAATTATCTATGGGTAAAACATAATGGGGTGAAATAAACTTAGGATAGATGTTTAAATCAAATATTAAATAATACCCTAAGTGAGAAATGGTGATGTAAATGTGCCCCAAGTTACCCGAGAAGACAAACGCACATGGGGGACACTAAATTGGATAACCAATTTTAGGTGTCTACATTTTTCCCCTTTTTGTCAAGTAACTTGCGATAAGC
This sequence comes from Taxus wallichiana var. yunnanensis, assembly GCA_018340775.1. NCBI lineage: Eukaryota > Viridiplantae > Streptophyta > Pinopsida > Cupressales > Taxaceae > Taxus > Taxus wallichiana. The sequence goes on from CM031240.1 coordinate 613,493,903, forward strand.
AAAGTTGTGAGACAAAAATAAGGAGTTGGAAGAAAGGAAGAAAAAGTGATGATGTGATCCCCCTCAAACTAGGGATGGGATGGGCCCAAAAGAGCAACCGATCCCAAGTTTGAAAAAGGTAGATGAAAATGCAGGATGCCCCAGCTAGATGCCTAGAGTAGATCTGATCATTAATGACACACAAAAATAAATAAAAAGACAGCAACCTAAGGAACTCACATTGGTAGGGCGAGACTAAATGGTCTCGCGAGAGACCAGCGTTAGTACCTACTGGACTGTGAGTGTAAGGAGGGCTGCAAAAGCAAGATAGCACCTAAAGAGAGACACCTTGGTAGGGACAACCAGACGGTCTGTGAAGTAGACGACGTTAGTGCCTAAAGACCTGTTAACTCTAAGCTGCCAAAAATGTGAGTGCCCCATGTACAGGGAACATGCTCGAAATGGGTGATAATATCGAAAGTATGTGCCAAAAAGGAACACCCAAGGCACAAGAATGACCCGAGATAAATAAGCCAAGCATCAACACTATGGCAAGAAGATCAGGAGATGGAAGAAAGTGACATGGAGAAGCCAAGCGCAACTCATCAGCAATAATGGGCCTAAATCGATGTCGATCAAACAAATTGGCACCGACCATAAAAATTGGTGCCGACCTTACCAATCGGCACTGACCATACGGAGCACATATAAATATGCGAACGGAAAACGTGAACGATTTATTTAGACCACGACGATTGATTTAGAGAGAGCTAAAAACTAATTTTGAACAACATGGAAGCCTCTGGGAGTAGTCAGAAGTGGAAGAGGACACGACCTGTGGTAAGTGGTTCTACCCAAACTTGTCATATAGTATAATAATTTTATTATTATTATTATTATTATTATTTTGAAAAAAATGGAATCGGTGGGAGGCTAGAGTGTTTTTGACCCGCTGCCTCCCAATCGGCATCGATTGGAAAAATTGATGCCAATTAGATTAAATCGGTGCCGATTCACTTCGATCAACTTCGACTATATGTTGATCAACGCCAACTGAAATAAATCTACGCCGATTGGACCAAATGAACTGATAAGATGATAAAATGTGTTTTAGATGTTACGATTTGGATAAATAAGAAGCTAACATTGCTCTTGATGTTATGGATGCAGGCACGAGAGGCGTTACACATGTGGGATGCTATTCTTGAGCTCTTGGAGACCATTCTCCCGATGTCACTGATGCAGATTGGAACCACTTAGAACTAGCCAAGCTCGAGGGCTTCGGTACTCTTGCCGAGTACCTCGAGATGTATAGTTTCTGCGAGCACTAACGATGACGATGGGACAACCAGACTTGCACTTTTTGGTTCAGGACGGGTGAGATGACCATCACCCATGAGGATATATATAGGATCCTGAGGCTTCCGATCACCGGGGACGTAATTGAGATTACTCCACGAGAGCAGCAATAGAGGGCCCTAGGACGATTATATAGGGATAGGGTGAATGATTCAGAGATAGTGTCTGGGGTGGTGAGGATAGCCTCTCAGTATAGACAGGATGATGCCAGGAGTAGATGGATAGTGTTGATTTAGATGGTGATCTCCTATTTTCTCTACCAGATTCAGGAGGTGGGAGATTTCCATTGTTGTTACTAGATTGTGTTTATGACATCCTACAGTTTAGACAGGTGTTCACATTTTCCAATGCCTTGATAGCTCAGATATATTATGAGTTATGGATGTACACCACCGACAGGAGGACATGCATTGATGTTAGTTTTTTGCTCCATTGCTAGGCATATGAGCACATATCAGTGATCAAGCCATCCGAGATTCCATGAATGCCAATAGTAGTGGGGACCATTGATTATGGATTCCCGTGATGACGGGCTGACATGGCCCTGGGAGATATAGGGAGATCTACGGAGTGGTATGCTGAGTGTTTCAGGATGTTGACACCAGAGTAGATCATTTGGAGACCATATTAGGTCTATCCGACATGGGTTGGTCGGGAGGCTCACCTAGTGGGGTTGAGATGGAGCGAGGTGGTTAGGGGATGCGAGGCCGAGATATGTGGGAGCGCATCTCGTTTATATGGTTATTGAGGTAGTTCGGCCTAGTACAGACAGTACCGACCACCTATAGGCCATACAGGTGAGATAGTAGAGAGACGATCTGCTGATTTTGATCTGGTGAGATCCATTGAGGAGGCCCCACCTTCCATGACAATTATGATGATCTTTGGAGTGGATGATGGCTATACGGCATGATATTCAACGAGTTACCACGACATCTGCCGGCATCTATAGACACCGACAAGACAAGGAGGATATAGCCACGGTGCTAGAGAAGGCTGGAGGAAAGCACACCACCACGATGCGAGACACACAGTTTTCCCTCGAGGAGATCGAGCTTTGACGAGAGGAGAGGGATGCCTGCAGTGCTGGGAGAGAGAGACACGGCTTGTCGGGAGTGAGATACAATGATTCAAAGAGAGGAATCGCTACCATTGGAATAGAGAGGCCCTCAAGGCCAAATATGGTGATATAGGTACTATGTCAGAGTCCGGGATACAGGGTATGACCGTAGGAGGGCCACCACCAAAAAGAGTAGCAGCACTAGCAGCCCCATTATGAGCACCTGGTATGGTGAGCCTGAGTACTTATCAGTCTCTCCTTACCAAGGTGAGATACTAAGAGGACGCCTTAGCACAACATGCCCCTGATGCACCCTGTTATGGTGCAAGGAGGAGATCAACAACAGTTACAGCTAGTGGTGCATCAAAGGGAGGGAGCAGGAGAGACCGAGGTGGCAGCAAGCCCCCAACATCAGTGCTTGAGCTCGATAGGCGGTGGCCAGGAGAGACAACCTAGACCAAAGGAGGGTGAAGGAGATAACATCTTCCACCTATCGTATTTTATGATATAGAGATTGGTGTATTTTGATATTGATATATTGATGTAGCCTCGATTTGAAGGCATTTTTGATGTATGATATAGATGGCTTGATTGAAAGCCATCCATTCTTTGTTGTACAGATACTCATGTATATATAGATTCATCATTTTCTTTGTCATATGATTGTACTCATGCTTTTTAATTTCGATATACATGGATAGATGTAGCGTAATTGTGATGGATATAGACATATGTTGATAGATGATAAATAGATGTGATTTGATGGACATAGACATAGAGGATAGATAGACGTGATGTGATTTGATGTGATTGATATGTGGATTTAATTTTGATGAAAAATAGATATAGATAGATATAGTGTAACTTGGAATACATGTTTGGATATGTTTTTTTTTTTTTTTGGAAAAAGTAGATAAGAAGAATATAGATAGATGCTAGATTTTGACTAAATTAACATGTTAAATGTCAATCTAATTGGATGAATAAAAAATAATGGGAAATACTCTCTGTGAGAGCAAAGAACATAATGAAATGACTTTGATTAGAAATAAAGGAAATACACCTAGATAAGGAAAAAAATGATAAGCTAGGCCCCTAACCAACCATAAATAGAGACTTTGATAGGAAACCAAAAGACCATGCATATCTGATGCCATATATGAGGTTAAAATAAACTTGACACTAGCTAGTCGCAAAAAGATCTAGAAGGTAAATGGAAGGAGAAGTAAGTATTTATCTTGTCAAAATTTACAAAGGACATAATAGATGCTCACGTTGGGAAAATAGGGTTCTCCATATGATCAACAAAAGGTCTTATGTCTCGGCTTCATGATTTTGTTTTGTGAGAAGAGAAAACGATCAATGCGGGAAGTTTGCTAGATATAGAAAGACTAATCGATATGGTAAGTCTTTCAATGATGCTAAGAAGTAAATAAACAGTTGTCCTTCAAGGGAACGGTCTGTATTTCAAATATAGCCATCCTTCAAGGGCATGGTCTATATCTTTTGATTCATTTTGAAAATGTATAGATAAGTGTCCTTCGAGGGATCAATCTATCTTTTAGGAATTTTTAGGATAGCACCCCCTTTTTTTTTGAGCTTTTGGAGCTTTTGGAGATTTTGTGAAAGAAGCTGAGTGTAGACTAGATAGATCAGATAAAGGGGAAGAAAACGTATAAAAACACGTACTCATGCCCCGAGTAGATTCAATTAAGATAGATACTTGGGACAGATGAAGAAATGATTAAGGTGTCCCTACTAGGAGGAGGAACATATCCATAAGAAAAATGCCATGAGTAGAGCCACGATACTCATATTTAAGGTAGAAAAGACATAACGCAGAGAACCACATAGTTCCGAATCACCATGAAAATATATGACTGGTTGTTAGATGGATGAAAGATCTATTTTGCGACTAAAATCATGTAAGACCCTCATAAACAAGCGAAATATAGAAAAAGAAGATTGAACTAACTAATGCACAAAGAATTCAAGTAGTGTAGGTGATTATCTCTTTTAAATTTTACTGCTTTTAAGAAAGAAAATATTAGGGAAGGATTTTTAGAATAGGAACTACTCAGATAGCCAAACTAAGGATGGTTTGGGGAATGTTTTGGTGAGGAGTCCCGAAGGCACTTCAGTAAAATACCAGTATGTGGCTTGATATAGGGGCCTACCCCCGCACTTCACACACCACTATGATAAGGGATTCGGTGCTTTGCCAATATATACCAGAACTTCCGTGAATTTATAGCGTGGACCGAGTACCACGTAGGCTCTTCCTCTTGGATGTCACTTCCAAGTAGGCAAGGCCAGGGGAGGAATTTTTTCTTTGATGCTTTATACCTAGTGATTTTGGCTTTGTGTGCAAGGGTGAAAAATAAAAATCAAATAGTGTCACTACCGATTTTGATTAATTTTTCCAGCCTATTTAGAAAACTAGATGAATAACATACAATAGAAATGACAAAGGAAAATTTCTTTTTAAGCACTAAGAATGAAGTGTTGGATTTCAATGAAGACAAGTCAAACAAACTCTTTCCCAAATGTGATTAAATTCTTTTAAGAACCAAAATTGAAATGTTTGAATGTGATAGAAAACAAACAAACAAGTTCTTTTTAAGTTCTTAAAAAGGAGAAAACACCGTAAAGAGAAATACTGTAGATTTAGATCTCAAGGTGTGTGGACTTCAAAAGGTGTGTTGTTGAGCTCTTCCCTCGAATAATCCCATGAACAAGTAATGTGCTCCACAAGAAAAGGTTAAGAAAACACCCAAAAAATCCAGAAAGATATATCTAGATGATAGTAGAATGAAAATTTCTACTTAAAGAACTATAAAACTTTCAATAAAATAACAATTTTGCAATAAAAAAAAAAGCGGATCAAGAATGCAATTTTGAAATCAAATGAAATATTTATTGATCTTCAGAATAGGAATTGGAATTGGAATTTAGTTTTGCAAGAAAGAAGAAACTTTAACTTTGCAAATTATAAATGAAAGAAGCAAGACCAAAATGAAGAAAGGAAATGCTACAGAGAAGGCGACGAAAAGCAAGAAGAAAGCAGAACAAAAGCTCAAAAATGGAAAAAAAATGAGCTTACCAATAAGGGACTTTGGTTGGGTTGCACCGAGCATGCCAGAATGTAGATCAAGAATTTCCGCGCTTGTTACCTATCCAAGTTAATGTACCAAATTAAACACAAAAACCTTGAAAAACTCAAATGAAATTGATACCTGATAGATAAGACAAGATCTGAAGATGTAGATGGAAAAGAAATCCGATGTAGATAAGACAGGAGCACATGAGTGATCCTACAAAGTAGATCCAAGAAACCTGTGAGACATAGATGCTTGATCAGAAAAAGACCACGTTAAAAGATATTTGGGTGGACTACCCGAAAAGCGGGTCTAGGAAGTGATAAGCTCCCTCGGTGGATGTCAGTCCACATTTTCAATTAAGGAAAGAAGCATACATGATAAAAGATGTAAGTAAATGTCTATATTTTGATTAAAAATGACAGACAAAAAAGTAAACAGTAGACAAAAACCAATAAAAAATGGGAAAGTGTGAAAACAATGCTGGATTTGTGTTCCCTGAATTATTTTACTGTCTACAGGTAGATTGGTGTCGATTAGGAAAATCGGCGTCGACTGAGAAGAATCGGCGTCGACTGAGATAGGTCGGCGTTGACTAGAGAGAATCGGCGTCGACTGGGTACAGTCAGCATCAACTTGGGGAAAATTACAGGAAGATTGAGAAACAGACAGTGGAAGCTAGATTGTCGATCTCCGCTGGATCTACAAGAGCCATAGGGATACTGACAAGGCTCCACCTGTGTTGGATGCAGGAATAGAGTCACCAAGAGATTGATGGAGGCTCACGATATCAATGTGGTAGGAGCAGAGTAATGGTACTCCTCTCAGGGATTTATTTGGAAAAGATTCACTCTCACTTAATATATAATGCTCAAACTTGATGCTCAAAACTCTCTCATTCTTTCTATCTCTCCGTAACGAATTGGCCCTGTACTTGTAATCAGCGCCGACCGAGATGAAATCGGTGCCACTTTGAAAAATTTGCATCGACCGAGTACCAGTCAGTGCCGATCAGGGAACAGACTCCTAAAATGGCCAAAAGGGACAATTTTTGGAAAGATGAAGTGATCCTTCCACCTCAAATACGGGAAATATCCCACTGCTTAGTTTGGGAGGAGGAGAAATAGGGGGATAGATGGATAAAATAGATATGGGAGGTTAGGAATTGATATGGGGTAGATAAGTGGTTAAGATATATGTAGAAAATATAATTAAATAGTTAATATTTAATTATCTATGGGTAAAACATAATGGGGTGAAATAAACTTAGGATATATGTTTAAATCAAATATTAATTAATACCCTAAGTGAGAAATGGTGATGTAAACGTGCCCCAGGTTACCCGAGAAGACAAATGCGCACGGGGACACTAAATTGAATAACCAATTTTAGGTGTCTACACTTAGGTTAGAATAAAAATTCAATTAAGTAACATAGCTAGGTAGTAAATATTCTTACCACTTAGGATTCCATAGGATAATCGTTTAGTTTTAGGATTCGAATCCTTCCTACATCATGAATAGGTGTATTTCATTTACGTCAAGCAATGTGCTTCCAAGATCGATCTCCAAGGACCTAACCACAACATACAACTAAATGGAAACACATTCACACAAGATTAAAGAACTTGTAATAAAAAATTTCAGTCCACTATGTCCCTCAAATTATGGAATGTCAATTTACCATTCATTCAATTGAGAAGGTTTAAAACATTCCTTGGATCACTGAAATTGATCCAAGGATGAGTTAGATAAAGAGATAAGTTTGCAACTCTTAAACCAGATTGCAACTCACCTACAAGAAGTGAAAAATGGATTCAAGGAAGCCATTCCATTCTATTCTAATGATCTTAAGAACAAAAAATATTTATCCATATCAATCATGATCTCCAACAATCAAAAGAACACATCTTTAGAAAAAAATCATATTTCAACACTTGAAATGCAAAGGAGGAATATAACAATCGTCGAGGGAGTTACATAACTGATTACTTTAACAGAGTAGGATGAAGCCCTACTATAAATAATTATTCTTGGTGTTTGTAATAAGGTAGTATTGCCATTTAGTTTAGGTTTTCAATCTTGTATTTCCTTCATTATCGCTATGCTTTGTCAATTTAGTTGTTGTTTTTGTGTAATAAGCACGCTTGCATGCCTGAAGCTAATTATGGTATGAAGAATGTTTATGCACGAGTACTGCACATAATTTTCATGTGGGGTGGTTGTAGTAATCCAAACAAAAGACAAAAAATATTGGGGGAATTAAAAGATGAAAGGAATAAGCTATTACGGATGTGCTTTAAGTCAAAGGAAGATTGTTTCTCAAAAGTGACCAAGGATGGAGATGAATGAAAGAATATTATAATGTAAGGTAAGAGAAGGCCATGATAGCTACTTAGAGAAGGTACAATGATGAGGTACTCGGACACATGAGTTCACGATGAAGAGAAGTCTGTGACTAGAGGGTAGGAAGGCACGCTAGAAGGTTATATCTAGGCATGAAGATGTACTACATGAAATGAAGGGATTTGGTCAATGAATGAAGGGATATTTGGTAGGTGAGGAGCAATAAATGCATAAAAATTTAAAAAAATATTTGGTAGGTGAGGAGCAATAAATGCATCAAAATTTAAAAAATTATATAAGGATGGGATGCGATTCATTTTTACCATTGTGACTAAGAGTATTTGAGAGAAGAGCCAAGTGCGAAGAGTCGAGTGATCGAGTTAAGGTGTGAAGGGTGTGAAACCAAGAGTGACAACTAGATTTGTGTGACAAGAAGCTTGTGTCCCTGGTGGTGAAGGGTTTGAGTGAAGCAGGGAGATAGAAAAGACTCGGAGTTAAAAAAAATTTCACCTAGGGCATAATTGAATTGAGCTAGGGTTTGATTTGCAGAGTTGCAGGGTTGAAGAGGAGACAATTGCAAGGTAGAAATGGCACCAAAGAAGGCATCTACAGTAGTGGTAAAAGGAAAGAAGAAGGTAGTCATTGAGGAAGAAGAGATGGCACCCGAAAGCCATTTTTCGAAATGTAATACCCAGAAGGAGTCATCATCGGCCAAGAGTGGGATTCACCCATTAGAAAGAGCAAAGTGAGTGAATATAATCATAGGACTCTAGAGAACAAGAAGGAGCTTGATTCCTTATCTTGCTAGAATGAACAAGTGCACGATGGATGATATGCGGTGTATGATGATGTAGGTGAGAAGATCCTAAAGAGAATTGGGGTCTATCAGTTGTATGAGCTTCCATATTTTGGGAAGTATGAGCCCTTGTATTAGTGGCTCATGAGCTAGGGTACACGAAGACTTCTTCTACTTTGCAGGACACAGAGTTAGAATTTCATCTACGCTTGTCTCATCAGTGATAGGTCTAAAGGCCACAGGGAAGACATAAAAGGTGACCTTGTAGATAAAGCCATGATTGTAAAGACCAAACAGGAGTTGGGATACCTGAAGGGTCCGTGCAGAATGGACAGAGATAAATTAAAGAATTGTCTGATTATACAAGCTGTAATACACCTGGTTACCAAGTTAAATGATCAGGAGTGGTGGTCGTAGGTAAAAACTATGTTTTTACATGTGGAATGTATGATGTCAGAAGGTACAATCTACAACATTGCATGCTATATTACAAAGTAAATAGTTGAATAAGCATGCACAGGAGGGAAGATCAGCTTTGGGGGTTTATACTAGCACCAGTCTTCATGGAGATTGGAGTACCATATGGACCAAAGGATAAAATATGGGAACACCCCATGAAGAACAACTCCTAATTGAACGATTTAGCAAATACCTATGCAAAGGACCATGAAAGATGAAGTAAAACAAAGGGTGAAGAAGTGGTATGACAGGCTCCATGCAACATTTGGGGAAGAGTGGCACATCCCAAAGGACCTACCAGCAGTGGTAGGGAAACAAGTTCAGTTTTTGTATATCAACATTTCTGCATCATGTGCTTTCCAATGAAAGATGGAGTCTAGAGCCCTTAGTGCAAGTTACCTTACGCATTCACTACAAGGTATTTTCAAGAATCTGTTCATAGATTTATAGACACATCTTCGACTGATCTTCAATGTAGATAAGGTAGACTACGACTACCATACATTGAGGAATAAGTATGCACAGCTCTAGAGGAACTCATCAACATTAAGACCTTGGAGGAGAATAATGAGGTCCAGAAAGTAATGAAATATGAGACATTGGGCCACATAGAAAGGTTGTCAATGGTTAAATAGAAGTGCAAGGCCCTAACACCAGACAAGAGCCACTCAAGACTCGACTGGAAGAGATTGGAAAGATAATTACACAAAAGATGGACCTTTTGGAAGGAAGAATGACATCCATGTCCAATGTTGTGTTGGTTCTACAAAATGAGAAAGGAGAAATTGCAAGGGATGAGTTGGAATCCATTGTTGTGGACATCCCCGAGAAAGCAGAACATGCACTCACTGAATGACATGTTTTGGAGGCGCAATAAAAGAGGAGTATCCAGAGCTGATACAAAAGATTGATACAAAGGAGGTTTCCTAAATAACCTCATAAAAATTCTTTATTTATCCACATTCTTTCATTGTTATTCTTTCCTTCAATTTTTGGAGATACCCATTATCGGGATGACAATGAGATTAGTGTGGGGTAATGTTGATCAAAGAATACTTGTCTAAAATCACATGAGGAGTCCACGTGGGATAGAAGGCCCGGAACCAAGGGTATGAAAGGATAGGAAGGACCCACGCGCAGAAGGAAAGTTTAGATTTCAAGACTTAGCTGATTTTGAGCATAAGGATCTATTTTTGGAAGATGGTGTGTGGACCACATCAATGATGCAGAGACACACACACCATGCATTGTCTATATTTGGAGAAGCGGTTCAAAGCATCTATGCATGGAGACAAGCTAAGAATAGAATTGAAACTTCAGTTAACTTTAAGAGGACTATAGATAGCGCACTTGCATGTGTGGCTATGATTGTAAAATGGTGTGTGGCTAACAATAGCATGTGACCTATTTCTGGAATAGTTAAGTGGTGAAGGGAAAGTCCCCACCCTATATATATGATGTTAGGTGCATAGTAGATGTATGTGTATCACAGAGAGTGGTGTATGTATGATTTTGGATGTATGAATGTGTGTATCAGATCCATACGCGCATTGATATAGAATGACAATATTGTAAGGAGCTTCTGTATTTACTAATAGATGGAAGATATTGGTTGAACCTAAGTGTCATTCTGTGTAATTGAGTAGTGCATGTTTATGGTAAAATCATGATTATTGTTTAAGTTTGTTCTTTCATAGATCTAAGGATAACATGCATTGTATAATAATGGATTAGTTATGAATCTATATGTTTTTAACTTCGTCATTTTAACATCTTGTTACAGTAACCCTAAAGAGGGACCTGGTACCTTTGCGTGTTTAAGTGAGCACTCAATCTCGGGTGAGTGATGTGCCAAAGCATGACTAGGGTGTTATCTTGTAAATTATAGGCTGCAGCAGATTTCCTTTTCACATCCCCGAGAAAATGAGTTTACACATTTTTGTTATATCCATTCCTTTTAAAAATACAAGTTACAAAATGGGTCCTCTCGATTTGTATAAATATACTTTGGAATTAATTCACTAAACTACAATTATATTGTTGTTCTACTTTCAAATATAAAATGATAGTTGAGCTAGTGATTGAATTGTTTATGCCTTAGAACTGAAATTTGCAAGAGAAATGAATTAACACACACACACACACACACACACACACATAAGCCAAGGATTTTTATCTTGGAAATATCAAGAGGAGGAAAACCAATCAAGAAGGGAAAATAACTCTTTCTTCCCTTTTTGTTTTATTGGCCAATTCAAATTATCAGAGATACAAACTTTACAATAAGTGAGAAAGGAAATTGACAATGTCTCACACTTCCTCCCAACTACTTGACCGCTCTCTGTTCTTAAACTCTTTCTTCTACAAACTCAATTCCAACACTTTAGAACTCTTGCACTTTCTACCATGAAGTATCTTGCTTTCGATGATAAAAAATTCCTTCCTCCATGTATTTATAGCCTTTATCATGTCCTCCCATGTCCGGAGGATGGGAAAGGTCATGGAGGAGAAAAGACATAAACATCCTTTCCAGTCGCACTTTGTTCATTTTGAATTTTATTTTCTATCCAAAAGTGACAGTAACCTCCACCAAATGTCAACCGACAGTCAGGACCACCACCCTAGCTAGGTGGTGGTCACAGATCACCGCCATACGGTAGGGTGGCAATTCTATAACCGCCACTCTACACGAGTAGTGGTTATGTTAACATATAGAAAAACCTCTGTTTCTTCATTTTAATTCTTTGTTGCTGGCTGATCTGATGAAGTAGAGTCATTTTGAATTCCTATGGAACACAACTCCCTTTCTTAGGAGGATTTTGGTCCCAAAAATATTAGTGGGGGAGTAGATGAGGAAATAATTCCCTCATTTACTCCTTTGAGTACCACCAGGTTTGCCTTGGTGTCTTCCTTTTAGTACAACCTGCTAAGACTCATGTGGACCTCTTCTAGTATCTTTGACCTTTTTTGCAGCACTACATCCTCCACCAATTCACCTTGTGAGTCCAAGACTCAATCCTCAATGGAAGGTAGCAACTATAGTTCTTCACCTTCATCTAGCATGGATGGCTCATATAGGTGCAAGTTCTCACAATTTACTACTAAGTACTTACTCATAAATGGTGGAAAATAAAGTCGAAAGGCATTTTCTCCAACCTTATCCAATATGGTGAAGGGTCCATATCATAGTGTTTTGAGCTTCCATGCTTGACCTTGTAGTCTCTCCTTTCTCAAGTAAAGGAAACTCTATATCAATATGAAGCTTATGCTCTCTCCTATGTTGATTGTGCCTAGCCTTGTACTTAGCTTGAGATTTCTCTAATTGTTATTTGACTTTGAGATGGATTTTTGGATCCTCTTAATGAATTTTTTTTCTCTAGTCACCTCTGGGTCTCATGTCTCCTCCTCATCCTGTTTCCCAACTACTATGTCAAGTGGATTTGTAGGTAGATATCTCAAGCATGTTTCAGATGGTGACTTCACAATGAATGTGTGTACTACCCAGTTATAGGAATGTTGATTGTAGGCTAAGGACTCATCCCAAGTCCTTGGGTATTTTCTATTATACCCTCTGATCAACCTTTGTAAAGTCCTATTTACCACCTTTTTCTATCCATCTATTTTTCTTTGGAAAGTCATGTTCCTCTATAACCTGGTATCCATATTGTCCCACAAAGTAGTCCAAAACTTCCCCAAGAACCTAGAATCCCTTTCAGAAACAATAGACTTCAGCAAGCTAAAATGCACCCATACATTAAAAAAGAAAAGATATGTTGCATCATGTGCTTTTATTGTCTTTTTTACATGCCATAAGAATATGCATCTTACTAAATCTATCAAAAACAACATAGAGATTTTCAAGTGTTAAGTAGACAAAATATTGTTCTAAAGGAGAAGGAACACAAAATATGTGTGCACGAGAACAAGGCACATTTGAAGGTATGGGAAGATAGGAAAGCAAACGTGTGCCAGTAACAGTTTAGCTCAAGACTTAGCCATTTTTTTAGATAAGGGATATTTTTAGAGATAGCGTGTGGAGCACACATGGATTTGGAGACTTGTGCTATAAGCAATGGCATTTTGGGAACGAGCAGATGATAAGCACCATGCATGGTTTGAGTTAATAATAGGATTTATTCTTAGAGTTAAAACGTAGGACATCTATTATTAGAATACTTGCATGTATGCATGCTATTGTAGAGGATGATACCAAGGTTGTCTAAGGGAAATGGATGATATTGGTTGGATAATTGTGTTAAACATAATTAAATCTGGTTCTTATATGGTTAATCTTATTATAGTTATTGTTTATTCCATGATTCTCTAATATCTAGATTTGGATTATTTCACAATGGAATTTTTATGTTTAATTATGGATATGAATATGTTTTATCACCATCAAAATAACATCATGCACAAGTAACTCTAAAGAGGGGCATGGTACCTTTGTGTGCTTCGGGTGAGCACTCAACTTAGGCTAGGTGTTGTGTTAGCATGCTTGGGTTATTCACAATAGATTCTAGGATACGTCATTAGTTTTGTTGTAGGGACCTCTTTTTCAGCTATTTTCAGGATTTTTCATGATGAATACGTATTGGTTGACCGTAGAAAGTATTGAGGAGTGAGTAATAGATCTAGAAGAAGAGTACACTTGAGGTTTAGCACTAGATTTAAGTTTGATAAACGCACGTGGGTAGAATGAAATTTGTACGACTATCTATACAAGAGTTTCTTTTCTATATTTTTGGTAGAGTTGTAGGAGTGGTTGGTTTCTTTATACATCTAAAAGGAATTAGAGGTATCGAACACTTGTCTTGACACGGGAAGAATTTTAGGCCCTCTATGATGCTTTGATCTAGTTTGGACACGCATTGTGAACACTTGGTTCCATGGTGTTCTGAATAGCTATACTTTCAAGTACTCAATTTCCACTTACTCATGCGTGGAGGTAGTTGAGTTCTAGTTTTTATGTTATCCCAAGGGAACTTATCTTTAGGGAATCCCATTAGTGATTAAAATCTTGATGGTAATCCCAAACTTGGAAGAAAATATGATGGCTAGCTAAACCCCACCATGCATGGGGGCAAGAGCATGTTTGTTGAAGGATGGTGGACCCAACAATAGAGAGGAAAAGAGAAGAAAGGAGGCTTAAGTATAATGAAGCGTGTGAGAGGAAGATAAAGAAGCAGTGTGATATTGCAAAATAGATGGTGTTAAGGAGAGAAATGGATCATGAAGGAATTGGATCTCATGTAGAAGGCATGGATCTAGAGCATCTGGAACTCCCCCATTTGGTAAAACATGATAAGGAACCCTCCTCGGCCTTATATGGGAGTGTGCCAATAGAGATGACATGGGCCACATGTGTGCATCTGAATCTACCTGAAAACCTAGCCCTTGTGCTTGGTTTTCCAGTATCTAGTACAACTAGTAGTCAACAAGCTATTTTGGGTAGTAGAAGAACAAGAGTAAATCAGATTGTAAGCACATTTATAACTAGGAAAATGTATTCTTTGTTTTTGAAAGTACCTTTCGGGTACATCATCAACATAGAACTTAAGCACGTAGAATTTTGGACTCAATTCTAGGAGTAGTACCACTATGTAGACTGTAGGAGTTAATTTTAGTACCACTATTAGGACATGGGGTGGTACATCCATTGGTCCTCTTCCAAAACAGGTGGAGGATCGGGGGCATAGGTGGCTCTATTTCGGTGCATTTGGTGGGTGCGGAGGCAAAGGTAATACACGGGAGGTTCTAGATCAAGTGGGCATGGTCCTCACCAACCCTAAAATATTTACATGGATATTTTTCTTCATATTCTACAAAGTATAGGGGAATAGAAGATGCTAATAAGCATGTGTAGATGTGTGAGATCTTGTGGCATGCAAAAGGAATCACATATTTCAAGTGCAAGGAAAGTCGGTTTGTGACTACGTTACATGGATGTGCTCACGGTTGGTACATGAAGTTTGACCCTAATATGACTTGCGTATATTATGCAAAGCATTATGAGAATCCTTCCTTAAGGATTTTCATATCCCCGAGTTTGAGCAAGAGTATATGTGCACTTAAGGATATTAAGTAGGGAATTATTGAGTGTTTAAGAATATGATGCTCATTTCAAAACACTTTTATCTAATATTTCATATGATATTCATGTAATCCAACATGCATAATGGTTTTTTGGGGGATTGATCACACCTTTTAGGAGGGTGTTGTCATATAAGACATATACAGACCCACATGAAGCACTTGAAGCAATGTTACATGCTAAGGTAGTCAGAAGTATAGACACTAGAGTGAGCCCATTCCTGGAAGCACAAATTACATCTATGGCACAGTAGTTGGAGAAATTATCGGATAATTCAGCACATGAGATGTACATTGGAATTTGATGTATAGATTGTGAAGTGGAAGGGAACACTAAGGATGGTTGCCCAAAGCAGTCAATACGTTCATTGTTTATGGACACAAGATATGTCACTTAGACCATGATGTAAGTGTTGTTCATTATTACAACACGTGATAAGAAAGAAATCTTGTTATTTTAAGATTTTATGGTCCATGACTCACAATATAAAAGGCGTAGGTTAATTGATCGGATACATGATGCCATTGATATTGGAGTACAATAGACGAAGTATCGAGATAACTTTAAAAATAAAAGTGAGCACCATGATCATGATCACACTCAAGTCTTGTGATCAAAACAAAGGACGCTTTGAAGGAAGTCATGGTAGAGTTCAAGGATACTTGTGGTGGGTGAGGTGAGTTTCCTCATGGAATGTGGTATACATGTGGATCTCTTGACCACTACAAGTGTGAATTTCCTTAGAATATTACTTGTTCTTTTTGTGGGAAGAATCATAACTATGAGGAATTCCTAGACTTATATGAGCATCTTAGCAAGAAACATAAATAGGAAAAAAGGGTGCGAGGCAGGATGGTTATAATACAACTTGCCATAAAAATTAGTGGATGCCAAAGTTGGCACTAGAACCTGAGGTAGTACCTATGAAGATTACTACATGTGTTGAAGCTACGCGTGCCAGAGAAACATTATAACAAAATCCTATCATTAATAAGGAGGAGGGTTTATATGCAAGATATCTAGATCCTACACATCAGAAGGAGGTTTATTAGGAAACCATGGAGGTGATCAAAAATATTTAGGGTGAAATAAAATGTTTAAAGGAATAGTCATGGAAGTTGGAGTAAAATAAGACAATGAGAGATGGTCTAATCGAGATGTTGATGATTTGAAAGAGGTATGAAATTGGTTGCTTATTTAGGAGAATATTATTCCATCACTAGGGAGTTGGTTACAGGAAAACTCCACGTGTAGGTATTGAGAATGGATGGAAAATCCTACATGCTATTCTTCCCTCTCATAGCTTGAATTATGACAAGGAGATCACTCTAAATGTTGTTGTGGATGGATGAATTTTGAGAAATATATTGATTGACACATGAATGCAAGTGAATGTTCTTACTTTAGATGCATGGGTATAGATGAATAGACCCCCATTACAACCATCCTCTAATGTACTATTTATGGATAATCAGACTAAGGACACTCCAATCGAGTTTTAAAGGATGCATCCATTACTATACAAGGGACAATTTCACTAAGGACTTTAAGGTTTTGGTACTTGCAAAGGAAGACAGTTTCCCAGCTTTACTTGGGTGCCCTTGGTGTTATGCAAATAATGTTAATCAACGGTTCACCAAGGGGTATATAAGTTTTGAGAACAAGGAATAAAGAGTTATTATACCTTTGACAAATGGGAAATATACACCTTATGTTGAACCTTTGAGTGAGGAAGACTTGAACAAAATTTATGTGCGCACCATTTGGGATCCAAAGTACTTGAGCCATCTAAGGAATCCTCTAGTGGGAAGATGCACAATCTATTAGTGATACTACAAGTATTTCTTATGATAATTGGGTGCATGACACCTATGAGATGGTTGGGTGTGAGGTAAGAAGTGTATTTACATGGAGGAACAAACCTCGTTGTATTAGGAGAATAGGTAACAACTTTGTACCTCGGTTACATTGGAGAAGGAGATCCTACGGTATTCCTACATGCCATGGAGGAGTAGTGGATGGATCAAGTGGAGAGAAGAAATATGTTAGTGTATACCCTGTGTAGGACGAAAATGTGTTGATGGATGGTTCATAGAGATAATTTCATAGAATGGAATGAAGTAAGAATTTCTCTAACAACCCAGTTTCTTAAGAGCAATGCACTTACTCAAATATACATATATCATAGTAATCAACCTATTTAGCACCACGTTTAGTAGTGTGAGATACTCTAGACAGAGGGGGAAGGAAGATTTACCACCTTCACTTTGGGTGCATAAACTTTATTCCTCCTTACAAGGTTATGCACGTGTCTAGTATGTTTATTCAGAACTACATAGGGAGACTGGAAATTGGCAAGAATTTATTGTAGGAATGACCTAGACCTTTGACGAATTCTCTAATAAACCTATAATAAGAGATGCATTATGGGTTATGGAGCACTTAACTATGGGAGATAGTGCAAAGGCTAAAGAACTCATTCAAGAGTTATTTGGTGAGTAATAACAAGGAGTGCGTTTTGATGAAGTAGATGATACATATGCCAAACTATTTACATGTGTTTCATTTGAGAAGGAGAAAGGGACGATGGTCTACATAGTGTATGATGAAGAATTATAAAATGTAGACATATATCATTCATCGAGATACGCGTGAGGTCTTAGACAGTGTGTATAAAAACATGCGTGCCTATCATGAACCTATGAAGACAAAGAAAGTGAACATTGACATAAATGTTGAACCCAAAGAGGCAATAATTAGAGATTATTGGTCTGATTCTGAAGTAGCAAAGATAATTGAGTTACTACATGATTTCCAAGACTTATTCCCTAGGGGCTACCATGAGTTAAAGGGAGTGCATGAGTCATTAGGTGAGATGAAGATTAAGCTAAAGGAAGGAGCGTGCCCAGTCAGGAAGAGACCTTACAAGATGAACCCTAACCTATACGTAAAATTTAAAGAAGAAATTGACAAAATGTTAAAATCTAGCATCATTAAGCCCCTAGAAGAATTAGAGTGGGTTAGCCCCATGGTAATCAATATAAAGAAAGATGGTCGGATTATTACGGATTACATGGAGCTGAATGTTGCATGTGTGATTGATCCTTTTCCTACACCTTTCATCAAGGAAATATTAGAAGGTGTTGTAGGGCACAAATTTTACTCTTTTATAGATGGATTCTCAGGGTATCACCAGGTTAGATTACATAGGAGGATCAAGAGAAGATGGATTTCACCACTAAATGGGGAAGTTTTGCATATACTATGATGCCCTTTGGTTTGAAGAACGTTCCTATTGTATTTTTGCACATAGTTGTTCAAGCATTCCGGGATTTTATTAACAAATTCTTACATGTTTACTTAGATGATTGGACGGTGTATGGACTTGTTAAGGATCATTATGACAACTTACACTTAATGTTCAAACGATGTAGACAATTAAGCATCTCTTTAAACATCAAGAAGTGCATATTTGCTACACCTTTTGGAACTCTACTAGGGCATATCATCTGCAAGGAAGGTTTGTTAGTAGATCCAGCTAAGGTTGTAGTTATTGTAGGCCTAAAGGAGCCTACTAGTTAAAGTGAGGTATATAGATTCTTGGGCCACACAAGCTATTACAAAAATTTATCAAAGGATATGCAAATATTTTCACACCCTTGGAAGATTTACTCAAAGGAAAGGGGACATTATATTGGGGAGAACCACAACAACGTGCATTTGAGACATTGAAGGAAAGACTTACTACAACACATATTATGTATTTTCCCTCATGGAACCAACCGTTTCATGTACATGTGGACACCTCTAGCATGACCATTCACGTAGTGTCACCTCAGCCTGGAGAAGGTATTATAGACCATCCTATCTATTTTTCTAGAAGAAAGGTGACTCCTACAGAATAGAATTATACAACTACAGAGTGTGAGGCCTTGTCAATTATCTACACACTAGATAAGTTTAGACAATACTTGCTAGAAACATTCTTTGTATTTAATACATATCACATGGCATTAAATTACTTGGTAAATAATCCTATTTTATAGGGGTGCCTATGTCGATGAGTTATTTTATTCCAAGAATTTGACTTTATAGTCGTGGTAAAATTAGGTAAAATTAATTCTAGTTTGGACCACTTATCAAGGATTCAATCAAGGGAGTATATGTAGACAATTGAAGATACACTACTAGATGCATAGTTATATAGGTTATATCATATGCCATCATAATTGGAGGATATTGATGTCTTTTTATGCACATGTATGGTGCCAGAAGGAATGAAAGCCTTAGAGAAGAAACAACTTACAATTCACATTGCACCTTTCATGTTGATCAGTGGTGACTTATACAAACTAGGATGAGATGAAGTATTACGTTGGTGTGTATTGAAACATGAGCATACAAATATCATGGAAGAGGCTCATGGTGGTATTACAGGTAGGCACTATGCAGGTGAAGCCACTACGTGCAAGATTCTACTCACTGGATTATGGTGGGAGACCCTGTACAAGGATTGTAAAGAGTATTATAAGGTGTGTGATCACTGTTAGTGCCTTGGAAAACCTAGGAAAAGAGATGAAATGACTTTGAGGCATATTACTAGTGTAGATCCATTTGAAAAATGGGCTATAGACTTTGTGGGTCCTATTTCCTCATCCACGCGTAGAACCAAATCACACTACATAATCACTTGCACATATTATCTTACAAGGTGGGAAGAAGTAGCACCTACAAAGGATTGTATAGCAGCTATAACAACAAGGTTCTTATGGGAAAATATTCTTACTAGGTATGGATGTCTGTTGAGTTTGACAAGTGATAGGGGCACACACTTCTTGAATGAGATAATCAAGATATTATTGGATGAATTTATGATTGTGCACCACAAGAATACACCTTATCATCCTTAATAAAATGGGACTATTGAGGATTTCAACAAAATATTGAGCCAGACCTTGAAAATAATTGTGATGTTGGAAGGAAATATTGGGATGATAAAGTTTCTATTGTACTTTAGGCATATAAAACTACCTACAAGAGGTTGAATAAGGCTACACCCTTTTAGTTGGTGTTTGGCATAGAAGTAGTTCTTCCCATGGAATTCATGTTACCTTCTTTGTGTATTGCACGACCTTTGGAGGTCTATCTAATTAGAAAGCATTAGAATAAAGAATTAACAAGTTAATACAGTTGGATGAGAGGTGTGCCATAGCACATTGGAGTTAGAAGTGGGAAAATGCCAGGTAGAAGGTATGGCATGACAAACACATTAGGGAAAAGAATCTTAAGGTTGGATAGATGGTACTTCTTTATGATTCCAAGTTTATGCGCCATCAAGGAAAACTTAAGGTGCATTAGTTGGGACCATATATTATCACTCACATATTTAAATTAGGCACTTATCGAGTTAGTGACACTTGATGGAATACTGATTACCCGGTTTCTTTAAAGGGAGTAGGTGAAGCCCTACTATAAATAAGTCTTCTTGGTGTTTGTAATAAGGCAGTATTTCCATTTAGTATATATTTCACTTTCTACATTTCTTTTAGTGTATTTCCTTCTTCGTCGCTATGCTTTGTCAATTTAGTTTGGTGTTTTTTATAATAAGCGCATTTGCGTCGTTGGAAGCTAATTACAATTTGAAGTATTTTTATGCACAAAGGACTACACATACCATTGGTGTGGGGTGGTTGTTATTTTTATTCAAAAATGGGTACACATAAGAACATATTATTACAGGTGCTATTTAAAAATGAAAGGAAGTTGCTAGAAAGAAATTATTCCGAAAGAAGACCATAGTTAGAAATAAATAAATGAACAGTATAATGTGAGGTAAGCTGCATCCGTGAAAACTACTAGTGGAAGGTGCAGTGGAAAGGTACTCCGGTGCATGGAAGCATGTAGAAGGAGGTATGTAGCTAGAAGGTAGGAAGGCGTGCTAGAAGGTTATAGCTAGATCAATAAATACACTAACTTTTCATAAATCTATATAAGGACGTGATACGAGTTTCATTTTTACCTTTGCAATCACAAGTATTCGAGTGAGCTAGTTGTGACCGAGCCAAGTGAAACATGTTGAGGTGTGAGAGCTATGAAACTATACATGGAGAGTAGATTTGTGTGTAGAAGTGGCTTGTGTCCCCATTGGAGAAGGGTTTGAGTGAAGAAGAAGCATTGAGAAGGAGTTAGGGCTTGCGTTTTCAAGCTAGGGCATGAGGTTTTGAGCTAGGGCACACATTTTCAAGATAGGGCACAAGGGCTTACTTGAAAGAGAAGAAAAGGTGAGATTTTACCATGGCACCAAATAAAGCACCTTCAACAAGAATAAAGAGGAAGAAATTGCTCCTAAGAGAAATTTTTCAAAGATGTAGTATCTAGAAGGAGTTATAATCGGGTGGGATTAGGATTCCCATATCCATAGATAAAAATTAGTGATTACAACCACCACACCATAAGGGAGATGTTGATGCTTGCTAAATAAGAAGACCAAAAAGTGCACAGTGGACAATATGTCGGTATATGACAATCTTTGGGAAAAGTTTCTCAAGAAGGTAGGAGTGTACCAACTATATGAACTCCCATATTTTGGAAAACCAAAAATTTTATACCAATGGCTTATGAGCAGAGTCCATGAGGACTTATTATATTTTCTTTGGACTAAGGGTAAGAATCACAATGAACCTAATTTCCACATTGATAAGATTGAAGGGCATAAGGATAGATGTTATTAGTGATCGTGATAAAGCAAGCTGTTATAGCCATAATAAAGGAGTTGGGATACTCGAAGGGTCCACACAGAATGGAAATCTATAAATTAAGGAAGTACCCTATGGTGTAGGCAGCCACACATCTACTCACTAAGTTGAATGATCAAGAAAGGTGGTCACAAGTAAACACAATGTGGCTACATATCGCGAAGAAGATGTCACAAGGATAAGTCTAAAATCTAGCAAGATACATAGAAGAAAAAAATTATTGAGGAAGCGAGCACGAGTGAAAAGATAAGTTTTGGCACTATCATCTTATCTCTTGTGTTTGTAGAAATTGGAGTGCCCGATGGGCCAAAGAACAAAATTTGGGAATACCTTGCAAAGAAGAAGTCCCTCGCAGAGAGATTTGAGAATTATTTGTGTGAAGGAACAATGAGTGGTCCATTCAAAAAAATGGTAGAACTATGGTATGGTTGACTATGCATGGCCTTTGAGGAGGAATGGTGCATTCTAAAGGATTTACCATCAGTATTAGGTAAGTCAATACAATTCATGGTGTATCAACACTTTTGCATTGCACATTTCATAATGAATGATGGGACATGGAGTCCCTAGTGTAAACTACCCTATGCCTTCATAGAATGCTACTTATAGGCCTTATTACATAGGTTTATGATGTGTGTCGGTTGAGATTTAATGCAGACAAAGTAGATTGTGACTACCATACTCTCTAGAAAAACATATGTTTATCTAGGTTGATATGCCTACATTGAGAGGCTTAATTCTGATGTTATAAACATGAATCTAGTCATTTTGGCTATTGGGTACAATGGAGCTGCACTTTTCTATCTCTAGCTTAAGCCTAGGTTGGAAAATAACAAGTACATGGAGAATGAGTTCATGCTACCAGGGCTGCCTAAAGGCAAACACACAATTGAAAATGTGGCAGCTCCAAAGCCTACCTCGAATATAAAGATAGAGGAAGTACAAGAACACAAGGATAGTGGAGGCTTGGACCATAGAAGCCAGAGGCATCCCACAGACAAAGTAGAGAGTGAGCATGTAGATAATCCCCCATAGGAGCAAGGAGGAGAGGAAGACTTGGATGTGGATATAGTTTAGGAGTGTCAGTTTAAGAAGGTGTTTAGAAGAACCAAGACCCAAGGTGTAAGAACATCACAACCTTTATGAAGGTCACCTCAACTCTCCCCTCAGAAATAATCACGGAGAAAAAGAGAAGAAGAAATTTGTAGCTTAATGAGGAGGTAGAGGAGTCCAAAGAAAGTGTGCTTGGTACCCTGGTCTAACTTGAAGATGTGGAGGAACCTCAAGATGAATAAATGAGAGATGATGAGGAAGGGGTGAAAGAGGTAGAAGAAACTGTGCAAGAGCAACCCAACACACCCATTACAACTTAGGTAGGAGAAGGGCCAACTTAGACCTTGGCACCCAGGTTCCTAAGGGGCCAAGAATAAAAGAGAAAGAACAAGTGAAGAGTATGTTTTCCCTAGTATGGGCTATGCTAAGGACACAAGAAAAATCATCTACGCCTAGTTTTAGAGTATTGTGGGCCTTAAGGAGTTATATGGGTGGGAGCTGATGGATCCAGATATGTCCACTACGCACACAAGGAAGCAATTATCTTGGTCCATGTAGACTCATATGGATGAACCAAATTTTGACATGTGTGAGGAGTCTTGTGTCTCATGAAGAGTGAAGAAGGCACCCCAAAGTAGGCACATGACAATAAATCCTACTCTAATGTCTGATGAGCAAGTCAGCAATGCCTTGGTCAAGGTATCTGTTGAGGTGGCATGGAGAAATGTTGATAAGGCCACCACCATTCGAGCACTGATGGAAGATAACAAGGATAAAACTATAGAGATAACACACCTAAAGGAAGAGAAGGGACAAAGAATGAGGCTTTCATTAGCATGGCAGAGGAGATTGGTGATCACATCCTAAAAGAAAGGCCTCATCTAGAACCTAAGGTACCTAAAAATTTTCCTTCTACTATGCATTATGTGCACACTTTGGTCAATTTGGTGTTAGAAGATGGACCAATTTGAATGCCTACACCAAAATATGTTGAAAAAGAAGTAGAGAGGAAAGGGCCTATATGATTAGAAAAATTTCAACTTACAAGGCATTGCTCTAAACTTTAAAGGATGAGCTAAAGAAGAAGACGAAGCTCTTAATTTGTGTGTAGCACCAGAGGCAGTAATAAGGACCAAAATCTAGTTAAAGATAATGAAGAGAAGAGACACTAGGGTGTGCAGATAGATTAGCACTGGTGAAATAAAATCATGAATCTCTCACAGCAGCCCAGGATCCACATTAGGAGAGGATTAATGAGATTGGGAAGATCGAGTGCGAGAAGAAATGATGTTAGGTATGGCCAATGTTGTGTGAGTGCTACATAATGAGAAAGAGAAGATCATTCAAGATGAACTAGATGTCATAGCCATAGACATTCCAGAGAAAATAAGGACCACCCTAAGTAATTAAGACATTGTAGGCTGAAATAAAACCGAATATCCAAAGTTTATCCTCTCGAGTTGAAGAAGAGGGTGCTACAGTGTGAAGGTTCATTCTTTTGTATAATGATTCTTTAATATTTTCATCACTTATTCTTTATTATTTGGGAAAATCAGAAAGAATTCCCATTATCAGGATGAAAATGTACTTTAGTGTGGGGTAATGTTGAGTAGACAAAATATTTTTCTAAGGAGAAGGTAAAAAAATATGCATGCATGGGAACAAGGTGCATTTGAAGGTGCGGGAAGATAGGAAATGGAATACACACCAGAACAATTTGGCTCAGGACTTAGCTATTTTGTTGGATAAGGGATATTTTTGGAGATAGCATGCGGAACACACATAGAGATGAAGACTTGTGCTACACGTAATGATATTTTGGGAATGAGTGGATGATAAGCGCCATGCATGGTTTGAGTTAATAATATGATTTATTCTTAGAGTTAACTGTAGGACATCTATTATTAGAACACTTGCATGTATGCATGCTATTGTAAAGGCACATGGCTATTATCAGCATGCGACCTATTTTGAGAAGTGCATAGGTGGTGAAGGGAAAGTTCCCACCTCTATAAATATGTATTGAACTATGTAGTTTAGAAGAGATAGAGGTGTGTGAAATATTCTAGAGTTATGCTGTTGGATCTAATGTGCATGACTTATGGATATAATTTATAATGTAAGAAGATTTTGTGTTTTACAATGTTTAATGTAATGGATGATATTGGCTGGATAATGGTGTTAAACATAACTAAATCTAGTTCTTGTATGGTTAATATTATTATAGTTATTGTTTAGTCCATGATTCTCTAAGATATAGATCAATATTATTTCACCTTTGTGGAATGTCTATGTTTAATTATGGAACTAAATATGTTTTATCACCATCACACTAAAATCATGCATAAGGAAATCTAAAGAGGGGTCTTGTATCTTTGTGTGCTTTGGGTGAGTGCTCAGCTTAGGCTAGGTGATGTGCCAATGCACTGGGTTATTCATAGTAGATTCTAGGCTGCATCATCATGGCCATGTTTAGACATAGGTAATCCTCCTACAAATTCCATATAAATTTCCTCCCACCTATGAGTAGCCTGGAAATGGCATATACAAACCCTCCTTCCTAGTCTTAGGATTGTTGGTACAAAAACTTTACATCCACATATAAATTTTGATACTTCTTACATATTGGGCCAATACACGTACCTTTGCAAGTGGGCTAGAGTCTTACCAACACTAAAATGTTCCGCTACTTTCAAGGTATGTGTTTCCCTCATCAATAGAATTCTTTCTTCTTTAGGCACATAAAGCTTCCCCCATCGGTAGAGCATCCCATCCTTGAGATAACAATCTTTAATCCCCATCCTCTCATCCCCTTGGGACTATAACTTCTGAAATGTCACCCCAAAGTCTCTATCCTGGGCATATAACTCTCCGTAAGCTTCCTTCATGAAGGGCTCGATCTAAGAGATAGTGGCCAAGCAGGAGAACTTCTCCTGTGTAGGTGGCCTAGAAAACATGTATGCCACCAATTTTATACTACCCTTCTTGTATTTTATCACCAGATGAAATTTCTGAAGGAACCCCATCCATTTGTAGTGCCTTTCCTACTACAATTTAGACTATGCTTGCAAATACTAGAGAGGTTTGTGGTCAATGTGCATAATAGTTTCTTTACCCAACAAATAATGCTTCCATTTTTTAATTTCTTGAACTAGTGCATACATTTCCTTATCATATATTGAATATCCTTTAATTGCTGAAGTAAAATTTTTAGAATGATAGCATACGAGTTTACCTCCCTGAAGCAACATTGTGCCCATAACATAATCATTGAAATTTGTCTCTACTTCAAAGGGCTACTACAAATTAGGAAGAGCAAGCACTGGTGCATGACTAATCTTGTGTTTCAATGACTCAAAGGATTTGTCTTGTTCCTTACCCTTTTCAAAACCCTTACTCTTTGAGGCCCCGTGTGTAGAGGTGCTACAATCGTGGAGAAGCTCAGAATGAAATTCCACATGTATTATACTCCTCCTACAAAACTCTTATTCTTTTTGGCTCCTATTGGTCTTAGATAATTAGTGATGGATTCTACCTTCTTTGGATCCACTCATAGCTCTCCTCCTCAACCACGTGCCCAAGATAGACAAGTGACTATTTGGAAAATTCACATTTCTTCATATTACAAAGAAATTGTTTCTCCTTGAGAACTTGCAAGACTTGCTGCAAATGAGCTAGATGTTTCTCCCATGTGGCACTAAAAATCAAGATATCATCTAGATAAAAAAATGACACATGAATATATGAAATCCCTCAATAAATCATTCATGAATCACATAAATGTAACGGGTGAATTGCATAAACCAAATGGAAGTACTAACCACTCATATAAACCATGTTTTCCTTGAAAGAAGTCTTCCATATATTGTCCTCCTTCATTCGAATTGGTGATAACCTGACTTGAGATCCAAGTTCATTGAAAATTTGGCATGCTTGAAGCTGGTCCAAGAGATCATCTATGTAGGGAAGTGGATCTTTGTTGTTTATGGTGATCTTGTTTAAAGTGCGAGAGTCGATGCACATTCTCCAAGAACCATCCTTCTTCGAAACATCACAATCAGAGAACAACATGGTGAGTTACTCGAACATATAACACCCTAGTCTAGTAGTTCCTAGATTTGTTTCTTTACTTCAATAATCTCTAGTAAGGATTACATATACAACCCGATGTTTGGTATAGGGGACTCTAGAAACAGTTGAATCTCATTATGTACTTCTGTTTTGGTGGTAGCCCAATGAGAGCCTCGAAAAAATTCTTGAAAAGACTAAAAAATACCATCCAAATCTTATTTTCCCTAGTTATAAATCTCTAAAACTTCTACCCCATCTTGTTTATCCTTGAACAAAAGTAAACAAAACTGATTATGGTTTTCCTGAATAAGTCATTTTTCTTGGTTAGCACTCACTATAGTAACTTTGTGTCTTATCTTTGGTGTGCCCAAATGTTGTATATGATCCCATCCTTGACCCATCTGTATTGATTTTCCCTTCTCATAAATATAGCATCCCTGATATACAAGTAAGGACTCTTGAAAACAACATCAAAAGCATCAAGTGGAATAACATCAACTTCCAATACATCAATATACTGGGAATTTATCCCAAACTTGACCTTACATCTTTTTGTTACTTGAATTTCAACACCCTTCTTCACCCAACCCAAAGGATAAGGGTGTGGATGCTCGTAAGTCTCAATACCAAGATTCTTTACAAATACTTTAGAAATCAAGTTAGACTGAGAACCGGTATCAACCAAAGAATTTACCTTAGTTTTCTTGATATGGAATAGTCTACTCATATCCTCTTCCTAGTTGTCCATGTTGGTGGTCCTGTGCATCTAAGCCTCTCATCTACATCGAGTCATCTTCAATTTCCTTCTCCACCACTGTCTTTACAAGCTGTCATGGAATTTTTGAGTCCTTGGTTCGGATTCTTCGAGATGTAACTCCAGATGAAACTTCTAACATGTAGTGTCGGTATGATAATTTATATCGAGTTCTTGCAAAATTTCTTGGGATATTTACAAGTATTTAAAGTATTGGAAACTAATTTACCTTTCCCTTTCCACTTACCTTTGTTACTTGTTTTCCCAATTTCTTTTTTGTGCTGATTTGTTGACTTCTTTTCCCTTGGCTCTACTTCTCCTTGCTTCTTTTCATCATCTATATAGTATGTCTGCACACATGCCTCGTTGAGATATTTGGGCTTTGTGGAGATGAATTTTCTTCAAAGGTGAGTGTGTATTCCTCCCAAGTACTTAGTCATAATATCCTCATCCTCCAAGTCCATATTCAGCAACATGGCTTCCCTCCAAAATTCCATAGTATAGTCCTACACACTTTGACCCTTTGCCTTGTCTAAAATACTACCATTTACTCATTTGGCCAGTATTATGGCCAATAGAATAGAAGTTATCTCTAAGTAATTATTTAAATTATTGCTAAGATTTCACAATAGGATGTTTCTTCTTTTCACAAGTGGCTATATGGGTTTCCCACAAAACCAGAGCATGTCCCTCCATTTTTGAAACGTGCAAAGGTGATCCTCTATTCCTCATTGAAATTATGCACACTAAAGTAGAATTCTAATTGTTTTAACCATTTATCAAGAAACTTTGCATCTAATTTTCCTTCAAAGATTTTAATTTCAACTTTTTTCTCAACTTTAAAGGGAGCATGATCAGATTTAACATTCTCTCTTGCATTTAAAGTCTCTTCTTCATGCTCTTCCCCATATTATTCCCCCCTATGTCATACTTTTTCTCTAAGACTGAACCACCGAGTCCATGGATTCTTTCTTAATAGAAGTCCTCTTCTCGCAAATATGCAAGTTATTCTTGTCTTCTAAACATCCTATCCATCATGGTCTCCAGCATCTCAATTCTACAGACCAAGTTTTCTTCCTCCATTTGTCCCTGAATTCTTTGTTTCCACTTCCTTGTAGAAATATTTGGATCACAAGGTAAAGCCTCTTCACCTTTAGATCTCATCATTATCATAAAAATCTAAGAATGAATACCATAGTCCTGGATACTTGTTATCTCTGATACCAAAATGATTTGTAAACTATCTACTTTGGAATTCATTCACAAAACCACAATTATATTGTTGTTCTACTTTCAAATAGAAAATGACAGTTGAGCTAGTGATTGAATTGTTTATGCCTTAGAACTGAAATTTTCAAAGAGAAATGAATTAACACACACACATACGCCAAGGATTTTTATCTTGGAAACTTCAGAGGAGGAAAACCAGTCGGGAAGGGAAAATAGCTCTTTCTTCCTTTTTGTTTTATTTTTGAATTCAAATTATCGAGATACAAACTCTACAATAAAAGAGGAAGGGAATTGATAATGTATCACACTTCCTCCCAAATAATTTACTTCTCTATCCTCAAACTCTTTTTTTTCTACAAACTAAATTCCAACACTTTAGAACTCTTGCACTTACTCCCATGAAGTATCTTGCTTTTGATGATAAAAACTCCTTCCTACATGTATTTATATCCTTTCTCATGTCCTCCCATGCACTGGAGGATGGGAAAGGTCATGGAGGAGAAGAGACATGGACAACCTTTCCAATTCTAGGACTGTTCATTTCAAATTTTATTTTCTATCCGAAAGTGACATGATCACTTCCCAATGTAGACCGAGTTCACAGGACTACCACCTTGGTTAGGGGCTAGAAAAGGAAAAGGAAAATCTAAAGCTAGATTAGTTAGTGAAACACAAGGAGAAAATATGAAGTATGAATATAAGGGTTATCCTCTTGAATCTTGTGTCATATCTAAGCTTGTTGAGATCAATGACAAAGACATGGGGCATGTATCTACAACTAAACTTATAGAAATATCTAAAGTAGTAAGGCATAAACCTTTGATGTAGGCCCTGACCAATAGTGGATTGATACAAGAAGCTTCATTTCCTAGTACTTCCTAGATATATGAATTTTCTCTAGAATGTGCCAATTTCTATGATCCTCTAACTAGGTCAGTTAAAGAAACATCAGGAAATCTAGTAGTGAGACTAGATACTCATTTTTTCAATTATTGCTTGAATATCCCCACAAAGGAAAAGGTGTTGGATGTGAATATGGAAAATTCCATTAAACAATGGGAGGATATCCTTGGTGATTTGTATTAGAATCATGAATTTGAACTATTTGAAGAAACCTAAGCAAGCCTCTAGGTTTCCCAAAACCATTGTAAGGTCAGATATTATCTAGGAAGCATATGGCATAACTTAGTTGTTATGTAGGATCAATGGAGAGAAAAATGCTAATAATTTATTCACATGGATGTATTATTTCATCAGAACAATTAAGGCCAACAAACCTAATGCATTGATCAACTGGGTTGAAATCATAAGCGACAATATTGATCATCAGCTAAGAGGAGTTAAACAGTATTTCAATTTTAAGATGAACTCTTATTTTGTATATGCTACAGTAGAAAATGGGACTTTCACTAGGTTTTATAGTAAAGGGATCTTGGCTTCAGATCCTATCTATGAATACTATCCATAGTTGGTGTTATTTGAGTATTTTAAGTACATGAAGGTGAATGAATTTTTATTTTATGAAATCATTTGCAAGCTCAATGCTGAGATAAAGACAAATAGGGTGACCAATGAAACATGGGAAATAGTTTCCCAATATGGGTGCATCTTTATTCAGTTTTCCAATTTCACCTACCTCAGGGTTTGTGGTTTCTCAGGCTCACCACTCAAGCTCCCAAGATACCCTAATGATAAGTGGATACTGATGGAAGTATGTAGGTAATTAGTGGAACTACATGACCTACAATCAAGGATTCATAGGGAATTTTTTAGCTTCCCGATCATCATTGGTAATTATCATTGTGCTAGTATTCATAAAGCTAGGAATATTTCAAAAGAGATGTTCCATCATTATGAACAAGAATACTATGAAGCTAGGAAAAATTTGACTTCAAAAATTTGGCACCAAATAAGGTCTCTTTGGACTATATGTACCTCCCGACATTAGAATATTTCTAGATATATTTCAAAGATGAATTTGAATTCAGAAGAAGAGACTACAATAGGATGATGGTCCAACAGATTATTGATTTTGGCCTTGCAAAAATTCCTAAAGAAATCCCTGATGATGGGAATGTAATTCTTGATTCTTACAATCAAATGGGAGGAGATAAAGCTTCAATCCTACCCATTAGGAATAAGGTTAATATAATTGAAGAAATAACACTGATGGTCTTGGCTTACACTTCAAGTTGGCTCCTTGAAAGAGGTTATTGTTTGGAGGAATTAGTGATGAAATCAATGAGCCAGAAGAACACAAAAAGGAAGGGAGGGTAAGGTGAGATTAGCATAGGATTGAGGAGGTCATCGGTGACTAAGAAACCTAGAACAATGAACTAGGGAGAACACTCATAAACTACACAAGCATCAACTCCTGAAGTCACTACTAGTGAAGTTATTCTTTCATTAGCACAAGTTATTTCTTCATCCCCTGTTATACAAGTTCCTACTACTATGTCGGAAATCAGTACCACATTTGAAGGTTTCCAAATTCGTTCTTCCCCCAATAAGGGTGGACACTCCACCACCCCATCCTCCTCCTTTCTCTCCACCAAGCAATCCTCCTCCTCCACCGGTGGATGATCAACCTAACACTTAGCATGAGGAAGGACATAGTGATGCCCTAGAGAACCCTTCACCTCATGAAGTTTCTCAAGCATAGGAGAAAGGAGAAACTAAAGTAGAAACTAAAAAAATTAAGGTTATGGAATAAGGGTAAATTGGGAAGGAATAGGAAGAACAAACTCATTTGGAGGCTAAACAAGAGTCTCAGGTGCATGAGGAAGAAGAGAAGGAGAAAGAAGTTGAATTTGATTCGAGTAGCAAGACCGCTAAGAAAAATAATGTGGTAACTTAGAAAATGGTAGAATTAGAGAAAGTTCTATTACAAGGTACTACAAAATATACAAGTCAAGAAATGATGGTACATCCTACTACAACAATAACTAGTCAGGAGATGGTTGTACACTCAAGTACTCATATTTATTCAGGATAGGACTTCTCATCATGGTTGGCTTTGTAGATAGTCCCAAGTGCTAAGGAGATAATAAATCTAGAAGAGATGGACCTACAACTTCTTAAAATCCTTGATAAGAGAGGAAAAAGATAAAAATCTCATAAAGTAACTTCGAAGCTAATAATTGAATCATCAGGGTAAAAGTTTTTGAAGTATCTACTCCAGCAATAGGAAAATAAAAAAGTGAATTAACTAAAGAAGATATAACTATGACAAGAGTTCCTCTGGGAGAAGTTACTACTGAAGGACTAAAGTAGGACACTCAGTCTTTGATAGATAATCTTTTCCTCAAACTTGATAAGGAGAAGGCTGAAAATTCTAAAATCAATGAGAAAAGCTCTAAATTGTGTGAAATAATTGCAAAAGTAACCAATTCCTCTTCTCGGCCTATGCTATAAGGTGAAAAATTTTATCCTAAAATCATCACAAAAGTGGAAGAAATAGGAAATAAAGCTAAATATGTTGATGAGTGGATGAAACGGATCACTGAGAAAGCTAGGGAAGAATTTTCTAAAGTACTTATTAAATGGAAATATTGCTAGGAAAATTTTGATCAGTTGAAGAGTTTGAAATCAGAAATAGACAATAAATGTGGGATTTCTGAACTACAGTTGGAGAGTCTTGAGAAAATAAATTCATTGCAGAGAAGGTGTTGATTAAAGAATTATTAGTACCACATGGATCATTGAAAAGGGTAAGAAAGAGGAGCTCAATATTTCCTTTCGTATGAAGCTACTCAAGAGAATGATGGAAGAGATGAAGATATTAGAAGAAGAGGTGGAAGAAGTTCTAGAAAATCTAGATGATTATATCTATTTTATTACAAAATACATAGAAGCCAAACCACCAAGTACCATAGAGGAATTTCTTGATCTTCTCAAGTGAGAAATGGATAAAACCATTACTCCTTTCACCTGTGATTCAATTGAAAAGTTGGAAAAACTTCATCAAAATGTTAAAAATCTTGGATCAACCTTAATAAAAATAAAAGTTTTTGAAAACATCTTAGAAAAGGAGATACTCGGGTATGAAACAAAAATACAAGCTATTTCTAAAGCAGATGAAGAGGTAGTATAATATATGATGAATCAACATTTGAGATACTAGGAGAAAATTAATGATGAGGCCGAGGAGAAAAGAAATGATGAGGCTGAGGAGAAAAGTAATGATGAAGCTGAGGAGACAAGTGAGGATGAGACTGAGGTCCTTTAGTTGGAATGACTTCTTTTTCTTCTTTTCCTCTTTTTTTTTCTTACGAATTATTCTTCTTTCTTCTTCTCTTCTATCTTATTTCTCTAGATAATGTAATTCAAAGTAATTAAGTTGGATTGTAAAACTTAAGTAATTCGATTAAAATCCATTACTTCAAGTTATCTTGAAAAATTCAATTACTTAGAAACTAGTGACACTGGATACAAGATAGTTAGTTTTGCTTTGAACTGTTGAACATTCGAATGTCACACGTGATAAGAAATGAGAAATTTAAGGAGGAAAATTCTCAACTTTATGTAGTTTTGTAGCTAGGAACCTGTCAAAATTTATTTAATGTATCCTATTTGTACTTCCTTTCTAGACTCTATAAATAGAGAGAAGCCTATAGGCCAGAGGATCAAAAAAGTTTTGGCAATCAATTGATGTACTTTGTGCATTGAGATTTCAAACTTTGCATTGGAAAGCTTACATGTTCATTTTGTAAACTGGTTGGACTTGAATAAGAAGAAGGAATATTTGTTTGGAACTTTGTGTCTAACAAAGTTTTTATGCGCGTTCTTGAATATTTATGGTAAACTTTGTGTTATCTTGAATTTAAATCTGAATGTATTTCTTTTCATCTGCTGAAAAATGTGGATATTACTAAGCGTTTATTTATTCTGTATTATTACAATAAGCTCTGTGATCTACTTGTTGTGAATTACATTTCTTTTCCCTCACCACTTCTATAATTCTATGCTTTATTTTCTCTTATATTTCGCTACAAATTTCCCAAACACAACTGATTACTTTTTGTATAATTACAAGTGAGCTTTGTGATTAAAGTAATACCCCCAGAAATTAGTTAGAATAAATAAATATTTTACATGGGAGCTTCACCGTTAAATGAAGGGGATTTATCCCATGATTTGCCTAGGTTTGTGTGTGTAGCCAAGCATAAAATCTAGCCAGCAGCTCTCTCCTTAGAGCCCAAGATATTAACCCCCACCTTGCCTCGCATTATGAACCGAGCCCACGTGGCTCCTCCCATGTGTAACTCATCAAGGATCTGATCGACCCACCTCACATTTGACCTATTTGAAACCTTATCTCCCACATTTTTCTCCTTTTTGAGGCTCGTTTCTCATGAAGGCCTTAAAATTAAGTGGGTGTTGTTTTTTTAATACAACGGTCGGGTTTATTAAAAGGTTACGTGGATAGTATTAAAGTGGGGTGTATTTTATTATGTGGGTTAGGTTTTAAAAATATATAAGGGGTGTGTTTTTAAGAGTGGTGGGGATTTTATATTAAGTTGGTTTTAATTTTTAAAGGGTAGGTTATTATTAAGGTGGCCTTTTTTATTAGTGGGGTGTTTTTTAATATAAGGTTAGGTGATTAATAATCAAGACCAAAATTTTTAATTTATTAGTCATTTAATCTAGATTAAATATTTTATGTTTAGTTAGTGGTCATTAATTAAATTTAGAAGTTCAATTTAATCACTTAGTAGTTATTTTTAGTAGTAAATTAACATTATTTTCACTTTTTAGCCCTTTTTAAAAATCTCTAAAGATTAATTGGGAAAATTTTAAAGTGCTTCTTATAGCATTATTAGGAATTTTTTACTACTAACCGTTTATTGAGTGTGTAGCATCCCTCTTAGCATTTTTCCACCTTTTAGGATCCCTTATTGCATCTTGGAAGCCTCTTGGACTCATTTTTAATCCCTTTTTGAACTTTGTAAATCACTCTTCTTCACTTGCGGGTTAGTGAGCACGTATTCCACAACCTTCTAGTAAGAGATCCTCCTTCCTTTATTGCTTACTTTTTTTCTTGTTCATTTATTTCCTTGTGCACGACTAAACATATTTTGGTCTTGAAACTTGTGTGATATGTTTTTAATTACAAGGTGAGTGACCAATTTTGCACATTGCACAAACACTTGGTTGTAATCAACACACTAATTATAAAGTGCCAAAATCATAAGGGGTGTTCATTTTGTGTGGTTCATTTCTTTCCGCTATTTTCTTTTCTCACTTTTATCTATTATGGAACTTAAAATTTTTCCTTTTCTCACCCCATTTAATTATCACAAATGGAAATATTCTATATCTCTCTCTTTAATAAAACAAAAATATTTACTAGATAACTATGGGACTGCAAGTTAAACCTAAAGAAGATGAAAAAGAAAGAAAAGTGGTTTCAAAAATGTGATAAAGCATTTGAACTTTTGTGTATTTCATTATCACAGAACTATGCTTTTATATTAACACAACCAAATCACCTAAGGAATTTTGGGATTCCTTAGAAAATATTTTTGGGAAATAGGATGAAATGAAAGGGCATGAACTGGAAAAAGAGTTTATTAGTCTCAAACCTAGTAGTTTTGAAACTCTCCAATACTTTATCACTAAACTCAAATCTTTAAGATTTTAACTAAAAATTGTTGAATTGACAAGAAGGACTCACAACTAATAATTTTCATCCTTGAAAAACTTAGTCCAGACTATTATGTCTTTGTCTCAACCTTCCATGCTACAAAAAGAGAACTTGGTGCAAGTTTGAATATGCCCTCATTTTATGAGTTTGTTGCTAATTAGATTAGAGAACATGATGAGTTAATTCAGATGAGTACTCTTATATCACAAAATCCCATGCTCTCATTTTTGGTCATGAAAAGCTAAAGGTTTCAAAAGAGAAGAAACATAACAACAAGGATCATGAGAATAAAAAGGACCAATCCATCACCAAATCAAACTTTTCCACTTCCTCTTCTAGTTCTAAATCCCCTAAAGAACATATCAAATGTGGGTACTACAGTGGTAGGCATGAAGAATAATTTTTTTGAAGAATAGGATTAGCCTCCTCAGAGTCTTCTTGAGAAGAACATCATAGGAGTTCCTGATTCTCTCAATCCATATTCATCATCAACTCACAAAATTTCTAAGGAAAAAGGAAATGGAAAGGGAAAGCAAAAGAAAACTAAAAATAATCAACTAAGGAAAAAACAAAGGCAAGAGATTTAGTTACAGTTGTGTCACCTACTCCTACATGGGTGATTTATTTGGGTGCATCTCATCATATGGCCTCATCAGACATTGATTTTGCTTCATTAGAGCCATGTGACATGTCTTCTATTTGGCTTGGTGATGACACTTCTACATCATTTTTGGGAGAGGGTATGTTGAAGTGAATGGTGGAACTTTAAAATTTCCCTTCATTTTCAACTAATATCCTTTCAGTGTATATATTACTCACTTTAGCCAAGGCATGTGATTTGAGTTCACTCTAGATTCTATTTATGTCAGAGAGCTTCATAATGATAATATTATTACATTTGGTATAGTTGATCATCACACTTGACTCTAGTCCTTTTCTCACTTTGTTCTTCCTTCATATTCTCCATCGGATTCACCTATACTTGATATTTACGAGCTCACTTTTGATGAGGATGAATTCTCTTCTAGATTAGTTGATTGTTATAGTAATGGGGACTCACCTCCACCATCCACTTATCATCTACCACATCTTAAGTATTCATTTCTTGATCTACCTAATTCTAGTCCTCTGCATACTTTTCAGGGAGTAGGTACTTTTATTTGGGACTCATCGGACTTCGGGAAATATTTTATATAGTTATAGGCTATTCCACCTTCCTTCTTTGTTATTGCTTAAAATTCACCATCCCTTTATGGAGTACTTAGCATTTCCATCTCACATATGAAGCATCATTCCTTGGATAGGAACCCACATTATCACTTTGGGGATCTTCTTCTTCACTTGAAATAGGGTGGTCTTCGACACGTTCTTTTTCTAGAGAGGCTAGATAACATTTCTTCATCTCTTCTCTTCTTATAAAAAGATTGAAGTTTTTATATGAGTACCTTATTTGGCCTTTAATTTTTGAGACTCATTTGACACATCTTTCTTAGGTTGTTTAGGGAGTATTTTATCTCTTATAAGTGGATGTTTTCCCTTTGTTTTTCCTTCATTACTTGAGATCCTTATTATACATGGGTACCTCATCAAGCCTAGTTGTTGAGACCCATTTCCCTTCTCCTCTTCTTCTTTTCTAGAAAGATTTTTGTTTATACATGGGTACCTTATCAGTCTTAGTTTTGAGACCCATTGACACATATTTCTTAGTTTTCTAGGGGATTTCTCTTTCATTTATGAATTTCCATGACCTCTACCTCAGCTTCGATGAAGGGGGTGTTGGTGTATATGACTTGTCTCATCGTCACTCGGTGTCTTATCCACTTCATGTGCTTATTCATCTTACTTAGTGAGAATAGGTAAATAGGGTTAGTTAGGTTCATGTACATGTGTCATGCACATGAGTTACACAACACTCCTATATGTACCTCTTATTTTATATCTTTGAGAATTTTGGATACTCTGTGTCTTTTTCTACTTGATTCTCATTTTTTTTATTTGATCTTTTTCTTACTACATGGATCATTCATGACACCATTGGAAGTGAAACCTTGTTTGATGTGAACAGGGTTCCATTTTAATCCTCTTGGAACAATCTGATAGAATCTTCTCTTCATATAGGTTATTAATTACTCCTTCAATACTAATATTCAATTTTCCTAAAGTATAGCTCAAACAAAATTCTCCATTTTTTATACTTCCCATGATTTGGAAAACTTAATATGAACATTAGTTTCCACTAATAATACATCGTTACATGTAATAATATTTTTATGCACTTTTTATTTTCCTCTATTGTAAAAAATACATTCTAATTGCAGCCTTAAGGAATCTTCTTTCAATGACGATAAAACAAATAAATTTACATTATTTTATTCGTGTGATTTTTAAAGAAAAACATTCATGTAACTTATGTTAGAACATAATATTAAGTGCTTATAATGTTTAGTTTATAATTAAATAATTTAGAATATAATTTATATTCTTAATTATTTAATATAAACTTTAGATTATGTTTTATTAGTTATTTAATAACTAATTAATTTAAATCAGAGGTACACACCTCATCACTTAATTGTTCATGACCATTGGGGTCATTTAAATATGGTCATGGGCCATATTTGTGTTCATTCACGTGAGGTGAATTAGAAAGGGAGAGAAGCGAGGAGGGAGATTATTCTGGACTGCAAAAGTTTCTTATTAAATGGAAATTCTTTTCTCTGTAGTTTTTCATGCTCAGGGGTTTTCCACATTAATTACTGTGTTAAAGTGTTATTTATTATGTTATGTATTTAATAGTACATTCATCTAATGTTTGGTAAATATTATAATGGTTAATTGATACGTGTACCTCATATTTGACATCTTTATCTAGCATTTATTATTGAATTTTTTATCAAACTAATCATTATGTCCCAAATCACCATCGATTCTTGATCATCATTGATCCCTATATTTTTAGGAATTCTTAGCATGTATCATATTTCATTAATCTATTTTTGTTCTTATCAGTTATTTTCAACATGCATGTTTTGTAGATGACTATTTCCAGTCCTTCACACCCTGTCACTAGCATATAAGACATTTCAATCATTCAACAACCTCGTGTGTGGGAACAATTTGATATGACACATGAGATGAGTTTATGAGCCATTTTCTCACACCAAAAGTTGAATACATCAAGGATAATCTTGATATGATATAAGAAGAACATGAAGTTCGGCAGAGGAGTTCTAGTTCGATTACTTCTAGGATTTCAAGCTCGCATTTATGGCCCTATCCAAGACTTCCTAAAACACAAAGCATTATCTTATTATCCCTCTTCAGTTCTTAATGTAATATTATTTTATCTTATCCTACTACATCACTTAATTGTATCAAATGATTTGACACCCTTCAAGGAAGCCCTTTGGATTCCTGGGATCGCTATAGCCAAGCAACTGTTATATCCTTATCTAATATTCCTCTATTTAGGTGTCTTGTTTATGCAGGTCTTCTCACTTGGAAAGATGAGGATTCTCTTTTAATTTTTTTATCCAATCATCCCAACATTTTGATTTTTGTGGTATTAGTAAACCTTTCCTTATTTGAGTTTTGGTATTTCAAAGCATTTTATCGCATTAACCAAAATTCACCATAAATAAAATTATTCAATCTCTCACCATTTTTTCTATGTAATAACTCCAAGAAAATCTTAATACAATATACATGTTTCCCACTATCTTCCATAATAACCATGATTTCCAAAACCGAGATTTCTTCATATCTCTCTATCCGTAAATCTGATTGCATTAATATTTTCACATATTGATCTACTCCAAAGCACTTTTGTGATGATTTTAGCTGCATACCAAATGATTCCATTTATTTTTCACAATAAAATTTGAAACCCTACCTTCTAAATTTGCCTTTTTATTTCTAATAGTTTCAACAAAAGAAACACTAAGAAAATTGGAGCACGGAATCTCGGTGTAAAATCCAATCCAACAATGGTGATTTCATTGTAATTCGACACTAGTAAGCCAAATTTATAACAATAAAAATTTCTCTATACAATCACATGCTAAAAAAACTAAACCTCCCAAAACAAAGAAGCTCCAATCATTCAAAGACATCCGTAAATAATGAGAAACATCAAATGAGGGTAAAATGGGTAACTTTCCCAAAATAGTAGGTTTAGAAAACAACTTAAAATAAAAACTTGCTAAAAATAGAAAAGCATAATAAATTGAGGTATTATAATAGTATTAAGAGCTTCACAGAACATTTTTTTGCAAAAATCTAAATTTTCCAAAATAGCAGCTCCTTACCCCACCCACCAAAAATAGAAAGTTTCAGTTTTCAGGAGAGAAAGTTGTTGTTGGATTTGTTTTCACTCATCTCACTACTATTTTCCATCATCACACGCATTCATAAATTTTTTGCGTAGATAAAATGATAAATTTAACTCTCCATAAGGATCCTAAAGAATTTTTTTATTACATTTTTGTCAAGGAGGATAATAGAGCATATTGAGGCATAATAGGTGAAAGTCAAGGACATTGTGTGATCGGAAAATAATTTGAAAAGAGTCAAGAACCTCATTGGAATTAAAATTCATTAAAATTATGCCATCATGATCACAGGTGAAATGTTAAACTTAATGAGTAAGCTAATAAACATCATGTCTTGAATCCATCATCATCTCTCTGAGAAGAAAGTCAAATGGGCTAATGAGGTCATCAAATTATTCAAGCCATCCTGTGTGGAGAATAAATAACTCATCCTTTTCCATGGGAGAATATGAAAAATAAGGTATGAAACCTTTTTGAAATTTGATTTGACTCAAGAACTTATCTAGAGATGAGGAAGGTAAATATGTGGTCTTCATGTGGGGCACCTTGTATGCAAGAACGAGAAATCATCCTCACTTCCATGTCATTCACAATAGTGTTCTTAGACACTCGATCAAATATTTGGTAATGTGGTCACTCCCCTAAGGAAGAAAAATTTCAATTAAACCTCATTTCAATATAATCAAGGGCCACTGAACATGAGCCTTCAAAAGGGACATATATAATGAATAGAGGGCACACAAAGGTCTCATATTCCATGAGGGTTCATAAGAAGGTAAGGTTCATCTTAGATCCCATGAATCCTCTTAAGTCAAGAAAGAGTGATCCATCATAACCTCCTTATCTTCAAGGGAATCTAATTATTTCTTCCCAAGTGACAGAAATTTTCGATAATGAACAATATGTTATCCTACATCAAGCTCCTGAAAGTGCTCCTGTGATAAACATCATGTCAACTCTGAAGAACCATTCCCATGGATTCAAGAATTCCTCAAAAGTGCACCAAGAACAATATAGAAAACTAAAACTCCAAACCTTAGATATATCGAAAAACTCTTGAGGTCTAAGTGAAGAAATAAGTCATAGGTGGCTTCCTGTCTCTTCAATGGAACTTATGATGACCAATATG
Organism: Taxus wallichiana var. yunnanensis; assembly: GCA_018340775.1. Classification (NCBI taxonomy): domain Eukaryota; kingdom Viridiplantae; phylum Streptophyta; class Pinopsida; order Cupressales; family Taxaceae; genus Taxus; species Taxus wallichiana. The sequence continues at coordinate 613,535,062 of CM031240.1, forward strand.
AAGAAATTACCCAACCTAAGAATATAAAGCCTGTTGACTAGATGAAATTGTTGGAATATGAGATGAAAAAAACTCCCTTGGGACAAAAAATACATGAGGTTGATTCTCATTCTTTCATGGAATTCTCTACCTTCATTCTTTCTTGAAATGAATAGTACAAGTGAATAATTAAACAATTGGAGCAGTGAAAGCTATCGGTGCCTAAATTCAACCTTTCTTGGATCCCAATTAAATACCTCCACTCCCTATGGAATACATTCCTCTAATTAGTAGTTTTGACCCTAAGGTGATCAAGAATACATGAGGGCATATGATGCAACTGAAGGATAACAAGAGGTATATTGAGAAGATCATCAAGAAAGGAAAGACATTTCTCCCAAAGGTTGTTTCTTTTCTTATGTATATTCCTACCACTTTGTCGAAAGTGAAAAAATCAAGGGAAGGGATTGAAAAATAGAAGATCCACTTAGATGAGGTGTTCCCACTTGTTTCCAGGATGAGATCCCTCAACTCTCACACCCTCCCAAGTAAAAATGTGTTCGCATCAACTCTTAATAATTTATCCCCAATTTTGGTCATGTTGCTGAAATAATTTATCGTGTTACAAATTATGTGTTTCCACTAAAGCTCACGGGGATATGTCCAAATTTCTTTTGTATGGGAGTCTCCCATTATTGAATTTTAATATATCCTAATGTTTTCTAATGTTTTGGGGGTGTCCAATAGGCCAGAGAATAGACAAGAACACTTCATTGAACTTGTGGCAAGGTTTTTGTATAGGGTACAAGGGAGGAAATTATAGCAATGAGGGATAAATGAGAGAATTTAGGAAAGGGAGGGTTATCGTTGTGAGTAGACAATGATAGATTTCACACCCAATAATTGGAGTATTTCATCATTCAATTAGAGGAAAGCAACAATGAAGCATCTAGTGAGACTAACAAACCAGAGACACACAGTTCTTCAAGTTCATCTATCAAGGACACCAAGTTCCTTCTTGATCACCATACTTGAAAATTTGCAAAAGAGAGAGAGTAGAGTAAAAACATGAACAAATAACATGGAAGAATGTAGCTTTTATATCTTTTGTTAGTGATAAAAAGATCAAAATCCAAACCACAATCCACAATTGCTACCAAGAACTAAAATTTGGGATCCTTTAGAATGGAGAAGTCATTCCAATTTATAGCCTTTTGAATTTCCTTCTCATCTTCTCCATATAACTCTTGAGATTTACTATTCTACTTGTGACATTTAAATTTCCCATAGAAGACACAAATTAAGTATCTCTCTTATGATTTTGAGAGAATATTTTTAAAATTTACAAATATTGTCACTTAAGTAAATAGGACAAAATATCATGATTGTGTACAATGAAGAATTAGAAGAAAGGGAAAGAAGAGGAGAGGATAAAGGAATTGATTGATCCATTAAAGAATCTCCCCTTGATGTAGAACTTTCCAATGATGATCATAATATCCTCTTTCTCCATGATGCATGAGACACCTCAAGATGTCAAATGAGCGTTTATAAACATTGCAAGACCTCCCCGTGTGATCTTGGGACAAACACGAGAACTACTCATGATGATTCATTTTTTATCTCACTATCGAGTGAAGAACACTCTCTTTCTCCTTATTTATGATTCTTAAACCTCCCGATACTTGCATACCTATCCTACACATTGCACTATAACATCAAAATTTCTAACCTTACCGGCCTATGAGATGTGAGATCCTGAAAGAAGAAAGATAAGAACTTTCCTATCTCATTTGTATTGACTATCTCAATCATATCACTGAGCTCATTTGGATCATCTCAACCAACTCAACTAGCTCACCCCAACCAACTCAGTCACCTAGATCACCCTGTTGAGATGATGAAGGTTTCCCCTAATAATCTTGGTTTTAAACAGATTCTCAAGTTAATATATTGTATTTGACATTATTAGCTCAAGAGTAATTCTGATGTTAGCATATCACAATATTCATGTGCCCCTTATAGGAAAGGATGAGCTCTTGACTAGCTGACTTGACTCACCCAACTCACCTAGCTCTCCCAGCTCATC